>VLTN01000047.1:0-297012 GCA_008330645.1 Cafeteria roenbergensis
AGGCTGACTGGAGCGCCACTGTGGAGGCCATTGTGAGACGATGACGTTGCCTAGCGTGATCTGCGCGAGCCGCGGCGCGCGTGCGCGGCGGCCTGTCGACTCGCCTCCGCCGGCCACGGCACCGCGCTGCGTCACGATCGCAGGTGACTGGTCTCGGGGGCCTCGACGTGCTGGTTCAGAGCGCCGGAGTGACCGGCCGGACCAAAGTTCTCACGCACGAGGTCGACCCTGCCGACTTTGACTTCGTCATGCGCGTCAACTGCCGCGGGACGTTCTTGGGGTGCCGGGCGGTCCTCGGGCGCATGAAGGCCCAGGGCGGCGGGCGGGTGATCAACATCGCGTCCATCGCGGGAAAGGAGGGGAATGCAGGCATGTGCGCCTACAGCACCAGCAAGGCTGCTGTGATTGGCATGACAAAGGTGATGGGCAAGGAATACGCCGAGACGGGGGTGACGGTCAACGCTGTGGCGCCCGCAGTTGTGCAGACGGCCATGGTGGACGCCATGCCTGCCGAGCAGGTCAAGTACATGACCGACAAGATCCCAATGAAGCGAACTGGGACCATTGCCGAGATCGCCAGCCTGGTCAGGTTCATCGCTTCGCCCGATGCGTCCTTCACGACGGGATTCACGTTCGACGCAACAGGAGGGCGGGCGGTGTATTGACGGTGAAGCCTGCGTGTTTCTGCGTGCTTGACCCCTTCCCGGAACAGCCGGCTCAGGAGCACCTGTTTCCGGAGCCGCGCGGCTCGGCTACCCCGTCGAGTCCTCGCGCGCCGAGAGTCGTGGGCGGCGGCCCGAGTGCCCTGCTCTGCCAGCGAACGCGAACGCCCACGCACTTGCCGAATCACGCGGCCGCGAGCCCATGGCTCCCCCTCCTCGCACCATGTCGCGCGGCATGCTCCTCGGCGTGTGCGCCGTGATTGTGGCGGGTGGCAGCGTCACGCTCTTCATGCCGTTCACGGAGTACGGCGTCCAGCTGCGAGCGCAGTCCGCAGAAAGCCGTCTGTCTCCCAGCGAGATTCGAGCCCGCGGGGGCGGCTCGCGCGGGTCGATGTGGAGCAACATCGAGGACGCCAAGCGGAGGCAGCGCGAGCGCTCCACGGACGCTCTTGCGCCCAAGGAAAGCGACGACCGCAGATGATGCGCTCGCGCATGGGGTTCGGCTGCCTTCGCGTCTGCGCCTGCGGGATGGGAGGCGCGCCCGGGCTGGCCCTGCGAGTGTGGTTGTCTTTGTGTGGGTGCATGTATCAGTTGTGCGTGAGCTCGTGGCCTGGCCGCCAGGAAAGCGCCGGGACCCAGCGTCGTCCCCTCGCTGCTGCCTGCGTGGAACGTTTGCGAGCATTTGCGACAGACCGGCCCAATCGCAAGTCACCATTCGTCGTCAAAGTCCCACGCCTTGCTAGAAGCCGGCGCTGCTGCCGGAGCCGGGGCAGGCGCGGGAGTCGGGGCGGGGCGCACAGGCGCCGCCGCAGGCGCAGCCGTGACCCGCGCGGGCCGACGCCCGGCAGAGGGGCGCGCGATTCCGGGCGCAGCCGCTGGAGCTGCGGCCACCTGGGCGCGGGCGGCCGGAGCGTCGCCGTGGCCCTGCACGGGGGAGTCGAAGCCAGCGTCGGCCCACGCATCGTCGCTGTCATCCCAGCCAGAGGCCACGGGTGCGGCGGCTGGGGCGCGGCTGGGGGCAGGAGCTGGCGCTGAGAGCGTTTCCGGTGCGGAGCGGCGCGCTATCGGCGCGGGCGCGGGCGCCGGCGCTGGCGCTGCAGCCGGAGCGGGTGCAGCAGCCGCGCGCGCTGGCAGCCTGCCGATGCCTCCTGAGGGCCGCGAGCCTGACCCCGACGCAGGGGCGGGAGGGGGGGCTGCCATCCCAGTGGCCGCCGCAATGGCGGCGCTTGCGGTGGAGGCGGCTGCGCTTGTGAAGCCGCCCCAGAGCGAGGAGGCGGACACGGGGGGGGCGGCCGAGGCGGCTCCTGCAGCCGCACCGCCGGACGGGGCCGATGCGCCCGGCGCACCCGTGGCGGCATCAGCAGCCGCGGCAGCAGCGCTCGCAGCCGCAGCGTCGTTGTGCGCCGAGAGGCTTTCCGCGCACGCGCGAATGAGCTTGACCGCCTCGGCGCGGACCTCCTGGTCAGCGTCCATGGCTGCCGCTCCCGCCAGCTGCAGGGCCCTTCCAGCGGCAGCGGCGGCGGGGACGCCCGCCCTGGGCGATCCCACCACAAACGCGGCGGCCCGCACGCCTGCCGCCCGAACTCGCGGCTCCTCGTCCTTGGCGATGGCTGCCAGGAGCTGCAGCACCAGCGAGCCGCGAACCGACTCTCCGACGCTCTCCGCCACCATTCCTGCGCAAACGGCGGCGTTGGCGCGCAAGCCCGGCAGCGGGTCCTTGAGCAGCTGCCCGATCGCCCGCACCACGCCATCGTGCCCTGCCGGCGGAAGGGAGCGTGCGAAAGCTGGGAGCGCCTTGAGCGTGGCGTCGCGCAGCGCGGAGGCGGTGTCCCCGAGGCCCTCGGCTGCCCGTGGCCACACCTCGCGGTGGAGCGTCTTCTGGTCGATGTGGGGCAGCAGCGACGCCGCGTGGCGCATCAGCTGCACGCGCGTGGCGCGGTCACGCGAGGCGAAGAGGCGGACCACCGCGGGCGCGACACGCGCTCTGTACTCGTCCCGGGACATGCCGGCGCCGATGGCCAGCACGGGCGCGAGAACGGCCGTGCCGCCGCCCTCGGTCTGGCCGAACTCGAGCGCCTCGAGCAGGCGGGGCAGCAACAGGCCCTCGCGCAGGCACCTGGGCATGCGCGGCACGACGGCGGGCAGACCGCCGAAGAAGCTCTGCTTCTCGGCAGGGGTCTTGATGGGAAGCTCTGCCAGGAAGCGGATGGTGGTGACGGTGGCGTCCCGCAGCAGCGAGGGGAGCGCATCCCTGTTCCAGGTGCGGGAGCCGCCGCGGCGCAGCGGGTCGGCATCAAGCAGCGTGCGGACCCAGCGGAGCCACGCCCGGGGCAGCGTCCCCGAGGAGGCAGCGGCTGCAGCGACGGCGAGCGGGTCCGCGGCCAGCGAGCTCTGCGACAAGGCGTCGGCCGCGAGGGCAGCGGCTTGCTCGTCGCTCTCGCGGGCGGTGGCCGCGGCGGCGGCTGCTGCGGCCGCGGAGGTGGAGGCTGCGGTGGGCGGCGGCCCCAGAGACGACTGGCCGCTGACTGCGGTCGCGGAAGATGCGGCCCCCCCAGCCGCTGCCCCACCTCCGCCGGCAAGCGCAGCTGGCGCTGGTGCCTCATCGGAGGCGGCCACGTCGTCGACTGTCGCCTTGGCCGCTTTGGAGGCAGCCGCGACGGCCGCAGCCACAACGCAGCAGCTGAAGCCGTGCCAGTCCGACTCCATGGCCCCGACAGAGGCGCCCCCGGGCTCCGCGAAGGAGCCGGGGCAGAGCGCAGCTCGGGCAGCGGCGCGCTGGGGCATCGGGGCGTCGTCTTTGCCCAGAGTGAGGCAGAACATGCCGAGGCGCCACTCGCCGGCCTCCGTCACGAAGACAGACGAGGGCCCCACTGCGCCGTGGGCGATGCCTCGCTCGTGAAGAAAGGCCAGGGCGGAGCCGAGGGCGTGCGCGCCGGCGGCCAGCCAGCCTGCAGCGCCCTGCTGCACCAGCTGGGAGGGCGGGCGGGTGGAGGCGCCCTCTGGCTCCGCGGCCGCAAGCAGGCGAGCAAGGCGCCCCGACGCAAGGAAGACGAAGAGGGGCACGGCCGGCTCGCACGCAATGACGACTGGGCCCGAGTCAGCGGAGCCGGAGGACGAGGACGTCGGCGCTGCAGTGGCCCCGGCACCGCCCGCCTCCTTTGGGCCGCCGCTGCTGCCGCCCCCTCCGGACACACCGTGCAGCTTGAGAATGTGGGGGTGAACCAGGGAGCGGTGGCGGCGGGCCGCGTTGCTTGCCACCGCCATGGCTGCCGCGCTTGGCTTGGAACTCGCGGGCCCGGCAACGCCCGCCAGGCGAAGCGCTGCCGCGTCCGCTGGGAACTGCAGCAACATCATGCGCTTGCTGGGATCTGCCGACGCGGAGCCGTCGTACACGGCCCATGCGTACTCAGGGTTGGCCCCGCCAAGCACGGCCCGACAGTTCTGCTTGCGAAACGCCGCGGTATTGCCCATGGCGACGCCAGCCGAGCTTCAGCTCCACTCGAGGCGGTGCGGCAACCGGGTGAGAGGGTGTCCTCCTCGCCCGCGACGTGCAAGCGTGCCGGCCTCTCCGGGCGTGCCCCAGGACCCCGGGCGAGCAGCGCCGGAAGCAAGCGCAAGCCCAGGAACGGCCTGCGGGGTTGGCGACGCAGCGCTGGTTCCGTACCAAGCAGGAGCAGGCAGAAGCCTGGCCTGCGCAGCACAGCCTCCAGAGGGCGCCGCAGGTGCTTGGCCCAATCTCGCTGGGGGCGGGCGACGGTTGCGAGGCGAGCCGCGGGAACTGGCTCTGCCGGGGCGCTGCAAGCGGGGCGAGTGGCCGACTCCGCGCACCTGTCTGCGCCAAGCGACCGATGCAAGCAACCGAGCTGCCCCCGGTCGTCGGACGTGCGTACTCGCCCTCTTCTGCGCCGCTTGGAACGCTGGAGCGCCGCAGTGGTGTGCGCTTGCTCGAGTTGCATCGATGGTTTCGCGAACGGCACCCAGAACTCTTGGTTTGCAAGTGTTGCCCCCCCCCGGGGGTCGACACTCACGCACACACACACACACACACACACACAGGCAGCCAGACAGACACATACATACACACATACGCATACACGCGACCGGTCTCGGAGACATGCGCGCACGCACCCAACAGGGCCCGGGTGTGCACGCCGGCGGCCGCAGCCGCGCGTGCGTTCGTTCGTGAGTCACGCTCACTCGGCTGACGCCGCGGCCCCTGTGGCGACAGTGGCCTCGCCTTGCTTGGCAAACTGGGCAAAGTAGTCTGCCGCGTCCAGCGCCACCTCGCACGATTCACGCACGATGGTGCAGTCGCTGGAGCGGAAGGACTCGAGGACGGCTTCCGCCTCCGGGGTGCCCACCGCGCCGAGGGCCTCAGCGGCCTCGTGGCGCACCATCGGGTGCTCCTCCTCGTCGCGCAGGCTGGCGGTCAGGGCCTCCGTGGCCTCTGGGCGCGCGGCCTGGCCCAGGACGTAAGCCACCTCGTGCCGGAAGAGGGCCGACGTGGCCTTGAGCCCCGCGCACAGGGCCTCCACCGCGGCGGCGTCCGTAGTGCAGCGGTTCCGCAGCGAAAACATGGCGCGGTAGCGCTCGAAGAGCGGGGCGGCCTCGTCCACCAGCGAGGCGCGCAGGGCTGCCACGTCAGCCGAGGCGGTGTCGGCGGCGGCGGCCTCGGCCCGCTCCTTGTCCGAAGGGGAGAGCACCTCCACGGGGGGCGCGGGATCCACGGACTCGAAGGGGTTGGCGGTGTCGCGCGCCTTGACCGCATCAGGCCCAGCCTCGGCCTGCCAGCGAAGCGAGCGCACGCCGATCTCGCAGGTCTCCGACACCTCCGGCGCCGGGTCGGAGCAAAACTCCTCCAGAACCGGCAGCGAAGACGGGTCTCCGATCGCCGCCATGGCCTCCGCGGCCTCGTGGCGCACAATTGCGTCGTCGGACACGTTGCGCAGCACCGCCTCCAGCGCGGGCAGAGACTCCTTGAATCCCATCTGCCCAAGCACGTACGCCAGCTCGTGGCGGAACAAAACGGACCCAGACATGTCCGCAAGGGCTGCGGGACACGGTAGGCAGGGCACCGGATGGGGCAGAACTTCAGGCCAGGCCCCTTTGGGAAGCTCTCGCGAACGGCGCGCAGTGATGTCAGAAGTTTGCAGGGCCAAGGCCGGGCATTGGCCCGCTACACGCGCGCCCCGCCACTCGCAGCTGCAACCCAGTGCTCACCGGCCTCGAGCGCCGCGGCCGACTCAATTCCTCCCATGTCCTTAAGGTAGAAAATTGCGCGCATGCGCGTGGCGACGGGGATCGAAGTGTCGGCCAGGACGGCAGCATGCGCCTCGCGGGGAACCGAACTGGCCATTGCTGCGAGTTGTGACCAGCACGGGGGCTCTCTGTGCCGCGCGCTGCGCGGGCGTGACGACCCCGAGACCGAGGAGACCGGCGCTGGAAGTTGCAGCTGCGGACGGGCCTCTGCCAGGCAGAGACAGTTCGAGGCCAGCACGAGTCCGGGCCGCTCGCTCCCAAGAAGGCTGCAGAGGCGGCGCAAGTCGCTTCTGGCAGCGATTGCAGCTGTTGCTAGAGACGGGAGCGATGGCGAGTCGTTGCGGCGCGCAGGGCGCCGACTCGACAATCCGGCTGATTCAATGCGCTCCGCGCAACACGCGCTCTGGAATGCCAGCGACCCGCCGCACGAACGCGAGCGCGACGAGAGCCGTGGGGATGGGAGGCGGATCGCGCCGACGCGGCGATTGGGTTGGGCAGCGCCTTGCCTGGATTCCCGGCTGGAGCGGCAGGCCAAGGCCGCGCTCCGAGGCGCTCTGCCAGCCGGCCCCCTTGACCGGCGCACACTGCGGAGCGCTCGGGGCAGGCTAGCGCGCGCGTGCTTGCTGGCGTGCCGATTTTTGCAGACTGCCTGCCCTGTCCTGGCTGAGAGCGGGAGAGCCATGGAGAGCCCGCAGTCGGAGTCGTCCGGCTCGGACGACGGCAGCCTGGACTCGGGCCCGCCGCCGCCCAAGCTCCTCCCGGCCCGCAAGACGCGCGGCACCCGAGTGATGAAGTTGGTGGGGGAAGCAGAGGAGGCGGACGACGACTTTTGGAACCAGGACGCCTTCAGAGAGGACGAGGGCGACACCGACTTCAGCATCAAGTCCGAGGCTGCCACAACGGAGTCCTCTGACAGCGACATCTCAGACCAGGAGCCCACCGAAGAAGAGAACGTCCGGCGTATGGCATCGAGGAGCGCCGCGGGCGCGGGAGCGGGCGGCTACGAGGCCACGGCGTTCGACGACAAGGAGAAACGCAAGGACGGGGTGTACGTGGACCCGGCCTTGGCGACGGGGGCGCGGGCCAGGGTGTCGGGCTTTGCGGCTGCCGACAGGCGCAGCCGCCAGAACCGCCTGGCAACGCTTCTGGGGGCGGACCAGGCCAAGGCAGTGCTGCGGTCGCTGACGGAGGCGGACGGCAGGGCAGCCGGATCCGCCGGGGCAGGCGCTGCCGGAGAGGCGTCCCGTGCGCACCAGGAAGCTCTTGCCGCGCTGCGTGCCAAGGCGGCCGAGGCGGCAGGCTCCCGCCCATCCCAGGAGCAGGTCCTGCTGGAGGCTGCTGCAACCACTCTGAGCAACCTCGCCGACCTCGAGGCCATCCTCCGCGCCGCCAGGCAGGCAGAGGCAGCTGCGGCAAAGGCGGCCAAGCCCGGAGACGCGGCGGACAGCAAGCGAGTGCGCTGGCGCTCGTCGGCCAAGAACGGCTCGCTGCTCACCTTCGTCGGCGCGGACTCCGTCCCGGCTACAATCCGAGCCGAGGCGCCTCCTGAGCCGGAGCGCAGGCCGGCCGGCAGGACCCGGTACCGAGACCCAGTCACTGGCGCGGTTTTCGACTCGCAGCAAGCCCTGGCGGCGGTGAGAGCCGCGGCTGGCCAGCCTGCATCGCGCTACGAGCCTGACCCCGTCGCACTCGCCGGAAATGCCGCCCGGCGGGCGGCCCAGGGCTCTGTGGCCGGCAGAGCGGGTGCGGAGGTGTGCCGTCGTCCCGTTGCGCCTGTGCTGGCCCAGGAGCTTCTCCGCTTCCCCCTGTAGCGGCAGCGGCCGCACTCACCGCCCCGTCGTTTCGCGACCAGCGGCACTCGCTCAGTCGCTCGGCGGCGGCGGTGGCGGCAGGGATCTTCTGGAGGTTCGGCCGTGTGTGTTGCAGCCTAGCCGGCGGGAGCCGGCGTTCGCGCTGGGTCCTGCTGTCTCTCCCAGCGCGTCGTCGGGTACAGCGCGCTCCGCTCGCCTCCAACGCCGAGTCGAGGCGATGCGCCGCGGCTTGACTAGCTTCCAGAGCACCAGATGGGGTGCCATTGCCGACGCTCGGTGACCATGAAACGCCGGGCAGGTGGAGGGCGCGGGAGGTGAGGCAGCTGCTGTGGCGCTGCCCAAGAGTGCATTGCTTCGGCTGGATGCGCACTTTGACCCCGCCACCAGTGGCAAGCTTCTGGCAACAACAATACAATGTCAGTCGGGAGCAGGGGGGGTGCGGGCGCCAGCGACGGAGCTGCCTGCGCTGCAGCGTGGCAGCTTCGCAAGCCGCGAGCCGGCACACGGCGTGGCCAGGAAGGCCTGTGGCGCCGCTCGGAGATGAGCAGAGCGAGCAAGCCCGTCTCGAGTGCGTGCCTTGTGCGGGAGGGTGCTGCCAAGCAACGCAACTCTTGTCTGTGGCAGCGGCAGGCCAGCAGCGCCCGAGCAGACCCCGGATTCGAGTGCACGAGCGGCCGAACCACCCACCTGCACCAAATACACGCGCTCTCACGCACTGTCAACCTTGCCGTGCTGCGCCAGCGCTGCTCAAGCCCGCTCCCCGTCTGCTGCTGCTGCTGCCAAGGGCGCGCGGGCCGCACTGGTCATGCCTTGCCTCGCCGCGTTGAGCAGCTCGTTCGGCGCAGACCCGAGCCACGGGTGGAACTCGAGGCGCGGCAGAATGCGCAAAGGGACCCTCGCACCGACTTGCCGCCGCAACTCGGGGGCACGCCGGTCCAGCGCCGATTTGGCCTCCTTGAACGCAGCTCGCAGCACCGGGTCTGAGGGCACCGCGGCACGCTCCGCCCACCCCATCACGCGTGCCACCGTGGGCTTGCGCGTGCCGGCGCGCACCGAGGAGCGCCACTGCGCCAGTTGCGACCGCAGAACCGACTGGTCCAGGCGCCAGGCCAGGCTGCCTTCCTCGGCGCCCGAGGCACTCTTCTCCAGGGGAACAGGCGCACCCTGTGCGCGCGCCCCGGCGCCAAGGAAGGCAGCAAGCGCCCCGCCGGGGCCCGCAGAGTCCACGCCAAAGGCGGCGTCCGGCGAGGCAGCCTCCATGCGGCGGCGAAGCGCCTCCGGGAGCGCGGTTCCGGCGCCTCCCTCGTCGTCGAGCAAGTCCAAGTCGCTGTCACCGTCCTCAACGTCCAGCCCGGCCTGGCGAGCCATCCTGCCGGCCGCCTGCATGCGCGCCCGCCGAGCGGCTCGGTCCTTCTCCCGCCGCTGAGCCTCCCGGGCCAGGCGGCCGGGGTGGGCCCCCTCCTTGTCGGCGCCCCGCGACAGCGTGTCGGCGACGCGCCGCGACCACTCCCTTGCTGCAAGCTGCTCCACGGCAGAGGGCCCCGCCGTGCCTAGCACCGCAGCGGTCGACGCCCGTTGCGAGGCCGTCTGGCCGCCGCGCAAGGTTGCCGCGCGCGTCCGGGGAGCATGAACAACAGGCAGCTGCCACCTGACCCTGGCGACGCGCAGATCGGGCGAGACCTCCACCTCCACCACGTGCAGCGGGAGGCCGAGCGGGTACAGCCCCGGCTCGCGGATGCGCCGCTGGGACAGGACATTCGCCAGCTCGCGACGGAGCTGCGCCGCGACCCGCGAGAGGCGAAGCGACTTGCGGTGCTTGGTGTCGGACACCGCCCGGGGCGCCTCCATCACGTCTTCGCCGTCCGCGCCTTGCCGCTCCTCGGCTCCCCGTTCGCCGGGACGGGACCCGAGCACGCTTCCAGACCGCCGGGCGCCACGGCCGGGCTTGGGGAGCGCGACCTTGAGCGGCTTGGAGAGGATGGCCTGCTCTCGGTTGCGCTCCTGCTCCTTCTGCACTTGGTGCAGCCTGCGTGCGTCTGCGCGCGACACTTCCTCCCACGTCCGGAAGCCTTTGGGAAGGTTCTGGATGCGCTCCGTGCGCCGGGTTTCCGCGATGGCCTGCTCACGAGAATAGCGGCGAGGCGAGGTGCTCTCCTTCACGTGCGGGTCCAGGTCGTCGTGGTCGGTGCCTTTGTACGGTCGCGGCGTCAGCTTTCCGATTTCCTTGTCCTCGGGCCGCGCTCCAGACGGCATGGCCATGGTCGAGGGGTCGTCCCCGGGGTGCAACGCTACATCGCGGGCCTTCTTGGGCTTGAAACTGTCGAGCCTCCGAACGCGGGACACCTTTTCCTCGCTGAAATGCGAAGGCACGGACGCCAGCAGCCGCGCCGACGGCACTGCACGCCCCAGCGCGGGCCCTGACCTCCCCAGCGCGCCGTATCCGGCCCGCGCAAACATACTGGCGCCTCGCTGCCGTCCCTTGCCGAGGCAGTGCGCCGGCTCGGGGCGGCTCCCAGGAAGAACCCAGCAGCAGTTGCCGGCGGGCAGAGCCGCAGCGGCGAGTTTGCGTCGCGCCGCCGCCTCCCGCGCGTGTGCACGGCGCAACAACCCAACAGCCTTCGCCCTGCAGCTCGATTGCTGGCGTTCCGACGCGCGTGGCCGCTTACTTTGCTGCAGCGAACGTGGCTGGCGGGCCGGCGGGTTCTGGTGGGGTGCTGGCCTGGCTGCCACTCACTCGGCTGCCAAGCTGTCGCAATCGAGCGCGGCAGTAAACAGGACGGGCCGGTCAGTCTCCACGGCGACCACATCGTCCTCCGCGTGGTTCGACGAGCTCACGCAGGCACCGTAGGCCAGCTTGAGCTCGGGCCCCAGGTTCCAGCGAAGCCCAGTCGTCACGACGCGCGAGGGCGGCTCGCCGATTGGAATCACTCCGCACGTGGGGCCCTCAAACGGGGGCGAAAGCCGGACACGCGACGCCCCAGCTGGCAACAGCGTCACTGCCGAGAATGTGCTGAGCAGCCACATGCTCGCAAACTCGCCTTCCCTGCGCAGACCGACCACGAGGGCGAAGCGGCAGCCAAGCGGTGAGCGCGCGCAAGCGACGGGCCACGCCGAGCGTGGCCGAGGCAATGGCATTGGCCCGGGTGTTGAGGCCGCGACTACGTGATCGCCCGGCCAGCGGGGGAGGGGGGGATGCCTGCCTCTCACCACACCACCAGCGCGTTGAGAGACTGCGCCTCGTGATCGAATCTCCCGCCGAGCCCGCCCAGTACGACCACGTCGAAGCTCCCCGGTCCCAGCGTGAGCGCCTTGGCGCACTCGCTGCTGATGCACGGGGCGGCTACGTCTGACCCGGCTGCTGCGGGGGGCGCACCCGCTGCCGCAGGCTCCGTCCCGTCTTTGGCGTCGCCCTCCAACCCCAAGCAGCGCAGAGCCGCGGCAGCCAACCTGAGCGCTGACAGGTCCGCCACGCTCCCCGCAGCGGCTGCCCCTGCGCAAGCGTTGGCGGCCTCCTTTAGCACGGCGAGGCACTTGAACATGTCATTCGCATCCTGCGAAGGGATGCCGATGCGCATCACGCCTCGGCCGTCCCCGTCCACGATCGAGTCAAAGTCGCCCACCACTCCCAAGACCTTTGCACGGAGGCCGTCCACGCCTGCAGCGAAAGTCGGTGTCACGTGCAGCGATCATCAGCGAGTTGAAGGTGCGAGAGTGTCGAGCACCATCGCCGGCTTGGCGACTGCTCGCTCGTCGCCCTCGGTGCTGCGCTGCCAAGCTCACCTTCAAGGGCCCAACCATAGCGCCCGAGGGCACCATCACCAAACACCACAACGTCGGCGCGACGCAAGCACGCCGCAGCCAGGCCTCGCGCAGGCTCGTCGGGGCTGTTGAGCATCAGCACCGCAAGGGGCCTGCCGGCCGGGGGCCGGCCCCGAGCCCCGATGGCCTCGCCCAGGCAACGGTCGACGCCGGCACCTGGCCCGGCAGCCATAGTCACTCCCCGGCGCCGCTGCGGCTCAGGCAGCGGGAGTTGGGGTGCGCCATGCTGGTGTTTGCAGAGAGTTGTGCTCGCGGCGTGGGATGGCTGGAGCTCTGCCAGGCCGGCAACGGCGGCCCAGTCTGCGTCCCGTGCCAGCTCCCAGCGCCCACAGTCGCAGAAGGCCTGGAACTGGTCAGCCCGTCTGGTATAAGCGGTGCCCCGGGTGCCTGTCGCGCGCGAGTGGCATCAGAAGTTGCCTGCTCGCCGGATTGCGACGGAAAACGGCCAACGGCGCATCGCTGTGCGATTCCGGCGCGCCATGGCAGAGTGGGAGGAGCCGCCCTGCGGCCTTGACACGATGTGGGCAGATTATTCGGAGATGGTGGATGCCGCCATTGGCGTGCGCTCGGCGCTGCGTTCGCGGGCGCCGCCGCAAGGCGCTCGGCTTTCGAAGCAGTCGCTCTCCAAGCGCATTCGCGACGCAGTGGCTCCAGCTTCGGCCGGCCCCAAGCGCGGCGCACGCCCGGCCTCCAAGCCCAGGGCTGTCGTCCATGTGTGGGAGCGTGCTCCGCGACTGGGGGCCCGCACTCGCGCCCTGCTTCGCGAAGACAGGCCGTCGGCGTTGGTGGAATCGGTGCGACCTCCCGAGCTCGCCCTCATCATGACCACGCCAGACCCGGAGTCCATCCCATCGCGCCCCATGCCCCAAGGCTTGCCCAAGCCCCGAGCGTCTGACGCTCCCGCGGCCGCCCACCGGGGCCGCGTCCCCAGCGCAGCGGCCTCCACGGGCGCGCCGGCCGGGCTCTCGTTCCCCTCAAGGCACATGCGATCGGGCGCCTCGGCCGCTGAGGACGCCCCCGCCCCACAGCCGCCCCTGGCCCCTGGGATGCGATCGTCCGTGTCCAGGCTTCACCGTGGCCTTCCAGCGCGAGAGCCATGCCCTGAAGCGAAGCCCGACGCCGGCTCCGCCCCCCGACGGCCAAGGCGCGCGGCGACGGGCGGCGGGGCTGGTACCGCCCCCTCCTTCTCTTTGCCGGCTTCTCGGCAGCACGGCAGCCGTGCGTCGGCGCCGAGCGCCGGCCAGGGCCTCGCAGCGGAGGCCGCCAGTGCAGCTGCAGAGCTGGCGCACCTGCTGGCCTCGGCCTCTGCGGCGCTTGCCAGCGCTGCGGCGGACGCGGCAGGCGCTGCGGCCAGTCGCAGGCGCCCCCGCAGGCGCCGTCGCACGCCGGCTCGCACCCCGTCGCCCCCAGCACGGGTCGCGGAGGCGGTGGAGACACCATCCGAGTCGCCGGCGTCAGTCGCTACCGCCCCAACGGACGACGACGTCCTAGCGGCCCTCACGGCAGAGATTCTAGCTCGTCGCCCCCCAAGGGCGCCTCGCCCCGCCCAGCGGCTCGCCGTGGTCCCGGTGGCATCGCGAGGGGCAGCGGTCTCCGCCGTCACGGCGCTGACTGTGGCCAGGGACACGCGACGACTCTGTGCCGCCACCGACGCTGCGGTCGCATCGCTGGACGTGCGGCAGCAGGCGGCCGAGCGGGCAGCAGCGGAGGGCTTCAATCGGCTGGCCGCAGCGATCGAGCGCCTGTCAATGCGCCGGTTTCCAGTCGCCCCAGTGCCGCCCGCTCCAGCGCCGGCTCCGGTGGCCGTCGATGACGAGAAAACGATCCGCCGGATCGATGCGATGGAAGCAACAGTGCTTGCGGCGCTGCGGAAGGCCGAGCGGCGGCCAGCGAGCTCGCACAGGGTGACAGCGTCCATCTCCGCTGACGCGTCATCCAGCTCGGATGAGGACGACGCGCCCGCGACTCCACAGCCGGCGTGGTTTGCGGCCAGCAAGGCAGACCCACGGTCCCCTGGCTCTCATGGAGGCGGGCGATTCGAGGAGGAGTTTGACCTGGGCAGCGCTCTCGACAGCTCCGCCATGACGGGGCTGTCCGTCGCGGAGCCGGAGCCAGCCAAGCCCCCCGCCCCTGCGCCCGCCGCTGCGCATGTTCCCTCCCGGCTCTGCGACCAGGAGGACGAGGGCGACGCCTACCTCGCTGTGGCGCGGGCGGCGGCGAAGCTGGCTGCCGGGTTTGCCGCCGAGGCCGCGGCTCAGGAACCTCCAAAGCAGCGCGAGCGGGACGAGGCGTGCTCCCCGCGCAGCGCATCGACGGGCCGCATGTCCGTAACCACCGCCAGCTCGTGGACGCTCCCCTCCCTTGGGCCGGAGGACGGCTCGGCCGGGTCGGGGGACATGAGTGCCCTCGGAATCAAGGCGCCGCTCCGCGGCGCGGCCGGTGAGATGCAGGGCGCGGACCTGGACGCGCTTGCAGAAGAGCTTGAAGCGAAGGGGCGGGAGCTGGCTCAGCTGCGGTCCGCCAGCCTGGCCGCCGACAGACGGCAGCGGAGGGCAGAGGCGGCGCGCGCGCTCGACGCCTCGGACACGAGCACCGACTCACGCGACACGACGACAAGCTCGTCCCTCGCGGGGCAGCCGTGGCCGCCGGTGGCGCCGCGGAGCGCGCGCAGGCAGCAGCGCCGCTGGCCTTCCTTCGGGGGCGAGGCGCTGCGCCAACGAGCGCCTGGCACGGCCGCAGCGTCTGCGGCTTGGCGGGCCGCGGCCGCGCGTGCCCCCGCAGACCCCATCGCGGCGGGCCTGCTCGCCCTTGATGAGCCTTGCCTCGTCGCCCCGCCTGCCCGCTCGACCAAGGCGCTGGACCAGGCCCTGCTGGATGCTGACGTGGCGCTCGCTGGCGTGTCCACCGACGGCGAGGACGGCAGCAGCGTGCGAGTGGCCGCGCTGTGAGCCGCGCGGCATGCGTCCGCAGGGGGTTTCGGCTGCGCGAGTGCGCGAGGGTCGAGTGCCGAGGTGCCCACGGCGGGTGGCGGCGCCTGCGCAACAACCGACTCTCGCGGCGCACGCGGACGCTGCGACGATGCACGCCTCCCCACACTGAGCCGCACGCAAGCACGCAGGTTTCCCGAACACGCAAAGCAGAGGGCACACGCGGTCCCGCGCAGCCGGACCGTCGCGCGGCCCTACTCCGGCTTCTTGGCGGCCATGTACTCGGACTGGGAGACGCGCACGGCCTCGGACTGCTTGGCCGCCATCGCTGCCGCGTTCTCTGCCGCCTTGCCCGAGCGCATAGCCCGCGGCTGGGCGCCCCATTCGGCGTAGTAGGCCCCGTAGTAAGCCGCATAGTACTGCGCGTGGGCCAGCGTGGCGGGGTACTGCGCGGCCTTGCAGTAGGAGCAGTAGAGCTTCTTCTCGCGGCACAGGAAGCAGAAGTAGTCGGCGGACGGCGAGTGCGAGAGCGAGTGCGCCAAAGCTGGCACGGTCGCCGCGGTGATGGAGCGGGTCAGGATGTGCTGCAGCGTGCCGCTCAGCGGCTCCGCCACGCTGTCGGCCACGCGCTCGCTGATGCGCTCCGCAAGCGCGGGGGCGAGCCGCGGCACGAGCCGCTTGGTAATGTCGTCCGCAAGAGTGGTTCCCACCGAGCTGGGAACCAGCTGGCGAATGTGGGCGGTGGTCGCGGCGGTGACCGCCGAGGCGACGGCCTCTCCGGTCGGGGGCACGAGCTGGTCTGAGAGGGCTCCCACCAGGTCGGCGGTGAGGATTTTGCTGACCTCCGAAGTGAGCGCGGAGTCAGTGCCCTGCCCGACGAGGTTCATTAGGCCCGCGCCGACAACGTCGCCCACCACGCCGCCGATGATCTGCGTCACAGGGCCCAGCACCGAGTCCATGATGGGGCCCAGCATGATGTCCAGCCCGGGAATGCCGGCCTCGAGACGCTGCCTCACGCCCGCCAGCGCCCCGGCCCGCGACTCGGCGCCCGCCTGCAGGAAGGACGCGTCCTTCACGGCGGCGGGCACGTCGCCGCCCTGCAATACAGGCGCTTCGCCGGCCTCTCCGGCGGCGTCGTCGGCGCACACTGGGGCGCCCTCGCCCCACACGGACGCGTGCCCAGGCCTCCAAGCCATGGGCTCGGCCACGCCGTCGATCACTCCGGCGCCGTGAAGGCGCGCGAAGTCTTGCTCTGCCGGCCTGCGGCTGTGGCGCACGCACCGGTCGTGCGCCACTTCGGCGGCAGTGAGGCGCGCGTGCGCCGCCGCACGAGGGTCCGAGTGGCCGGCGTGGTCGAGCGAGCCGGCGTCCAGCAGCGTGCGCGAGGAGTCCTCCAGCTCCACGCGGTCCCAGTCTGGCGAAAGCGCGCCCGCGGAGCCGCGGAAGGCCGACGTCACGGTGCCGTGCGCAGCCTTGGCGAGCGGGGCAGACGACGGCGCAGCGCTGGACCCAGCGTGACCGCGGACGAGGGAGCAGACGGCCTCTGTGCCGGCACCCGCCTCGGCGCCAGCGGGCGGCAGCAGCTCAACCACGCAGGCCTGCGGGTCGGCCACTTGCATCATGATCTCAGCCGCCAGCGCGGCATCCGCTGCCGCCGGCCCGCAGGCCGCCTCCAGCTCCCAGTCCTCCTCGGGCGCGTCCCCGCGTTCGAGCTCCACGTCCATCACCAACGCAACCACATCGCCGGTGGTGTCCCGCGGGATGTTCAGGAGGGCCGCGCTGACCATGCCGGCGTCCAGGCGCCGGGGAAACACCCACGCGTTGCGGCCGGTGCCCCTCGCCGGCCACGGCAGCCGGCTGAGCTCCAGGGACGAGTTGGCCCCGCCGGCACAGCGGAGCGCAGCCCTTCGAGACCGAGCTTGCACTCCAAGCCCGCGGGGCAGCAGCATGTAGGCCAGTCTGAGCGCGAAGGAAACGCAGGAGCCAGAACGCCCTATTGAGCCCGGCAGGCAGCGTGCCAGGAGAGCATCCCACGCACAGCGCAAGCCGTGCGTGCGCGCCAACAGCGGGCAGCACACTCACGACACGTCCAGGGCAGGGGGGTGCTCCGCGCCGTCGTGGTGGGGCAGGAACCCGAGCCCGGCCATCCAAACCGTGCATGTTGGGAGCAGCTCAGCCGGCCCCGCCCCCACCGAGCGCAGCACCACCAGCGCGAGGCAGGCCGCGGCAGCGAGCCGGGCGGCAGTCGGCCCCATGCGCAGCCGGTGGCGGGAGAGCGGCTGCTGCGGCCATGGCCGGCAGAGCCAGACGGCCCGCACTCCATTCCGACAGCAATTTTGGGGCACCTCCTCCAGCCGGCGGCTGACGCGATGGACCCCGACGCCTTTGCAGCGCTCCATCCGGACGAATACGTCAAGGCGTTTTGCGACGCGGGCGCGCGGCCCGACGGACGCGCAATCGACGCGGCGCGCCCGCTGGTGATTGAGCGAGGTGAGTGTGGATGTTGCTGATGGGGCAGCCATGCCGCGTCTCCTCCGGACCGCCACGGGGCGGCAAGTGCGCGACCCCGGTGACAGGCGCGCATGGGTGTCGCTCGTGCGCGTGGGCGTGGTGCCGTGGCCAGAAGCGTCCCCCCCCCTGGGCGCGTCGCCTGCTGCTGCTTCCCCCCCCCCCCGCTCCCGCCACGCCTCGCAGGCACGCTCCCAAGCCTCCCCAGCTCGGCGCTGGCCAGGCTGGGTGACACTCTGGTCATGTGTGCGGTGCGGCCGGTGCTGGCTCGCCCGGCCGCTGCAACTCCCGACGCGGGCATCGTGGACGTGTCTGTTCAGGTGTCTGGCACCGTGGACGCCGCGCTCTCGCCCATGCAGCCCGGCGGAGGCCGCTACCCTCCGAGCGCCCTGGACTGGGCGGAGTCGCTGTCAGAGTTGTTCGCCAAGGGCGCGCTGGTGGACCTGAAGCAGCTCTGCGTGCTCCCCGGCAAGGCTGCCTGGTGCATCCGCTGCGAGCTGGTGGTCCTGCTCTCGGACGGCTGCGAGCTCGACGCCTGCGTGGCGGCGGCGGCAGCGGCCCTCCACGGCTGCCCTCTGGTAATGCCGCCTGCCCTTGCCTCCGCGTGCGCGCACGAGGCAGGCGCGGCGGGACCGAGCGCGGCCTCCTCACTCTCGCTCAAGGCCCTGCCCGTCCCCGTCACCACCGCCGTTGTGTTTGGCAAGACCCTCGTGGACCCGTCTGCGGTCGAGGCAGCGCAGGCCAGTGGGACCGCTCTCCACGTGGTGGCTTTGAAGCCGGGCCAGCGCGCCGGTGACGGCGCGGTCTTGCTCCTGCGCGCCGACGGACCTGGAGCCGACGCGGCCGCTGCTGACGCCGCACTTGAACTGAGGTGGGGCCAGATGTGGGGCAAAGCCTGAGCGCGCCCAGGCGCGCGTGAATGCGCGTGCGTGAGTGACTGGCGAAACCGCAAACCAGACCGCTCCTTCATCGTTCTTGCTCCGCCATCGCCATCGATGCAGTGCGCTCATTCACGTGCACTCGCGCGCCGCTGGCCTTGGCACTTGCCCTCTCTGTCTCCCTCGCCCTCGCCCTCGCCCTCGCCCTCGCCCTCGCCCTCGCACTCGCCCTCGCCCTCGCACTCGCACTCGCACTCGCACTCGCCCTCGCACTCGCACTCGCACTCGCCCTCGCACTCTCCTTCTGCTGCAGCTGCTGCGCTGGGCACTCTCTGCCCCGGGCGGCCTCAGGGCTTGTCCGGGTTGTAGCCGCGCAGCCCAGCCCTGCTGTGCTCGAGATCCGCCGCTTGCAGCGGCACGCCACCCCGCGTCCGCGCTCCGTACGCTCGGTAGCCGGCCTCGCCCGCGGTGGGTGCACGCTGCTTCACAGGCTCCCGCGTCTGAACGGAGGAGCGCGCGCCAGCGACGGCCACGCTGTTTGCGAACGGGATGCTGCGGATTCCAACCTCGCTGTTGTCTGCAAAGTGGGAACCTGCAGAGCCCTTCTTGGGAACGAGGGTCGGCCCGAAGGACGGCTCCTCCCCTGCCGCGCAAAGGATGACCGTGTCGATCGTGTGGGCGCTGCGGTAGTTGATGGCCAGAGCCGGGTTGTCCGGATCGAGGCTCTTGGCAGTCTCGAACGCAAAAGCCGCTCCCTCGTAGTCCCGCAGCGCTTTGAGGCTGAACCCTCTTCGGAAGAAGGCATGGGCTGCGGCTCATCAGGCGTCGGGCAGGACAAAGCAGGCACTCGGCCGGTTGAGAGGCGAAGGGGCTCCGGCTTGGGCGCCGTGGCGCGCTCGGGCTTGTCCCGCAGGCAGCAGCAAGCGATGCATGGACGGGGGGGGCGGACAACGAACGAGCGGCTCCCTGGGGAGGGTGAGGGGGACAGCAGCGAGAGCTAGAGCGAACGAGAAGAGAGGGCGCGAGAAGCGCGCGAACGAGAACCTGCAAGCGAGCGAGCGAGCGAGGTGGTGGCGGCCACTGGCCACACGCGCTCACCATTGTGAGGACTGAGGGCGATAACAGACGCGAACGCGTCAGCTGCCGCGCTGTGGTCGCCCAGCATCTGCAACGCTTTGGCGTGCTCGTGAAGTCGCTGCACCAAGTCCTCGGGGTCGGGGTGCGGATCGCTTGCGAGCGACTCGCGGAACGACGCCTCCGCAGAGTCGTAGTCGTCTGAATTGGCCTGGGCGATTCCCATCGTGTACCAAGCTGCTGCCCGCAGCTGTGGTGACAGGGGGCCTGCGAGCGCCGCCTCGCAGTCCTCCATCGCGCCGGGAAAATCATCCCGGTCGTAGCGGCAAAGCGCTCGGATGAACAGGACGCGGCCGCGCTCCGCGTCGGTGGCTGACCGCTGGGCCGCGCGCGTGTCCACCACGCCGCCGATGGCAAGGACCCCGCCCACGCCTCGCAGCGAGCGCTCCGCCTGGCTGGCGGCGGCCTCCGGTCCCGGAACCAGCGCCCCCTGCCTGGCGCCGGCCTCGCCGTCGCCGCCTGCGCTGAGAGGCTGCAGCAACTCCAGCGCATCTGAGAGGTCGTCCTCGGCCGCGGCGGCGTCCCCGATCTCACGGTGGCACTGTGCCCTTCGCACACGGAAGTGGTACTGGTCTGGAGCGAGGTCGATGCACTGCGAGAAGGCTCGGATGGCCGCAGCGACCCGTCCGAGAAGCAGCTGCGAGGCCGCAACCTTGTCCCACGCCTCGGGGGTGGCGAACCCGCTCTCAATCGCGCGGCGAAGACCCGAGAGCGCAGCCTCGACATCCGGTGGCGACAGGCTGAGCAGGCTCACCGCCCGGTGGTACTCGCACTCGCCCCTGACCGCGCCCGGCACGGGGCTGAGCCACAGCTGCCCCTCGTGGAGCTCCGACCCGGGGGCCACGCCCTGGCGCTCCCCCCCTGCCGCGGCGGCTGCGCTGTCGCCGGCCCCGCCCTTTCCCGCCGCGTCGGCGTGGCTGGCTCCTGCCGCGAACCCCGCTGCGTCCACGACCCCCTTGGCCCGCTCCCGCTCTGCCGCGGCGACCTCGGCGGCGCGCTGCTGCTCCTCCATCGCGTCCAGCGCTGCCTCGAGGTCCTCCACCGCCCGCTCGTGCATGCCAAGCGCCTGCCTGACCAGCCCGCGCGCCTCCAGCACCTTCCGCCTCGCAGCGGGCCGCGACATTGGCGCGTCCAGCGCGACGCCGCCCTTGCTCCCAGGGGGCATATCCAGCTCCGAGGAGTCCGGCGCCTTGTCCAGCACCTCGCAGAGGGCGGCGTCCGCCTCGGAGTGCCACCCCATGACGTGGAGCATGAGCGCGCGGTGGTAGAGTGCGGCAAGGTGGCCGCCGTCGACCGCGCAAGCTGCGGCAAAGCAGCGCTCTGCCGCCGCCCACGCCCCCGCGGCCTGGAACACCAGCCCGCTCGAGTGCAGCCGGCGGGTCAGCGACGCCGCAGCCTCTGCCCCTGCGCCCGCCGCCTCGCGCAGCTCCATGAGGAATGGCAGCGGCACCGCCACGACATCCGTCGGGCGGGTGGCGTGTTCCAGCGGCTCCCCGACGCCAGCGCCGAGCCCCCTGCGAGCCGGGGACGAGGACGGCCTGGCCGCGCCCAGAAAGTCAGCCACCGCCGCGGTTTCCTTGCCCGTGAACTGCGACGGCGCCCCGCTGCCCTCGGCAGCCTCGTCTGCTGGCCCGCGCGTGGCCTCGGCGTCGCGGTCCCCGCCAGCCGCTGCGGTCCGCCAGCTGTTTGCGCCCCCTGCGCCTGTCGCCGCAGTGGTCGCCCGCCCGCCCGGCCCGTACCGCGAGCGGGCCGCCGATGACTTTCCCAGCCCCGCGCGCGCCATTGCAGCCGCTGCCGCAACGTTGGTCGGGGATGACCCCGCGCCCGGCTCCGACGCCTTGGCGATTCGGCGCGCGCTGGAGTCCTTCCGAACCAGCGCCAGAGCCGACGCCACGCTGACCGCAGCGTCCCTCGCCGCGGCGGCCAGCAGCCCCATGGCCAGGTGCACGTTGGTGCGGTGGAAGTATGGCTCGGCATCGTCGGGGAAGGCCAGCCGCACGGTGCTCTCCGGCTCCGAGTCGGTGGCGGGGATGTCGACGACGCGAGATCGCGAAGGCAGCTCCCGCTCCACAGTGCGGACGGCTTCGTCGAGCTCCAGCTTCGCCTCGTCGAGGCGCCCCAGGTGGTAGAGCGCCAGGCCCTTGTGCGTCCGGAAAGTCCAGTGTCCCGGAATGCACTCCAGCGCGCGCTCAAAGGCTCGCTGCGCTGCCTCAAAGTCGCCCACGTCGCATAGGGCAAGCCCCAGTGCGTCGTGTGACGCCGCGTTGCCTGGCTCCATCGAAATGGCCTGCCGCAAGTCTTCGATCGCAAGCACAAACAGGCCCATCCTGCGCCGGCAGTTGGCACGGTTGTACAAGGACCGAAACGCGTACTTGCTCATCGCGGCGGCCCCCTCGCACGCCTGGCTGAAGTCAGCCTCAGCACGGGCAAGATCCTCTCTCTCAAAGTGCACCAGGCCGCGGTTGAACCAGTGGCTGATCTCGCCAGGGTCCATTTCTATTGCGATGGACAAGTCCTCCAGCGCCTCGGAAAAGCGCCGAAGCTTCCGCAGGCACACGCCCCGAGCAGCAAAGTACAGGGGGTCCTTGTCGCCGAGCTCCACAGCCATTGAGTAGTGCCGAAAGGCCTGCTGGTACCGCTCGATCGACCGGTACGCGTTGCCCGCAACGTAGTGGTACCGGGGCACCCGCGGGCGAAGCTTAATGGCCTCCTCCAGCAAATCAATGGCCGAGCGGGCGTCCTTGCCCGTGCGAAGCAGGTCGAACCCCTGCTTAAACCGCTCCATAGCCCGCATTTTGTGCGACTGCGCCGATGTGGCGCTGGCATTCTGGTCGCTCATGCGCGCGCCGCGCCCAGGCCCCTCGCACCCGGCCTGCGCGCAGCCCAGGCTCGTCTTGGGAAAGAGACCACACGCGCGGTGCGCAGCTGCGTCGACACCGGTCCGGGCTTCCTCGAGGCCTCGCGTGCCGCATCGCCAGTTGCGCAATGGCGCAACGGCAGAGCGAGGCAACCGGGAGCAGCGGCGACTGCGCCACGGCCCGCGGCCTCCACTCCTTGGACGCACGGCCCGCGCGCGCCGGCACGCGAAAGTCTGGCAAGGCCGCACCGCACCTAGCTGCAATGGACATGCGCTCGCTCGCGGCCGAGGAGGCGCGCCGGCTTCGGCTCAAACGGGCGCAAACGGAGGCAAGGCTGGAGCGGGCGGCCAACCCGGCGGCTTGGCGCCAGCCAACCTGCAGGCACTGCCCGACGCTGCGCCACGACCGCGTGGAGGCGGCCATTCATCCGATGGGCGGCCACCTGCTGCTCAAGAGGGAGTCTCCCACCAGCGTCCACCTGGCCGTCGCCAAACGGCCGTTTGCTACGTATTGCGACTACCTGCAGGATAGAGCTCCTGGTGCACGCCCAGGCGCCGCATCGCTGGAGCGCAAAGCAGTGTCTCGCTACCTGGAGCGATTCCGCCTCGGGCGGAAGGGCGTCGGGGTGAGGTAGGCACACGGACTGCGCGGGCTCGATTCCCATCGCCGGCTGTCCATTCCGCGCGCGACCGCTGTGTCTCGGCGCCTGGGCGCCGAGACAGCTTTGAGGCACCGTAGGGATGCATTTAAACAACACGGGCCGGCGCCTCTCGTTCTGGCTGCTGGGGCCGAGTCCAGTGACATGCGCCCCTGAGCCGAGCGGTCCGGTGTTCACGGGCCAGAGCGGGCCAGGCCTGCAGCACGCTCCGTGGCTTATCGCCGAGGAGCTGGCGCCCGCGGTGGAGCCGCGCTCGCTTCCCCCAGGCCAAGCCAGCCTGGCCAGGCCAGGCCACCAGCGAAGGCGTCGGGCGCGGCCAAGCGGCGATTCGTTGCCGTGGAGCGCGGTACGACTGCAAGACGCGAAGCGATCTCTCGGCTGGGCACTGTGGCTGCGCTGCGACAGCTGCGACAGCTGGTGTATTTGTGTGTGGGAGGAGGGGATGGGGGGGGGGGGGGGCGCACGGTCTCAGAAGCGCGGAGGACGGCTCCGCGCGCGGTGTGCCGGCGGCGCCGCAGTATCGCTGTGGCAGGCATTTTTTGGCTGGCCGCGTCAGGCGAGGGCTTGCGGCTTTGTGAGGCTGTGCAGGCCAGGCAGCGCGGCGCGTGGCGAAGTGACAGCGGAGCCAATGCCGGCCAAGCTGGCGGCAGCCGGCGGCGTCGATTCGACTGCGGGGCGCTCGCCGGCGATGGGGCGCGCAAACGAAGCGGAACTGCACACACAAGGCAAGACGGTGCAAACACGCAGGAGCGGGGCGACTGATGCCATCGTGGATCAGACACGCGACTTGCGGAGCTGGTCGAGCAGCTCCTCAGAAGACGAGCCCACCAGGTAGAGGCAGCGAGCGAAGAGGCTGGCCGAGCCCGCGAAGGCGTCCACAGTTGACCCGGGCAGAGTGTCAACGCCTTGGGCGGGGATTGCAGCCCAGCGGTCGACGGTGAGGCGCTGGGGCACGAGGGTTGCGCGGTTTTCGAAGAGGTAGCGCCAGACGCGGGACTGGATGTCGATGGTCATCGCGGTCTGCTCGCTGGAGCGTGCGGATGACAAATGGCGGGGCATGTACGTAGTGGGGCGCTCCTTGAGGATGGCGAACATGGCGCTCTTGGCCCTGGCGGCCCACGAGCGAAGGGCGGGGTTGAGCGACTGCGACAGCGCCATGAGCAGCGCCATCGTGCGCCCCGGCACGCACCACGCCGCCTCTGAGGGGCAGTCGCCGTTGAGGGGGTTCGGGGCTGTGCGCGCTGCGCCTGCCTCCGGCTCCAGGTCGACCATGGCGCAGGCGTTGAGGGGCAGCTTCTTCTCGGCGTCGCGCCACACCGCCAGGGCAAGGAGCGTGTCCCACCCCAGGGCGAAAGTCCCCGCGTCCTCGTGCGACTCGTCTGCGCCCACGAGGTCGCGCGCCCACTGGCGAACCTCCATCGCAGCCGCCTTCCGCGCGGCAGCGCCGGCGCCAACACCGCCAGCAGCGGACTCCATGTGCAGTCCGGCCAGCGTCGGGGACCACGCCCCCGACTCACGAGTGCGCAAGGCGGCCGCGAGCACGTCCGCCTCGAAGCCACGGCATCGGCTGAGGCCCTCCGTGGGGTTGGGAGCCGACTCCCCGAGGTGGGACACGACGGCGTCGGGCACGGTGCACGGCTTCTTGCCGGCCCAGAGCGCGAATGCGAGGTTCGCGCCGGGGGGCGAGTTCTTCGCCCGCCACAGAGCCGACTTGCGAACCTTGGCCCACACCGCCACCGCCAGCGACACGGACCAGTCGTCCACCGCCCCAGCAACCGAACGGTCGTAGGGGGCCAGAATGTGCTCCTGCCGCGAGCGGGCCCCCAGCAAGCGGGCGCGCGCAGGCTCGGCGCTGGCCTCGGCGAGCCAGTGCATTGCTGACACACGCCCCGCAGAGCGCTCGCGGGTGAGGTGAATCAGGTGCGACCCGGTGGGCGCGTGGCTGGGCAGCTCCGAGCCATCCAGACGGGGCCGGGTGGTGATCCAGCGAGCTGCCGGGTCGAAGGGATCCTTGCCGTCCCAAGCGCCCGTGGCCTGCCAGCCGTCCGGATCGAGCACCATGGCCTCGACGGCGCCACGCATGGGAATGGCCGAGGACTCCCACACGTTGACGCTGGGCGTCGAGTTGTCCCTGGACGAGGGGGTGTTTATGACCGCCTTGGCGCGATTCACGGCGCCCTCCTTCGCGGCAAACCCCATCTTTGCCGGCAACGGAGCGGGGAAGCACGCTGAGTAGGCGGCGAAGAGCACGTCGTCCCGCATGACGGGCCAAGCTGTCTCGATGGCGCTGGCCCACGTGAGGGGCGCGTGCTCCGTTGGCAGGGCGCCCGCCTCGTCAGCGGGCGACGCCGTCCCTTCGAACACCACGCACAGGCTCTCGGCCGGAATGCGGCGGGCAGACGGCCGAGGGGCGTCGAAAGGCACCCGACGCGCAAAGGCAGCAGCGGCCCTCGCAGCCGCGTTGCCGCTGCCGTCTGCGGGAAGCATTGGCACTTGCAGCCGGGAATCGACTGCGTCGGAGTCGCGCACGGACGAGCCACCAGGGGTCGCAGCAGCGGCCGCGCTGCTGCTTCCAGCAGCGTCGCTGCCGCGCGCCGCAGCCCCGAGCATGGCGGCCGTGGCAGCGGATGCCACCTCCAGGTTGGCGTGGTACCACATAGCCATGAGGTGCGACACCAGCGAGGGGCCGCCGAGCTCCACGACCGAGCGGCAGCTGGGAATGGAGCGGTAGCCGGTCGGGGAGCTCGCCTTGTTCTCCTTAGTCACCACGGTGGAGCGCACCTCCGCAACGCAGAAGCAGCCCTGGCCGGGATCGGTCGCGCGCCGCAGGGCCGGTGCAAACGCCGGCACGCGCGGGTCCGGCGTGGAAAGGGCAACGAAGAGCCAACGAGCGACGGCAGCCTCCCCAGTTGGGTCGATGGCGACGCGGTCCGCGAACTTGCCGAACCAGTCCAGCAGGCGGGGCTGCACCTTGTTTGCTACGATGGAGATGCTGTTCGCGGGCCGCGCCAGGCGCCTCGGCACGGACGGCGAACTCGTCGCCCTGGCCGCGGCTACCGCTGCGCTCCCGATCGGGCCGTCGTCTCCCGCCAAGAGAGCCATCGCGGCGGCAAGGCCAGCCTGCTCGAGGTTGAATGTGGCGGACATGGAGCTGGGATCCCGGAACGCAGGAAGCAGCGCCGCGAACGCCTCCCCCATCGCCGCCATCCGCGCAACGTCCTCCTCGTCCACGTGCAGGTCCAGAACGCGCATCGAGCCCGGGCTCCACCACGCGCGCGTGGTAGGCCGCAGCTTGCCTCCCGCGCCAGCGTGGCGCATCTGCGGGCAGCTGGCGAAGGAGCTCCAGCGCAGGTCCACCCACGTGGGCGCCGTCACTGCCAGGGCGGCCTTGCGCTCCAGGCCGCGGAGGATCACCTCTGCGCTCTTGTCCGTGTCCCCCTCGACGTCAAGTTCGGCGCTTGAGCCTGCTCCCGACACCGCCCCCGCCGTCATGAGCTCTGCCTCCGCAAGGTCCATCTCCTGGCGGTGCGCAGCCAGCTTGCAAACCAGCGACGGCGGCAGCTCTGGCCGCTCCGTCCCTCCTTCCACGCCGCCCGCGAGCTCCGCAGGGCCGAGCTCCACGACGTAGCGCTCGTCCACGCAAAGGCGGGGGCGGGTGCCGTCGGTCTCGGCGCGTGCGTCCGTCCCCGCCCCCTTGACTGCGTGGCTCAGGGCCAGGAGGCCCCACCCAGACTCGGCGCACACGGCATGCGGCGAGCCCACAGGAAACCCCTCACAAGCACGCATGACGCAGTAAATCCGCCACAGCAAGAGCGAGCCAGGCGCGCGAGCAGTGTGGCCGTCAGCGTACTGCACCAACGACTCCCACGCGTCGGCAAACACTGGGAAGGGGATCTCAACCTCGCTCCAAGCGGCAGGGGCAGCATCGGCCCCCGCCGTGGTGGCCTCTGACACGGCCCGGCACGAGAACAGGGCGTTGTCGTCGCTCAGGTGCGCCTTGACGCTTGCCACGGCGTCGGGAACGCCGGACGTGTCCCGGATCGCGCCCCGCCCGCTGGCCCACAGCACTCGGACCAGGTAGGAGGAGAGCAGGCTCTTGAGCCTGTGGTCGATCTCCCAGCCAGAGAGCGCCCACGCCCCGCCGGAAATGGCGTTCCACATGGCGGCGTACAGGCGCGCCCGCTCCGACGGAGAGAGGGAAGACTCGGGGGTGAAGCCCCACGCACGCAAAATGCGTCGCAGCAGTGTGCTGCTGCTCAGAACGGTGTCGATCCCCTCCCGGACGATGAACACCGCTCCCAGCTGGGGGAAGGAGCTGCAAAGCATGCCCAAGTTGTTCCGCTTCGCAGATCCCGTCCCCTTGGCGGACTGCTGGAGCAGCGCCTTCATGTCTGAGCGCCCCATTTTGTGACTGGAAGAGACCACGGAGCGGGTGGGACAGGGAGGGAGAAAGGGCGCAGGGGTGGCAGACGCGCTTGTGCTGGACCGTGCCTAGCGGACCCGGGCTGGCGGAGGCGGCCCCGCACCTGGATCGGGCTTCCACCGCGCCGCACGGCAGCCAGGGGGGCAATGACACCGTTGCTCAGCATTGCGGCGGCGCCGACTGCTCTGGCAGCACGCGCGGGGCACGCCCGCCTGGCCAGCAAGCCGACAGAACCAGGTGCCGGCGTCAACTGCGTGGCAGACTCACCAGTGCTCCGAGAGATGCTGAAGCAGGGCAGGCGAGGGTGCGTAGTTCATCGCGCTCAACACGTGAAGGAGCTCATGGCCCTCGATAGACTCGCTCCGGTCCGTGTCCACGACGGAGAAGATCAGGCTGACCGTCTGGTCTTCACCGGATTGGGTGCTGGTCATGACGCAGCCGCGCGCAATGCCGTTCCTGTCCGCGCCGGCGCTGAGCGCCCGGGCTGGCTGCTGGGTCGGAGCCGGGGTGTGCCTACCAGGCGCGCCCGCCGCACTGAACCCTCCCGGGGCCGCGGAGCGAGGCGCTGCGGCTCTTGATGGCGGCCCCAGCAAGCCCGTGCAGCTCTGCCGGCGAATGCGGTGCCAGTTTCAGTTGTCGGGCTCGAAGACAGCTTGAGTGTGCCATGCGGCCCCCTGAGTGGGAGCGCGTCGGCTGCCGCGCAGAGGGGTGCTGGATGGGGGCGTCCAAGCGCCCCGCACACAGAAACTAAGCAGAGCGCTCTCGCGGCTGAGTCAGGCCGCCATTTGTTGCAGCGTGGTCCCCGCCACCAATGATGCCAAGGACCGGCTCGTCTGGGAAGCGCTCAGAAGAGCGAGGTGTCGCGCCCCCAGATGAAGGTCCGCATCCAGTCCGTCGGAACGAGGAGGCGGTTCCGCCACGTGCCCAGCTTGGTGAGGTACGCCGACCGCCAAACAGCGAACGACGCCCACCCCCGGATGGTGGTGCCCTTGACGGCCTCCATAGCCTTGGCATCCACCTTGGTAAAGTCGCTCACGCTCGTGAAGGACCCGACGTAGGCAAGCGACCCCTTGTGCTGGAACTCGAAGCCATCGCCAGGCAGCCAGTCCTTGCCCGCGCCGATTGCCCACTCCGGGTTTTTGTTCATGGCGCCTGCGAGCCAAAAGCCCTGCTGCTCGGCCACTTGTGCCGTGGCAGCCAGCCGCCTCCCTTCGACCGCCGCACAGTCGCCGATGGCAAAGACGCCGGAGAGCGTCTCCTTGGAGCGCAACGCCGCTGCCGCCGCCGAGTCGGGGTCTGGGGCAGACTGGTGGTCTTCGTCGGGCGTGGCCAGCTTGACGATGTGGTCAGAGTGCTTCTCCGCGCGCAAGTAGCTGTCCACGACGATGTGACCCCAGCCGTCCTTGCGGAACTCGGGCCCGATGCGCTCGGACACGAGGCGGCGGGGAGCGATGCCCGTGGACCAGACCAGCATGCCGAACTTGAGGGTCCTGCCGCTCTCGAGCTCCAGCTCTCCGGACCGCACCTCGGTCACCTGGGCCCGCACGATCTGGATCCCCTGGCGCGCGAAGCGGGTGCGGCAGTAGTCCCGCAGCCCCTGGTCGAACGCGCCCAGGACATCGCCCCTCTCGATGAGTCGGATCGTCACCTGCGCAACCAGCTCTGGGTACTGCCACGAGAGGTCCTGGCGGATCAGGTCGTGCAGCTCCGCTGCGAACTCCACGCCGGTCGGGCCGCCGCCAACGATGACGAACGAGAGCAGCCGCTCACGGTCCTCCTCGGACGTGCCGGCAAAGCTCGCCATCTCGAAGTTGCGAATGATGGTCCGCCGAATTGCCCGCGCGTCGGAGAGCTCCTTCAGGAACAGGGCGTGCTCGGCCACGCCGCTCACGCCAAACGTTGTGTTGCGGGCTCCGACGGCAATCACGAGCGCGTCGTAGTCGATGTCCAGCTCCAAGCTCTCGGGCGGCTCCGGGAGGTCCACCCCCTGGTCAGCGGCAGCTGCTGCAGAGTCTGGCGCCCCGGGCCGCTCCGCCCGCACTCGGATGCGCTTGTTGTCTGGGTCGAGCGATTGCGCCTTGCCCCGCTGGAACTTGACGTGCGGGCACGTGTAGCGCAGCGGCTCGGCGATGGAGCGAACTCCAGCGTCCCGGTGGCGGTGGAGGCAAGCAGCGGCGTGAAGATCATTTGGCTCCGGGGTCTGCGCGCTCCGGCAGCAGCAGCGCGAGCGAGGGGAGCGGGGATGAGCCTCCCAGACACAAACCACAAACTCCGTTGCAAAGGCGGCACCACAGCGGGCCCATGACGCCAACGCACAATGCTCCCCGACCATACTCTCACGATACAACAACAACCTCGAAGGTCCGAGGGTTGAGCGCCTTGGTGAGGGCGTAGCCCGCCCACCCCGTGCCCAGAACAACCACGCGCTTTTTTTCCGACTTGGGCAGCCGCACCGTTGCCGGCGCAGCCGCTGCGCCAGCAGCAGCCGCTTGGGACGCCAGGCCGCGGGTGCCGCGAGCAAAGACTCGGGAGAGCGCCATCTTGCAGCGAGTGCAAGCGCTTCGCGCGCGTTTCCGGAACAGAGACTCACGGAGTCAGTGCCCACGTCGGGCCGAATCTTTGCACGGCCAAGACATCACGAGTCCCAGCCTCGCATTGCCCCCCCCCGAGCCCCGGAGATGCGAGCGCTGCGGGAGCCGTCCCGAGACACGGCGCTGGCCGCTGCCTGCATCGGCTGTCGCGCGCGGTGCAACTGGCGCAAGCGGGCAAGCAGCGAGGACGAATGCAGCACGGCGTCGGTCCCGGCCTCCAGCTCCCCAATGCCTGCCACGGCCCCAGCGAACAGGGAGCGAGCCCGCTTATGCTGCGTCCCAGCTTGCTCCCCTCGCGCCAGGAGCTCCGCCGCCGCCGCCTGCTTCGCCGACCGTCCGAGGTTCGCCGCCACCACAGCCCCAGGCGTGTTCACACGCAGCGGCAGGCGCAGAACGCCAGGGGAGTCGTCCCTGTAGCTTGTCCCAACAAGGGATGTCGCCGGGAGGGGGCGGCCGTCATCTTCCTCCGCCTCGGACCGGGCGCGTTTTGCGCCCCGTGAGGGCGAAGAGTCTCGCACGGCCCTTGCCGACGCTGTGCTCGCCCTTGCCCGCTGGCCAGAAGCTGACTCAGCCACTGACATGGACTTGCGCTGGCCATCACGCCGTGGTCGGCGGATCATGGAGGCTGCGCGTCTTGCTGCAAGCCTCGCCTCCCGGCGCAGCGAGACGTCGACGGAGGCCGCTGACTGCATCAGTTGCGCGGCGCGGCCCTCAGCCTCGTCGCCCGCACCTGCCCCGCGCGCGGCTGCCCCCAGCAGCTCGGTCACGAACGAGTCGTGCTTGGCTAGGGCTGGCTGTTCTGCAGCTGCAGTCGAGCCAGCGTCGTCGGGAGTCTCGCTGCCAGAGCCCGATCCGGGGTGGGGCGATGCCGCTGCGCCTGCCGCGGCTGCGCCAGTACCATGTCGCTGCCGCGAGGATCCAGCCCCCGACTCGCCAGCCCCGCCATCGTCAGCGCCGGCATCGCTGTCCGGGTCGCTGTCGTCTCTGCCGGCGTCCAGGGGCGTCCGGCGCCTGGGAAGGTCCTCCGGCACCAGCGGCACCCGTCGAGCGTCGATGGAGAACATGTCCATGAGGTCCCCTGCGAGGAAGCGCGACTTCTGGTCCGGGTTGGCGAGCACCCGGCGCTGCATCACCGTCTTGAACACCTGCCTCTGGTAGATGCGCTCCTCGATGGTTCCCTTGGAGAGCAGCCGGCAAACCTGCACCTCGCGCTTCTGGCCCAACCGCCACGACCGCTCTCTCGCCTGTGCGTCCGTTGACGGGTTCCAGTCTGGGTCTACAATGGCCACGCGGTTAGCCCCGGTCAGGTTGAGCCCAATTCCGCCCGTGCGCGTGGTCATGAGGAAGGCAAAACAGTCCGGGTCGCCATTGAACTGGTCCACCATTGCCTGGCGCCGCCGGACCGGCGTGGAGCCGTCCATCCGCTTGAAGGTCCACCCGTGAGCATCGCACAGTTCCTCCAGCACCCCCAGCATCCGAACTCCCTGGCAGAACACGAGGCAGCGGTGGCCGCCGCGCTTCCATTCTGCCATCTTGCTCACCAGCACTCGCAGTTTGCCACTGTCCCACCACCGCGGGGCATCAGCAAAGAGCCCGGGTTCCTGGGTCACCAGCCGCTGGAGCGCAGGGTCGAGAGGCCCGCTCCGCGGCCCCCATGCCCTTCCGCTCCCCTCGCTGAGGGATGCGCTGCCGTTGCCATTGTCGTCGCCGGAGACGCCCCACCTGTCGTGCGCGCCAGACTTGGCCGGCTTGTCGCTTGCGAGGGCGCGATGAGTCATCCGGCCTCCTGCCACCAGCCAGGGATGGTTGCAAATGCTGCGAAGCACCGACATTGCCTTGAAAGCCATGCGCCTGCCTGCCGCCGCCAGGGCCACCTCGTCCGACTCCGTGTAAGCGAGGTAGCAGCGCATCTGCAAGGGGGTGAAGGGGCAAAAGACCACTCGTTCCGTCTTTGCGGGCAGCTGCGTCGCCACGTCTCGCTTGTGGCGCCGCAGCAGGTAGGGCCGAATGCTGTCGCGCAGAACCACGGCGCGCTCGAACGCCATGGCTTGCGCTGCCGGCGACGCCGACGCCCATCCCCCCGCGGCGATTGGGGCGGCAAACGTCGTCTCGAACGTGGGGGCGTCCCCGAGTCTTCCAGGGAACACGAAGTCCACAAGCGACCACAGCTCGCGCAGGTTGTTCTGCACCGGGCTGCCGGTGAGGGCCAGCCGGTGCGGGCAGCGGAGGGTCTTGACAACCTCTGTGACCTCGGCCGCGGCGTTGCGGATGGAGTGGGCTTCGTCCAGCACGACGTACTGCCAGCGCACACCCGGCGCGGTCAGCAGCCCTCGGTGCTGCCTCACTCCCGCGTAAGTCATCAGCACCAGGTCATAGCGCTCCCGCCTCGCCTCGCGAAGAGCGCGCTCCACACTCCAGCCATGCCTTGCAATCGCCCAGCCAGAGTCGTGTACCACCATCACGCGAAGTGGGGCGTACCACATCGTCGCCTCGCGAAACCAGTGCGCTAGCAGGGTCGCAGGGCACACGACCAAGCAGGGCAGCCTGGGCGCCGCGGCCGCAACCTGCTCCTCCGTCTTGAACCGCGGCTGAGGCGCGGTGGCTGCAGTGGTGGTGTGGGCTGCCGCGGATGGCATGGAGCTCGCAACGGACACGCCATCAGCCGCCGCGCCAGCCGCAAGCTGCGGCTGCCTGCCCCCCGTGGGTTTAGGAGGCACCTTGCCTCCGCCAGCGCCGCTGTGCCGCAGCGCCCCGAGGAAGGAGAGCACCTGCGCTGTCTTGCCGAGGCCCATCTCGTCCGCCACGATTCCTCCGACCGCCTGGCCGTGGAGAAGCCACATCCACCGCAGCGCCGTGCGTTGGTACGGGAGCAGAGTCTCGGCGGGCTCCTCGGGCAGCCAAAGCTGCGTCCGGCCCTGCCCGCCCACCGCCACGTCCGCGCCTCCGGCGCCGGATGCCAGCCACATCCTGACCCGACGCGCGTATGACCTTCGCTCCGAGTCGTCCCGAATGGTGCCCCGGACATCCGCTTCCCACATCGGCTGGCCATCGCTTGCCGTTTCGTCGGACTCGCGCTCACTCTCCACCTCCTCCTGGTCATCGTCATCACCGTCGTCATCATCGTCGGCATCGGCATCGTCATCCTCAAAGCCCTCGCCCCGCGTGCCTTGACGGGACTGCCTGGCCTGCGGGCCGCGTGTCCTGGCTAAAGGCTGCGCCCTGGGCGAAGGGCGTCCCCGCTGCCGAGCCCTCGGTTGAGAGTGCGGAGTGCTACTGCCCTCGCCTGGGTGCGGGCTGGACAGCGCCGCGGACCGTGGGCCCATGCCGCTGCCACTCACGACAGGGCCGAGGCTTGATTCGGCCTCCGCGACTGCTGGCCCCGCAGTCGCTGGCGGCGGCCTCGCTCTCGTGCCGGCGCTTGCGGCAGCTTCCTGCGGCGTTGCGATCCCCAGACGCACTGCGTCGCCGACATCCAGAACAGTCCCGAAGTCGGGACCTGCGCCCTCTGCCTCTGTGCCGCCGGTTCCGCTCGTGGCGGCGGCGCGTGCGCGCTGCAGCTCGAGCAGCATTTGCAGCTTGAAGCGCAGCCTGTCCAGCGCGTGAGGCTGAGTCCCGCGAGCTTGCTTTGCCGATCGAATTGCAGCCCGCGTTGATGCCACAAGCTGGCTGACGGCCGAAGCCGATGCGCTTGTGTCCACGCCAGCACGACTCGCGCCCAACATTCTTGCCATGATGTCAGCCTCGACCTCGTCGGCATCCACCTGAGTGGCGAACAGCCCTTCCAACTCGCTGCCCATGCCACCTCCGGCCATGGCGGCTGCACTCTGGCTCCCCAACACAACTGTGCGAGCGGGGGCTGCGCGATTGGGGCGGCGCCTGCAGCTCGAAGCCCCGCGAAATTGGTGCTCTGCCAGGAACCAAGCTGTCAACTGTGGTGGCACAGAAATCGGACGTGCTTGCGAGCTTGGTCCTTGAATTGAACATCTTGGTCCTTGAACGAAAGCCCAACAGTCGGCGAGGGGCACGGGTGTGCTTTTGCTGCTCGTTTGCTGGGCACTAGTGGTGTGTGGACTCGCTGGGCCATCGTGCGCAAAGGCAGCAAGGCCGCCCTGCGGCACATCTCCCAGTCGGTGTTCGAGCTCACACACCATCCTTCAGTGGCTGCGGGATTGTAAATAGCGAGGAGTGGACTTTTTAGTCACTGTGGGCTGGCTTGTGAGGCCCGGCCCGCTGCCTGCTTCCGGTCGAGCACGACCTCGATTGGGAGTGTCTTTCGCGTGAAACAATCTGTGACGCCGCTTTCGCAGACTTGAGCCAGAAGGAGGAGTCAGTTGCCCAGCAACGTTGGTGGGCTGGCTCCCATCAAGTCTTCCTTCCCCCGAAAATGTGAAACCGGGTGCGGTGCGTGGGGCTGATCAGCAGCGCCCCTGTTGTCACTATAAAACCTGTGCTTGCAGACTGCCGAGCACTGCTGCCTCAGTTGAACAGCGAAAAGTCGGGCGAGCGATCGATTGACCGTTGGGTCCTTGCCGATCGAACGGCCATGGAAGGCAAGGGGGTTGGGGACCGCGAAGCAGGCGAAGCGACAAACTTGGGAATCCAAGCGGTGCAGAGTCATCATCTTTGCCAGCTGCAACTGTCGCTGGTCGTTCGGGAGTTGCAGCGCCCCGCACGATGCCCACGCTTTGACCATGGCAGGGTGGCTGCCATGGAGCATGCTCGCTGCGACTGTGTGCGTCGCATCCAGCATGCCGACAACGGGGGACTCTTCGCCCACTGTGAGCCACCTGCGCCGCCTGCGGGGCAGACGCGGAACACGGAAATTCTGCTCCTCGCCGCCCTTGGCGCCCTCGGCTTCCCTCGCCACCGCTGCGGGGAATCGAGTCCCCAGAATTGCCCCAGGAGACACACGTCCTCAACCTGCGCGGCTTTTGCGGGTGGGCCAGCCATGAGAGCTCCAGCGGCCGCAAAGCGGCACCCATCTGAGCAAGCCGCGGCATGCGACGGGTCTAGCTGCCTCGCTGTTGCCACCTGCCGCCTCGCCGCTCAAGCGCGCACGCGCTCGCCGCTTGCTTGAGCCTTTGCCCACAGGCGGTGGCACGCCCGTGCACGGGCAAGTACTCGCTCCTGCCCTTTTGCAACACATCGCTGCCGGTGGTCGAGCGAGTGGATGACCTTGTAGCGCGGATCAACGTCTCGGACTTTCCTGGCCTCTTTGTCAATGGTCAGGCTGCGATTCCATACCTTGGCATTCCGAGTTACCAGGTGTGGTCGGAGGCCACCCACGGTGTGGGGTTCAGCCCCGGCGTCAGCTTCGAGCCACCAACGCCCAACGCCACAAGCTTCCCGGAGCCGATCCTGACGGCCGCGTCCTTCAACACATCGCTCTTTGTCGCCGTCGGGGCCGCGGTGTCGGACGAAGCCCGGGCGATGAACAATGTTGGCACGGCCGGGGAGACCTTTTGGGCGCCCAATATCAACTTGGCACGCGACCCCCGGTGAGCCAAGAGGTCGGGGCAAGAGGCATCGCCGAGACACCGCGCGGCCAGGCACCCTCTCTGCCACCCCCCGCGTGTTGGCTCGACTGGCTCCACGCTGCGCAGGTGGGGAAGAATCCAAGAGACGCCCGGAGAGGACCCATTCTTGTCCGGGCAGTGGGCAATCCACTACGTTCGCGGCCTTCAGGAGGGCGAGGACCCGCGCTACCTGAAGGTGTCAGCCGACTGCAAGCATTTCGCGGCGTGAGGTCCGCGGCTGCTGCAGATCCGTGCGAAGCGTCTCCAGCCTCACTGCCTGTCTCTCTCGTATGGCTACAGGTGTTTTCGCTGTGGCTGCTGTCCTTCGAATTCTTGCTTGCGCCGCGCAGATACGACATGGAGAGTGAGCGAGGCCGGCCTCACGAGTCAGAGGGGGAGCGCTGGGGGTGCCTGGAATTCTCGATCTGAGCAGTCGCTTGCCCTGAGGACGTGCACTACTTTGCCGTTTGCGTAGCACAGACAATGGCAAGCTCGCTGCCTCTATCTCCCCCCCCCCCGCCCCCCCGCACACCCATGTCCTCCTTGCCGTGAGCGCGCCCAGACTCTGACGGCTACACCAGGCACAACTTCTCCGCCAATGTCACGGCACAAGACTTGCACGACAGCTACCTGCCGCACTTTCAGGACTGTGTAATGTCTGGCCGCGTGAGCTCGGTGATGGGATCCTACAACGCCGTGCGCGTGATCGGGCGCGACGAAGTCGCCATCCCATCCAATGCCAACCCATTCTTGCTTCGCACCATCCTGAGAGAAGCCTGGGGCTTCGACGCGTTCGGCTACGTCACGTCTGACTGTGGGGCCGTGTTCGACATCCAGTATAACCACAAGTTCACTCAAACCACGGACGAGACGAACAAAGTTGTCCTCGAGGCGGGGATGTCGACCAACTGCGGAGAGTTCATGCTGCTAACGTTGGCTGGGGCGCTCGACGACGGAAGCGTTTCGGTGGAGCTTGCGCAGGACGCCCTCAAGGCCGTCTTCTCGACCCGCATGCGCCTTGGGCAGTTTGATCCGTACGAGGACCAGCCATACCGCCAGATTGGCCTGGGCGTCATCCACTCCGACGCTCACCAGGCGCTGGCGCTTGACGCGGCTAGACAGGGCATTGTCCTGCTCAAGAACCAAGGCTCTACGCTGCCGCTCAAGGCTAGCAGCGTGGCAACCCTGGGTGTTGTGGGGCCGAACGCCAACGCCACAACGCAAATGCTGGGGAACTATGCGGGCGCGCCGTTCCGCGTCGTCTCGCCGAGCCAGGGGCTGGCTAGCTACGCCACATCCCTGAACCAGGCGGCTGGGTGCGACACGACCCTGTGCGAGTCAGACTCTGGTTTCGCGTCTGCTGAGCTCGTTGCTGCGGCGTCAGACGCCTTGGTGGTGGTGGTCGGAGACGATGACAAAATCTGCGGCGAAGCGAACGACCGGCTCACTATTAGCCTGCCGGGGATGCAGGCAGCTCTTGTGGCCAAGGTTGCGGCTGCTGCCAAGCTTGCCGGCCCAAGCCGACCCGTGGTCGTCGTAGTCATGTCCGGGGAGCCTGTGGATCTGTCGCTTGCGCGCGACGACCCCAATGTCGACGCCATTGTGTGGATGGGCTATCCGGGCATGATGGGTGGCCAGGCAATGGCCGACGTGCTGTTTGGAGCGGCAGTCCCGGCTGGTCGCTTGCCTGTGACGTTTTACGAGGCGGACTTTGTCAACCAGGTCCGCATGATCAACATGAACTTCCGACCAGGACTCTGCGACGGCGAGGGTGGCTCCTGCACCAACCCTGGCCACACCCACAGGTTTTACACGGGAGCCCCAGTCTTCGCGTTCGGGCATGGCCTCAGCTACACGACGTTCCAGTACAATTGGAGCCAGTCCCCGCTGCGGTCCAAGGCAGTCACGACGCTGCGCACGCTCGCCCAAGGCCGTCCCTCCATGGCCCACGTGCCCCCCGCCGACACTGCTGGCGTCTTCGTGTCTTTCCAGGTGAATGTGACGAACACTGGCAGCGTGGCGGCAGACGACGTCATTCTCTGCTTTCTGGAGCCCCCCGGGGCGGGAACCGCAGGGACCCCTCGCCAGCTGCTTGCCGGCTTCCAGCGCGTGCACCTGGCACCTGGCCAAATGACGGAGCTGACTTTTGGCCGGTCAGCTCGGCACTTCTTGCTCGCTGGCCAAGCCGGCGAGCCGACTGTCCGCACTGGGCCGTGGATCATCCGCATCGGAGTCAAGGACGAACAGTTCATCCGCCTAGGAGGGGCGGCACCCATTTTGCACGAGCTGCTGCTGACGGAGTGAAGGGGTGATGCGCAACCCCGCTGCTCCATGCTGCGTTGCACCATGCACACACACACGCACACACACGAACGCACACACGTGAAACCGAAACAGCAACCGCTGCAAGCCCAACGCCTTGACGATGCGCGGCGGGTAAATGCAGAAGTCGGGCTCCTCCGCACGCTTGGCCCAAACGAGACCCTGCGTGAGCAGGGCAACGAGCAGGCCGGGGCTGCATCCCCAGCGCACTGCAGTGACTCGCGGCTCCTTCTGGGGCTATGCAGCGACGAGATGAGGTCAGACCAACAAAGGAGGCCCTCCCCCGCCGTCTTCCTGCCGCGAGCACCAGACACGTGCGGCTGAGCGGCGCTGGAGCAGTGTTGCTTCAACTGCCAAGCGACGCACGCCTGGGTCGTCCGGCCATCGGGGGACGCCTCGAGCCGCGCACGGACCCCAGCCCCGCCCCGGGCATGGGAGCAGTGTCAGTCGCGCGTGCAAGCGAAGCGGGGGGCACCGCGACCGAGGGGGTGGTGCTTTCATTAAAATGCCTGACACTGAGCTCTGCAAGCCGAGCGTCTGTGCCCCGACGACCCATCGGACGCACGCTGCGCTCGAGCGCCCCCCTCGCCGCCACCGGCCCGCCCGGCTGCATGGCAGCTTCCAGCAAGCGCCAGGAGGTATCGGAGACGGGTTTCGCCGTCCGGCCGCCGTTCGGGAAGCGGTGAGGCTGGGCTCCACGCTCGGCCGTTTTGCAACGCTCTCACTGGCGGCCCAAGAGGCCGCTGCGCGCCCCCCCGTGCCCCCTCCCCGAGCCCACTATGCACCACCCTCGTCGGCGTCGCAGGTTTCCGTCACGGGACGTGGCTGCAATCATTCGCGAGGTGTTCAAGCTCCGTTTGGAGAGCAACCCCGACTACGACCAGGACCTCGGCTACAGCATAGCTCGTGACATTCGCGACAGGCTCAAGGGTGAGACTCTCGCCAGAGCTCGTAGGCCCGTTGCGGAAGGGTGGCCGCGCCGGTCTTGGGCCTTCGCTCGAGCAATTCCGGCCGCGCCGCCTGCGCGAGTCTGTGCCCGTCTTTGCCCGCCCAGAGCTGGAGCTTCCGCGGTACAAATACATGGTGCAAGTTGTCGTCGGCGAAAACAGTGGTGAAGGCGTGCGGGTCGGAACGCGCTGCCTCTGGGACGCGTCAACGGACGGCATGGCGCACGAGTCCATGACTTCGGTGAGGGCTCGGCTTCACTCGCTGCGGGCGGGTGGCCCCGCGCCGCGCACTGCCACTCACGTGCTGTAATCCTGCCGCGGGGAGCAAGACTTGACGCACTGTGGGCATCAGGAACTCGCCTGGGACAAATCGCCGAGCCGTTGCCCGTGCCTCGCAGGACAAGCTTTTCGTCACGGCCATGGCGTTTGGGGTGTACCTGTACTAGATGGCAAACGACGCAGCCCCGCCGTTGCAGAGTTCCGTGGCGTATTCGCTTTCCGGGACTCTGCAGCTGCGTGGTGGCACCAGGAATTCGTCAGCGGCCGGGTATGCCATGGCCCAGGGCTGCGTGCATCACTGCATGCTGGTATGTGTGGCTCAGGCAGGAAGCAAGAACCAGAGCAAAGGACTGGTGGGGTGGCCGCCCGCACCAGACGCAGTTGCTGGGTGGAGGCAGCACATTGACACAGAACATTCACCGGCCGCTCTCAGCCGCAGCGAAGGCTGACCACACGCGGCAGGAGGCACAGACCTCAGGCACGGTCCATGCCAAGGTCCATGCCTGCAACGGTGGTGGGGTCGGTCGAGCCAGCATCGCCGTGCCACACGGGCGGCGGCACAGGCGGCTCCAGCTTGTCCACAAGCGCGTCCTCGTCCAAGGGCCGGCCGTGGATGGCCTCGTACTGCTTCTTGGCCGAAGCCTTCTGCCACTCCGCGATGCGGCGCTGCAGGAACACGGAGGCGCCCTCGATCACAGCAAGCAGCACTGCACCGACCGCAGCAGAGCGAACCATGGCGCGGGGCCCCGCGCGCGCGGCGAGAACGGCGCCGGTCATGCCCCCGGACGCAATTGCGTTCCATGCGTCTTCTGTCCGCCGGATCGCAGTGAGGGAGCAGTCAAAGATGGAGAACAGGCCACCCCAGATGGCGAAGTTCCCGCCGGTCACGGGCGAGCGCGCCCTGACCTGGTTGAAGGCCATGACGATGGCCTTGCCCTTGGGGGCGTTGCGCCAGCCCTTGAACGCGTGGACAATGGAGCCACCGATGCTGCCTGCGGGGCATGGCGCGCCGGGCAGCCAGCGGCAAAGCACAGTGGCGGACGCAACCAGCACGCCACGACGCGCGCTCGTGACGCACCGCGCACGCGCAGGCGCATCACAGGCCCAGGTTTCGCGTGCAGCCGCTCACCGAGCAGAAAAGCACCGCCGACATCGTCCAGGATGCGCCAGGGGCACGGCTCGCGGTCTTCCATCTCGAGCGGTGTTCCGCGCAGAGTTTGCCAGCGATCAGCGGACCCGCGAGGCTCTGCAAGCACCCCAGCGAACTGCGCACTCGCCGCTGGCGCGGGCCAGCCTGGCGGAGCGCAAGCGCCGCGCCGAGGTGCCAGGACCACAAGCCGGCCCGAGGAGCCTTGCACATGCCGGTTGTCGGGTGAGCCACGCCGCGGCTCCTGAGCCGGGCGCCCAGCGCGGAGCCCGCCGTGTCGAGAGTTATTGCGGGTCGCTCCGACAGCCCCAGCCGGCACCACGAGCCGGCCTTTCCAGCTCGCTGCGCCCCGGCTCGAAGGGTGGCTGCCGGACGCCGCCGCCCTTCGCTGCGCGCGCTCCCTCTTGGGCCTCCGGTGCAAGGCATCGCCTTGTGCGCCTGGGGCATAGCTCGTTCGCGCAGCCCCGAGGCCAGTTCCCCCCCCCCCCCCCCGGGCCTTGCCGGCCCCGAAAGCCCCCCTCCCTCCCCCCCGTCCCCCCCGCACACAAACACACACGCACACACTCACACAATGGGGCTGTGCTGCGTTGCTGGGTGGCGAGGCCGTGGCTTGCGCCCGTGCCTGCCAGCTGCATCGCCCTCCCGAGCCGCCGCGAGGCCCTTGCGCTGCAGCGCGGCGGGCCACCGCTCACACGACACCATGAATTGCCGCTCCCGACTCGCCTCGTTCCCCGCAGCCGGGCCGCAGCCGCGGCGTCGTCCATAGAGACGTCCCATGCGAACCGCTACCGGAAATCGCGGGATCAGCACCAGCGGCGCAAGGCGAGTCGTACGAGGAGACGGCCTCCTGAATTTTTGGGCTGCTTTCGCAGCAAGGCCGCGAACAGGCTGGTGTACTGGTGCAGAGACATCCGGGACAGCTCCCTGTTCCAGATATTCATCATCCTCGTCATCTTCGGCGCGGGTCTTCTCGTGGGAATTCAGACGTACCCGCTGTCGGGCGTGTTTGCCGAGCTCGTGGGAGTGCTGGACGACATGGTGCTCTGGATTTTTGTTCTGGAGCTCGTGGTGAAGCTTGCTGCTGAAGGGAGGTACCCGTGGAGGTTCTTCAAAGACCCTTGGAATTGCTTCGACTTCCTCATCGTGGCCCTGGGCTTCATGCCTTTCACCGGGGGTCAGGCAGTGACGGTGCTGCGGCTCGTCCGGCTGTTGCGCGTGCTCAAGCTGGTGCGAGCCTTGCCCAAGCTGCGCGTTCTGGTCATCGGCCTGCTCAAGTCGCTCTCCTCCATCGTGTACATCGGCATGTTGCTCATCCTGCTCTTTTACCTCTACGCCGTGGTGGGCGTCTCCGTGTTTGGCACAGCCGACCCTCTGTTCATGGGGAACCTTCATACGGCGTTCATCACCCTCTTCCGTGCCTCCACCCTGGAGGACTGGACGGACCTACTCTACACCCACCAGTTTGGCTGCGACGTCTTCGGCTACGATGGCGTTATGGACGCGTGCATCGCCCCACAGGCGTTTGGTGTGGTTGCCGTCGTGTATTGGATCACCTTCATCATTCTGTCGTCGATGATCATCCTCAACCTGTGAGTCCTGCGGCATTGTCACGCGCGAGGGTTTGTGCCCTTGCACCGCTTTTGGCCGCAGTGGTCTGCGCTTCCCCGTGCGCTCTTGGCTTTGGGGCCGCCTCGACCTGTCGTGCTTGCTCCTTCGCCCCCTGAGGCTGCAGGTTCATCGGAGTGATCACCTCGAGCATGCAGGACGCGAAGAACGACATCAGCGACGAAGCCGTCGACGAGGTTGCGGACGAGGATGAGGACGACGATGAGGATAACGTCATCGAGACCAAGCTTATGGATCTGTCCGAGCTCATGGCGCTCATCACGGATGAGGTCGAGGCGTTTGCGCAGCTGGAGAAGCAGCGAAGGTCGGCTGCGATGCCGCCGCCTCCCTCCCGGCCCCTCGTTCCGCACGACGGCCACGCTCCCGGAGCCGAGCAGCCTGTGTCAGCACCTGCGTCTGGTGCGTTCCGGACGATGGCTGTGCGGGCGGCCAAGTCGGCGTCGCCCGACGGCAAGCAGGTGCCCCTACAGTAGCGCAAGCGAGGTGCGCGCGAGCAGTCGTGACGGACAACGTGAACCGGCGAAGGAGCCTTGCGCCGGGCTCTCCGGTGCTGGCCCTGCGATTGCTGGCGCAGAGTTGGACATCTGGCAGACGGCTGGAAGCCGCCAGCTCTTGTTTGTTTGGATTATTGTATTGCCAGGCCAAGACTTGTGCCCCCTGCTTGAGCGAGCGAGTGACTGAGTGCGTGTGCGGCCGAGTGCGCGTGGCCTGGGGACCGTGGCAGCTGCACAGCAAAACACATTGTTGAGGAAGCATTCCTATATTGCAAGCCTCCTGGGCCGGGGCTATCCATCGCGGCAGCGCAGTGGCCGCGCCGCAACGCGCTCGGCGCTCCCACCCGTGCGAAATACCGTCAGCGCTTGATCATGTCGCCGTACTTCTCGTAGTACCCCGCCTTCGACTGCTTGTAGCGGTCACGCGCGGCTTCGCGGTCGGACTTTCCCGCCGCGCTGCCTCCACTCGAGTCGAGCAGGCGAGCCCTGCTCGACTCGTGCTCCTGCCTCGGGGCCAGGTCCTTGTCGTCGACCCTGTCTGCAAGCTGCGCCTTGCGGCAGCCCGACGAAAGGATGGACACCACTTGGACGCCCATTGCCACCAGCAGCCCGATGCCCACTGGAGTGGCGTTGTCCTTCATCAACTTCAGGGTGGTCTGCGAGCGCGGGGTGCGCAGGCGTCGCGGGGCGGGAGGGCGCTGGCAGCGGTGTGCGCTTTCGGGCGCCGCAGCAAGTTGAGCTTCCGGCGAACCCCGCCTCCACCTCCCCCCAAACGCGCGGACCCGCGAGCTCACAGGGTCCTTGATCTCGCTCAGAATGGAGTCGCGCGTGCCCGGGATGAAAAAGAGAATGGCAACCACTGTCTGGGCAATGGTGATGAGCCCGAAGCCCCAGAACCACATGTCGAGGCAGCAGCGCGAGTTCACGCCCCAGATGGCCACGGCAACGCCAATAAGGGCATCAATCAGCCCAAAAGCCAAGATGGAACCAGACACGATGCTAAACGCGTGGCTCTGAACAAGCAGGTAGATGCTGTAGCCGCTGAGCGCGAGGCCGATGACCACAACGAGCAGCGTCGAGTATCGCGTGAGACGGATCGCCGTGCTGCCGCAGCAGCCCTCCGTCGGCTCCTTGGCTGCCATCGCAGCGCAGGGACAGTGCCCTCTTGAGCGCCTCCCAGTTGCGCGCGCAGGGTCCGCGGCGCCTGCGCAGGTGCCGCCCTGCAGCCCGGGCTGGCTCTGCAGCGGCCCCTGCAGCAGACTTGCCCGAGTCAGGCGGACGACGTCTCGGTTGCCAAGCCCGGGCAGGGCAGCCCGCGCCCCGCACCCAACGTGATTCGGGCACGGGAACTCTGGGAAACTGCAACCCGGAGCGGCTCTCGGCCCCTGGTTCACGGGGAGCGCACCTGGCGAGCTGGCGGTGAGCGAGACGCGTGCTCCCTCGTTTCCGACAGTGGGCGTTGAATCGCATACGCAGCCTGCCGCCCTCGCGCCGGCAACCGCTTGGCCCCGCACGGGGCGCTGGGCCGGGGCATCACTGCCCCCCACGTTCAGCGCGAGCACCTTGACCGGGCGTGCTCCTCGCAGCTTCGGAGGCGGCGCCAGAGGGAGTCGCAGCGAGCAGCAGCAGCCCCAGCAACTCCTCCCGCGCGTGCCCGGGCTTCGCTCAGAGCGCCCCACTCTCGGCTCACCGGCCACAACATCCAGCTCTGCGGGGTTTGACTATGGCCGCCTCGCGGCGCTCGGCTGACGAGGAGCGCGCAGCGGCGTCGTCCATCCTCAGCCAGCCAAAGAAGCCTGGCGTTGTGTCCCTCTCCGACATGGACGAGGAGGCCCAGATGCGAGAGATTCGTGCCCGTGCCCGCGGCGCAGGCATGCACACAGAGGACGGACTGGAGGACGAGCAGCTTCGAGAGCTCATCAGGGCAACGCCACAAGCCCTCATGTCGATGGCGTCGGAGCGCAGCTCAGCCGGCGCGGGGCCGTCCCCAACCGGCGCACGGGGTACCACCGGTGGGCGCACCCGCACCTCAGCATCTCTGCCCCACGGTGCCGGAGACGGCGAGCAGCCGCGCTCAGGGTCGGAGGCTGACTTCACGGACATGGCTGGCTCCTCTGTCCGGCTGTTGCGTGCTCGCCAGCCGGACGAAGAGGCGAAGCCAATGGGCACCGGGGACATCCGCGGCAGGGCGGCCCCGCGCGGCCAAGAAAAGTTCCAGGTGCGCCTCGACGTGACGCAGAAGCCCGGACTGGTGATGGAGTCTGCCGGGTCCTTCAGCGATGACGACGCCGGCTCAGACGGCAAGCGCGATCAGCATAGCGGGCTCGAACTGGGCCTTGCTGGCGCAGCGGCAGGGGGCTCCCACCGCCGCGCCAGTGTCGGCTCGACGGGCGCCGAAGCTATGGCGGCGGCGCTGGAGCAATACGGCGACGACGCAGGCGAAGCCATTGAGCAGGCGGAGCTCGCTCGCTCCGCGTACGTGGCGCATGTGCGGGCAGAGCGCGCAGAGTCAAAGCGCCAGCTGGCGGCCGTGGCCCCCGCTTCCCGCTCCGAGAGCGAGGACGGGCGTCACGCTGGGGGAGCTGCCGTCACGCCTTTCCACGGAGGCCGCCTGAAGGACATGCCTGCGAAGGACGGCCGTGCGGGACGCCCTACGCTCAAGTCCAGTGCCAGCAAGATGGGGGGGGGTGGCGGGCCCAAGGACTTGCTGGTCTCCGCGGGCAAGCGAGTTCAGACCGCCAACAGGATTGCAAAGGTCGCTCCGCCCAAAATGAACCGGGTTTGCCTGCTCAACAAGAACAAGCCCATGATGCGGTCCTGGGACGTCCTGATGATCGTGCTCTTGCTCTACACAGCTCTTCTAACCCCCTTCGAGGTCAGCTTCGTCGACTCGGCTCTGCTGGACGCGTGGTTCTGGATCAACCGCGTTGTCGACGCAGGCTTCCTCGTGGACCTTGTCTTCAACTTCTTCCTCCCGTACCACGACCCCGACACCCGGCGGGAGATCATCAACCACTGGAGCATCGCGGTCCACTACCTGCAAGGATGGTTCATCGTGGACATCTTGTCCATCTTCCCGTTCGACATTGTGTTCGAGCAGGTCAGTGGCAACAGCGGCGCGGGCGCCACCTTCAGGATTGTGCGCGTCATCCGGCTGCTGAAGCTCGCCAAGCTGCTTAGGGTGGTGCGGGCTTCGCGGATAGTGACTCGCTGGCGCTCAAGAGTCGGAATCTCCTTCAGCCTTGTGCAGCTTGTCAGCTTTCTTGTGTACGTGCTCCTCCTTGCGCACTGGAGCGCGTGCGCATTTTATCTTGTCGGCACGCTAACAATGGACGAGGCGGCTGGCATCACGAGCTGGGTTGTGCACGAGGACGTTGTTGGCAAGCCGTTCGACGCCTACGTTGCCTCCCTGTACTTCTCGACCATGACGACGACTACCATCGGTGAGCTCCTGTCCCGTGCCCTCAAGGTCCCCGCTATTGCTTGCTCGAGCGCTCTGGCCGCTCGACGGGCTCCGTGTGCCGGGGCTGCTTTCCCGTGGCTGCTGTCCCTGGGTCAGCTTCCCGTGCTGGGGTACCGCCCGGGGCTGTTTAAGCCAATCAGGCATCGCCACCTCTTACGCTATGGCACCTTGCGCCTCTCTTGTCGTGCTCGTTGCTCCCGCAGGCTACGGTGACATTGTGCCCGTCAACGCGTATGAGCGCCTGTTCACGGTGTTTCTCATGATCCTGGGGGGCGCGCTTTACGCGTACGTCATCGGCGCGATCGGTAAGCTTTGCCCTCTCGCCTGGTTCCCGTGCGTGTCATGCCGCCACGATCCCGTGTGCGGCCCCTGGCTCATGACTTCTCGCGCTTGCCTTCACTCTTGGCCTCCGCACCGCGCGACGCAGGAAGCATCGTTGCGACATTTGATGGAGCGACGTCGGAGCACCGCGCCAACATGGACCAGCTGAACAGGTACACGACCGAGCTTGACCTCCCACAAAAGCTGCGAGAAGAGCTGAGGGAGTACTTTTCGCAGACGCTGTCGATCCAGAGGGAGCGTTACTACTCGCACTTGCTGACGTTCATGAGCCCGAAGCTGAGGGGCCATGTGGCGATGCAGCGGCACGGCGAGTGGATCAAGCATGTGCCGTTCTTCAACGTCGGCAACACCCACGAGCGCATCGCGTTCGTGACTGCTGTGGCCATGGAGCTGCAGCCGGCTGTTTTCGGCATGTTGGAGCGGGTGATGTACGCTGGGCAGACCATCAACCGGATGTACATCATCCAGAAGGGACTGGCGACGGTGCAGGGCAAGATCGTGTCTCGGGGACACTTTTTCGGGGAAGAGGCTATCTTGACCCAGGCGCGGGCGATCAGCACCGTGAGGGCCCTGACGTACCTTGATGTGTTCTACCTCTCCAAGGATGCCCTGTCCCGCATCCTGGACAGCGGCGACTTCGGCGAGACGCGCAAGAAGATCCGCTATGCAGTGATCAGGATGGCCTTGCGGCGCGAGCTGCTCAAGTGCGCAACGCTTGCCCGCATTCAGAACAACCTGTTCCGCATCGGGCAGGGCGGCGTGCTCGCGTATGCGCCAGACCCATCCGCGGATGTTGAACTTGATGCCGACGACGAGGACGCGTCAGTGTTTGGCGCCTCGAGCATTCCGCGAACCAGGCGCGTCGAGTCCAAGACGGAGATGGGAGCTGGGCGCCCCCCAAGCCCGCCGCCCCTCGGCCTGGTGAACCTGGCAAGGCAAGCTAGCAAGCACAGGGCAACCCGCGCATCGGAGGCGTCCGTCATGTCCAAGTCAATGGCGTCGTCTCACCGCGCGATCAGCCGCACTCGCATTGAAGGCAGTGCTGCTTCGGGTGATGACGACGCCCTCCTCGATGCTGCCTCTGCTTACCACGAGCGCGCTTCGGCCGCGAGCGATCGGCGCCCGCCCCCGCAGCAGCACTCGCCCCCGGCCTCGGGCGCGGTCAGTCTCGTGTCAAGGGGCTCAGGCCAGCCGTGGACCGGCAGAGCTGCAAAGCTGGAATCGCCGGCTACGCCTGCCGATGCGACGTTTGATAGTTCTGGCGCGAACCCGGCTCAGCGGGGAGTGTTTCTGCCGCAGACGTCCATACCGGCTGGGTCGGGCGTCGGAGCCCCTGCGCTCGGTGCTGGCGATTCGAAGGACAGCAAGCTGGTGCCCTCTGTGGTGGGAGCCGCTGCGCCTAGGGGCTCGAGCAAATCGCAGGGACGGTCCTCCTCGGTGGGAGCCGAGGCATTAGTGTCAGCAGCAGGGGGGGCTGTAGGGCTGGACGCGCCATCGCATGCCGTGCAGCAACAGCCAGGGTACTTCACGGCCGAGCAGCGTGCCAGCTTTGCTCGGGACGCGCGGCGGATGGAGAGGCGGATGCCGTTGCTGGCGAGGGAGATGAGCCGTGCCACGCTCGGGACCCGGCGGCGGGGAAGCAGCTCCGCAGCGTCCGGCCACACGTCCCTTCCAGCGTCAAGGCTTCAGGCGCCCCTGGCGCCACCTCCCACCGCCCAGGAGGGCAGGGGTGCGGACTGGGTGACGCGCCCGCACACCTCCCTCACGTCAGCATCCGACGTCGACGCGACGGCTGCCCGACCGGCCACCGCGGAGACGGCGTCCTCAGTGGTGCCCAAGCAAGCCACATACGAGCGCGGCGTGCTGCAGCGCATTCTCGTGCAGTCGAACAAGTCCCGGGTGGACGCCGGCGAGGCTGCTCGAACCGCCCAGTCGCTGGAGTCCACAGTCAAGGCGCTCGAGATCCAGATGGACAACCTTCTCACTGCTACCCAGCGTTCGCAATACATTGCTGCCTTTGCATGTCTGCTCTCGTGTGCGCTGCTCGCGATCCTCCTCACGAGGAACTGAGCACATCTTGTTGGCAGGGGCGCGGCTGGTGGCAGCAGGCTGGACTTGTGACGGAGTGTATGCTCCCTGGGCTTGTGAAGGGCTTCCCGCGCTCGGACAGGGCCTCTGGTTGTCAGTGGCGGGCGCGTCGCGTTGCGGGCCCGACCCGCTGCGCTTCGGTGCGTCCACAAGGCGACGACGCCGCCGGCGCCGGACAGAAGTTTGCCTGCGTGGATGCATGAGCGCACTGCCGAGCAATGATGCGCCTTGTCTTGCGCCTGCTTCGCTCCCTCGTCCACTCCACCGTCGCACGGCCTGGGGGGCGGCAGGGGCTGGGGGCCAGAGCGCGACAGGTCCCAGCAGAGCCGCGGGTTGAGGCGCTGTCAGGGTGCCGCCCACCCGTGCGCCGCCGCCGTGCCCAGCGGCAAGCGCAGTGGCGGCGGAGCCCAGCCTGTGCCCCGGCCAGTGCTCCGCCCGCCGTGGGCCACCGTTGCCTGCGAGGGGGCATGGGCTGCACACCCCTGCGATTGGCGATCGCAGCACTTGCGCTCGCCTTGTGCTGCGCGTCGCCAAGCGGCCTGGACAGTTTGCTCCTTCGGGCAGTTCGAGTTGGCAACCTTGACGCAGCACGCCTTGCCGCTCAGAGGGGCGCCAACGTCTCGGCTGTTGACAGCCGGGGGTTTGGAGTGGTCTCGCTGGCCTTGCAAGGCTGGCAGTCGGCTACAGAGCGCTTTCCCGGGCGCGGGTGGAACTCGACGGCGCATTCCGACATGGTCACGATGCTTGTGGAGTCGGGACTGGGCGACGTGCGTGGTAGCGTCCTTGCAGGGAGCGGGTGCCCGGTTGTCGAGGCCGTGCATTTCAGGCTGCTCCGCGCTGCGCAGCAAATCGCTCGAGCAATGGGCGACCCGGAGCACTTGAAGCGGTGCTTAGTCCCAGAGAACGTATGGGGGCAGACTGTGCTGCATGCCGCGGCGACATCGCATGCCTCAGGCCTGACAAGGCTGCTCCTGAGGCTGCCGCAGCGCTGGGCAGGCTCCTCAGCAGAGGCCGAAAGCCTGGGGGCGCTGCTTGACCTCGACATGGCGGCCGCATCACCCACGTACCGGGACGTTCCGGGCGGTGCAGGTGAAGCGATCCCGGTGGTGCGGTTCGGCGACATCGCCAGGGCTGCTTCTGGGCGAGACTTGGAGTGGCTGCTCCGTGCTGGCAAGCTTGCAGGCGCCGACATGGGGGCGTGGGCCCTGCACAGGGACAGCCTCGGCCGGACGGCGGCTGACATCGCATGTGCCGAGGGCCGGTTGAGCGCTGCTGGCGCGCTGCTCCATGCAGCAGGCGCCCTGCAAGCCGGCGAAGCGGCTGCCTGCCAGCGAGCTGCCCGGGCGGCAGGGTTTGATAGCAGCCTAGGGCTCGGCTGCGGCGCTGGCAGCGATGGGCCGTGCACTGCAGTGAGCGGGGAAGGGTCGCCGCTGCCTAGCGTGTCCGGCCTCGCCGGGCAGGGGGCGCTGCTGCGGCTTCGAGCGCAGCTGGACATGGCGCGGCAGGAGGGCGAAGAGACCTGCAAGGACTCCGGTTGTTCCCGAAAGTTGGAGCGAGGCTGGGCTGGCTTGGACCAGGAGCTGGCTGTGGCTGTTGTGGCCGTGCTGGAGGCCTTCCCCGATATGCTGGAGGCGCCACTCAGCCCCCGAAGGGATTGGACGAGGGACGAGGCACTGGCCACCGTCGAGGCTTGCATGCTAAACGCGAGCTCGCCATGCCTGCTGAGGCAGCGGTTCGGTGCCCGGCCCTCCGCGCCTGGGGGCCTGTGGCAGGGCCGAAAGAGGTCCTTGGCGCGTCAGATCCGGGCGAGCAAGCGCCTTGCCGCAGAGAATGAGGCCAACACGTCGCACCCCCGCCCTCTGGTGTCTAAAAAGCGACTCATCGAGGCTGCAGGCTCGATGACGGTCGCCGTGGCCGACATTCCCTACGGCTCAACGTACGGCTCGCAGCGCGCTTCTCGCGAGCGGCTCTCCACCTTTGTGCGCGACTCAATGGGGAAGCGGGCCGCAACAGGAGGTGCCCACGATGGCAAGGCCCCTGTCTCCGCTAGCTCGCCTCCGCTGTACGTTTTTCAGGCGCTGCCGCCAGGGCGTGCGGAGCGCGTCGTTCCGGTCCCAGCGCTGCCCAGCCGCATGCGGAGCCACATCTCTCAGCTCATCGTTGGGCCAGCTGGAACTGGTGCCATTCCCCACTACCACGGACCCGCGGTGAACGGCCTGGCCGTTGGCCGCAAGCTGTGGGTCGTGACGCGCCCTGGGTGCTCAGAGTTCTCCCCGGAGCACGCTCGGTCTTGGGTGTTCCGGGCGGCTTGGATGTCTGCGGCAGCAGAGTCGCCTTTGTGCGTCCCGTGGATCTTCGTGCAAGAGGCAGGAGACGTGGCTGTGATCCCGCGTCATTTTGGCCATGCTGTGTTGAATCTGCAGGATACGGTGGCGGTGGCGTTCGAGCAGCCGTAGCTGTGTGTGATGGACTCTGCTCCGCAGCACGACCGATCGTGGTTGCCTGCCCACAGTGGCCCAACGGCGCCTGAATTTGCTCGCCCGCAAGGCCGAGAGACACACGCATCGCGAAAGCAGGGGCAGCGGCTGCAGAAAAAAGTAGGCACGCCCGTCACAGTGGCGGCTTCGGGCCAAGAGCTTGGCTAGTGCGCCGTTCCAGGCTCTTGCGAGGAGCTGGATCTGGCTGGCTCGTGCGCGCCTTGAGCCCTCGGAGACAACGGAGCCGCCGCGGGAGGCACGGTCGCGGCAGGCTGCGGCACCGACTCGGTGACTGGAGCTGCCGAGGCTTCTGGCAAAGGTGCAGAGCTGCCTGGGGCAGCCCCTGCCTGGTGGTCCAACGTGCGGGCTCGCTTCGCAGCTGCGGTGCCTTGGCCTGGTGCGGATCCACCAGCCGGACCAGTGGGATGCTCGCTGCTCGAATCGGCTCGGGGCCGTTTTTGAGCCCGAGACGCAGCTTCACCTTCACCTGTCACAAGATCCGCACTGTTGAGGGCAGGGGCGATCACGCCAGACTGGCCAGCGGCAGTGGGCGCTGCAGCAGAGGCAGGCAAGGTCTGCGGGGCGAGCGCTGCCATTGCTACCGCGGGAATGCTGGCCGTCGCAGCAGCAACTGGCTCGGCTGTGGCCGGCTCGGCAGGCGCAGCTGCATCCTGTGCCGAGGTTGAGGGCGCTGATGCTGCGGCGCCTGCTTCTTCCTTCACGGCGACGGGCTCCTGGGCAGCCTCTGCTGCTACAGCGCCCGACCCCGAAACGGCGCTTGCGACGTCCCTTGGTTGAGCTGAAGTCGCGACTGGCACCAGCCCTGGCGCCACGGGTGGGCTGGCCAACGAGCTGCCACCCCCGACGGGATCGGCGCTGTCCGGAGCTTGCGCCGCAGCCGCAGGTGTGGGTGCCAGCAAGCCTCCAGAAGCTGCGCTGCGCGCTTCTGCCGGCGAAGGCGAAGTTGTCGTCGGGGAGCATGCCGGCTGCTTCGCAGGCTCGGCCGAGGCCGTGCTTGCAGTGCCGTTCGTTGCACCACAAGCTTCGTCGCTGCTGGGCGGAGCTGAGGGAGCTGCTTGCCCCGCTTGGCGGGGCTGCTGCCGGCCGTCTGCGCATTGGGGGGCCGGAGATGCAGGAGGCGCAGCCTCTTGGGCCTTGGCCGGCCCCGACTCGGCGGCTGACGTGCCTGCGGCGCTCGGAGCGGTGGCTTGCTGGCCACTTGATTGAGGCGACGTCGCCGGCGAAGCCACTGATGGCGCTTGTGAGGGGTCTGGCGGAGAATCGGACGTCGCCACACGAGGCGGAGATGTGGAAGGGGCGCAGCGGGTGTCTGCTTCTGGGCGACTGGGCTTGGCCGGCAAGGGTGCCTGAGCTGGCGGTTGCGGCTCGGAGTCGTCCGCCTGTGTTGCAAGGAGTGCCCTCCTGCGCTGCCTGGCAGCCTCGACGGCCTTGGGCGGGAGCGCACCCGATACCGATGCATTCGGCTTGGGTGGATCTGAGGGGTCCGGGGCAAAAAGTCCCTGCTTCAGGCTGTCTAGCAAACGCACCGTAACTGCGTCAGGCTCCCCAGATTGCTTGAGGATTATGCGGCCGAGTCGCAAGTGGTCCAGGCGCAGCCTGCAGCGAGTGCCGTCAGGAAGCAAGATGCCGGCCTCCACGCTGTTCGCGCCCATGAAGACCCCAGGGAACTCTTGGGCAGTGAGCTCCGACAGAGCAACGACAGAGTCGCCCCGGCGGAACGTGTGGCCGCAAAAGTGCAGAATCTGGCCCTCCACTCTCGTTGGGAGCAGCTGCGGCGTGGTCTCCTGGCGGAACCGCTCGGCAGTGCTGCGCCAGTCCTTCACAACTTGCCGCATGTCGTCCATGACTTCGTCGCGCTCCAGGCAGTGCCGTAGGGGAAACAGAGTCGGGTCTGCAAGCGAATCACAACAAGCGCCAAGGCAAGCCAGTGCTCTCAGCGAGAAGCAAGGAGATACATGGGCCGGTGGCGCCCCAGCCGCTGCGCTGCCTGGCCTGCGGCAGCATGCTTGGGGTGGCAAGCGGAGTGATACGTGCCAGGCAGGCTCACCGGGAATCCCACTAGCAGAGGCATCGTTCGCCTCCTTGACCTTCGAGCGGAGCGCCCTGAAGGCGCCCCGCGTCGGTGCGCCTTTGCCCGAGGCGCGGATCTCCGCAAGCCGGGAATCGAGCTCCTTGAGGAGCTTGGAGGTGGCGGACGCAATGCTGGCGTCAAAGGCCTGCGCTGCCGCGTTTATCTCCGCCTGAGCCATCTCGTTGGCAACCTTGACCTTCCACTGCCGCTCGAGGTCAGCTTTGTCTGCGCGGGCCTGTCGTTCGTGCTCGAACACTCGGGCTCGTGCTCGCAGCGTTGGATGCGTCCCTGCGCAGTTGGAGAGGCGGAAGGGACGCAGGCGCAGCCCACAGTACGGCAAGCTCGTTGGAGGGACGCTGGTCGGGAGGCGGGCCACGCTGGCCGCTGAAGCTAACGCGGACCAGGGCGGCGTATGCAGGCAAAAGGCGGCAGGGCGAGGGGCGAGGGGCGGGCGCGAGGGCGCGCGGGGGGTGGCGCAGGGGGGAGGCCAACAGCGAGGCCGCGCTCAGGTGCACAGCCCGCGCAGGCGCAGCCGTGTTCGCCGCGCCCCTCACCCTGCTCGATCAGCGTTCGCTCGGCCTCAAGACTCTCGACGGTGTCTTGGGGCTCGTCCGTGGCATCGGAAGCCGCGGCCATCGCGAGGCCAGTGCACGGCGCAGCGCCTTGCCCGGCGAGCCGGCTGCTGCGCGTGGCCGAGCGTCGAGAGTTGCCACAGCTCTGCCGGCTGTCCTGCATTTGGCGTGGCTTGCTGCCGGGGTGCGTCCGCCGCCCCCTCCCACCCGGCCTCGCAGCCCCGCGCCGCAGAACTCCCGCGGCTGGCTGCTACTCCGGCCCCCAAGCCCCTCGGCGCCTCTTGTGCCGCTCAGTTGACCTCCATGGCTGCGAGTTCCGAGCTTGCATTTTTCGAGGAGCACGAGAGGTTCGTAGCGCTCGTCTCGGAGCTGGGAGCCCTCGACAATGCTCTCCCGGAGGACGCAGCCCGCGCCAAAGCGCTCGTGAAAGAGGGGGCAGATATCGTGAGCCCCGACTTGGCCGAGTCCGGTGGCCTCCCACCGCCTGCCCGTCGGGCTGGGCGTGGCAGCAGCTGTGCTGGGCAACGGCGGTTTGCTGCACCCGTTGTGGGTGGCCGGGCGCCTGCTCCTGCGTGCTGTGGGGCGCCGCCCGCGCTCGAGCAGTGCCGCATGCTAGCGCGTGTTGCGATTCTCCACGGCTGGCTGCCTGCTCATGTGCTGCGCTTCGGGGCGGGGCGGGCGGGCGGGATGGCGATCATGCGGCGACCTCGTCAGCTCCCCGCGTACCCGCAAGAGAGTTGGTGCTTCGCAGCTGGACAAGTACCAAGAACAGTCCCATCTTCTCGACAAGCACATGGAATCCATGGCCAAGCCGCTGATGGACCGTGCTCGCGACGACCTGAGAGCCATTCGGGCCGCCCACGTGAAGAAATCGAGCGAGGCTGGGAGCGGCTTCGCGCTGCAGCTGCTGGACGCGCCCGTGATGCACCACTGCCTCACCCTGGCGTACCTGCTGTGCAAGACGCGCGGCTGGAAGCGCGTCATCACCTTCTTTCCGCACGAAGCGGCAGACCTGGAACCTTGCGTTGCGGCTCTCCTGTCGCTCGACTCTGAAGGCACAACTCACTGGAAGAGCCGGTACGTGCTGCTGCTGTGGCTGTCAGTGCTGGTGCTAGCGCCCTTTCCGGTGCACACCATCGACTCAGGAGACCTGGGGCCTGCAGCCGCGGCGCTGGCAGCGGCGGCGGAGGGGGCCCTGTCAACCGTCCCCACGTTTGGCACTGGGGACCCCTGGGGCGGGGGCATTGTGGGGACCATTCTGTGCGTGTGTCAGGGGTGCCTGGGCTCCGCAGGTCCGGTCCGAGACGCAGCGGCTGCTTGCGTTGGCAGGCTGTTGACCCGGCCGGATCTGGAGACGAGCGTCTTGGCCGAGTTCATCGGGTGGGGGGTCAAGGTTATCGAGGCGACCTGTCTCTCGCATGCGAGGGCTGACCCTGGGCTGGCAGAGCGGCTGGCCAGCGATGGTGCAGAGGGCGATGCCGAGGAGTTGACCGCCCGGCAGCAGGCGTCACCGTCTGGCTGGGACACGTCCGCCGTCGATGATAGCGGGGCCGGCACCCCAGTGTGGTCCGGAGCTGCCGCAGCCAGCGCAGGGGCAGACCCCGCGGCTGCGTCGGGGGCTCCCGCAGGTGGCCTCGACGTGTTCGTCGTGACCGGCGTGCTGGCCGCAATTGTCCGTGCCTTCAAGCACGGCCAGCGCGACTCCCTTGCCGATGCCGCCGGCGAGGCCTTTTGCCGAATCTCGCAGGTGGCGGCAAGCGAGCAGGGCCAGCTGCTGCGTTCGTCGGCAAGCCTTCGCCGGCTGCTTGTCAAGCTCTCGCAGCGAACTGGGCTGGTGTACCTGCCCCCCCGCGTTGCTAGCTGGCGCTACCAACGAGGCCAGCGGTCACTGCTGGATAACCTCCGTGGTGCGGGGCCAGCCGCAGCTCTCCCCAGTCGCGCTCGCGATGCCGAGGAGCCCGAGGCCGACGACGATTTCGACATCGAGCCCGTGGTGGAAGACGTGATCGACAGCCTCCTCACTGGGCTCCGCGACCACGACACCATTGTTCGGTGGTCGGCTGCCAAGGGGATCGGCCGGGTGGCTGGCCGGCTTCCCAGGGAGTTTGCCGACGAGGTGGTGGAGGCCGTGGCCACGCTGCTTGACCGAGCGGAGGGTGATGGCGCATGGCACGGCGGGTGCCTGGCGCTGGCCGAGCTGGCTCGGCGCGGGCTCCTCTTGCCAGCAAGGCTCTCAGATGTCGTGCCACGCGTGGTATCTGCGCTTCAGTTCGACGAGCGCAGAGGCGCGACCTCTGTGGGCTCGCACGTCCGGGACGCTGCTTGCTACGTCTGCTGGGCTTTCGCCCGCGCCTATTCTCCCAGCGTCATGCGCCCCTGGGTTCGACCGCTTGCGGCCGCTCTCCTCTGTGTGGCGCTCTTCGACCGTGAGGTGAACTGCAGGCGCGCCGCTGCTGCAGCCTTCCAGGAGAGCGTGGGGCGTCAGGGGGCTGACAACTTCCCGCACGGCATCGCGATCCTGACGGCTGCTGACTACTTCAGCCTGGGCAACCGCGCCCACGCGTTCACCCATGTGGCCCGCCAGGTTGCAACGTTCGCGACCTACCGGGGCGCGCTGCTGGAGCACCTAGTTGGCGTCAAACTCCGCCACTGGGACGTTGACGTGCGCCGGCTCTCTGCGCGGGCCCTGGCGTACTTGGCGCCCCTTCAGCCCGAGTGGGCCGCGTCCGACCTGCTTCCACGTCTGACCGCCGAGACGACGAGTGCCGACCTGCTCGTCAGGCACGGCGCAACGCTTGCGATCGCGGAGGTGCTGCTGTCTTTGGCAAGGCTGTCCAACTTTCAGGCGCTCATTCCCTACTCTGTGATGCACAACATCCGCGCCGTGGTGCCTCGTGCGGAGAAGGTCAGAGTGTATCGGGGCCGTGGGGGGCTGCTTGTACGCGAGGCCATGTGCCGCCTCATCGAGGTCTTCGTCCTTGCACGGCTGCCGCTGGGCAGGAAGGGGGCCCTCCGACTGCTGAAGACGGTCGATGAGTGCCTCGGGCACGCTCACGAGAGCGTTCAGATCGCTGCTGCAGCGGCGTTTGCAGCCCTGACGCGCACCGCGCTGGGCCGCCCGGAGGCAGAGCTGCGGCAACGACTCTGCCTCCGCTACGCCGACCTGGTCAACTCCGGCGAGAACGCTGCTGTTCGTCGAGGCGCCGCACTGGCGCTTGGTCAGCTGCCGTCGACTCTCTTTGGTGCCACAGTTGCCCCAGAGGTGGCAGCCGCGCCAAGCCCCTCAGCGGCGCCGCGTGGCCGCACGGGGACTGGCCGCACAGCAGGGCCGAGGCGCCGTGTTGCTGCGAGGCCAGCGCTGGTGTTGGACCCGGCGGCGGCGACTGGCCAGGCAACTCTGGCAGCAGTGGTATCTGCGCTGTGCGAAGCAACTCGTCCCGAGCCCGTTGTGTCACGGCGGGACGCTGAAACCAGGCGCAACGCCGTTCAAGCGCTGACGTCCTTGGTCGAGGAGCTCGGAGTGGCGACCAGTGTTCCGCGATCTGAGAGCGCCAAGTCGCCAGACTGCGCCAGCAGCAACGCCGAGCGCACCTTCGCCGGGATGGGACCGGAACAGCTGCAACAGCTGTGGCATGCCGTGTGTGACTCCACTGGCGACTACGCCACGGATACCCGAGGGGACGTCGGCTCGTGGGTCCGCATCGCTGCGGCTGACTGCGTTTGTCGGCTGACGCGCCTCTTGGCTGTGGTGCCAACCCGGCTGTCGCTTGGCCTGGTCACTCGAGGCGCGCCTCCTTTTGTTGGGCCACAGGCAGGCGCCGACGGATGGGCTGCCAACGCTCGCCTGATCCGGGCCGGAGGGGTGGCTCCAGGTGATGCGGTGGTGCACTCGCGACTCGGAGACGGGGTGCTCGTGAGCCTGAACTCAGCCGGGGCTGTCGCTGTTGTGGACTTCTCGGGGTCGCGCGGTGTCGGGCGGTGGTATTGCCCGTATGGGAAGGCGTCCGTCGCTGTGGCCGATCTCGAGTTCACCGCCCTGCCGGTCGCCGACGCCTGGGAGCGGGCGGGCGCCCCAGGGTTCCCACACTGCCTTCGGGGGGGACTGTCTTCAGCTGGCCGCGACTTGCCCACCGCTGCGCATCGTGCTGCAGTTGTGGATGCCCTCGAGGCAGATGTTGCAGACCGCGGCCTCGGGGCCCCTTCGCGAGTCGACCCCGCGAGCCTGCTTGGACCTGAGCGCGCGGCACAGGCAATCGGGTGCCTCCTTCGGCTGGCAGTCGAAAAGCAAGACCGCGTGCGATCGGCGGCAGGAAGGGCACTTTCGAGGCTGCTTTGGGACAGCGCCGTCCCGCCACTTGCAATCCCTGCCCCCTTTTTGCCCCGCCTCCGTGATCTCGTGCCTCCCTCGGTCAATGCGTCTGATGAAGCGCCTCCCACCTCTTTGCCTCAGATTTTTGAAGCGTTCGAGCGCGCCCAGCGCCTCCGAGCAGCTCGGATCCACGACGAGGAGCCGAGCGGGGAGGACATTGAGGATGAATCGCCCAGCGACGGCATTCCTGGGCGCGCACTCCCGAAGCCGACTCTCCGAGCCAGCCCGAGCAGCGAGGCCAACTTCGCAGCGCCCGACGTTGTGTTCCCACGGATGGTCCCGTTGCTCTCGATCCCGGATCCAGTGTACGCTCGGGGGCTTGCGGAGGGCTTGAGCCTTGCAGTTGGTGGCTTGTCGGAGTCCGTTGTGAAGTGCAGCACCTCGACACTTGCAGCGTGGGCCCGTGCAGCAGGGGAGCCAAAGGGCGACCGAACGGGGCTTGAGACGTTGCTGTGGAACTTGCTGCTGCTGCTGCGCGGTCGCATCGCCAAGGTGCCCGCAGGCAGCGGCGGAGAGCAAGCTTCTGCTGCAGGCAAGCCTTCTCGAGATTCAACACTTCAACCCGACTCGGATGAGCCAGCATCTCTTGCCAGCCAGGCGACCGGATTCAGAGTCGAGTCCCGCCTAGTGGTTCCCGTGTTGCGCACGCTTCATGTGCTGCTTGCCCAGGGCCGCGCCGGTGAGGGCTCTGCGAAGGACGGGCGGTGGGCTCGCGAAGCCATCCCGCTGATTCGCTATCGCGTCATGCGCTCGAAGGACCCCGTTCGGGTCATGTCCGCGAGCGACGTGCTATTGGCGATGGTGGGTCTCCGGCAGCCAATCGGCGCTGCAGCATTGCGAACCGTTCTGGACTTTCTGGCCCACCCGTTCCCCAAGGTGCGCCGCATCACGGGAGAGCGGTTGTTTTCCACGCTGATGATCTTTGACGACCTTTTCAAAACGGACGCCCAGCCCGAGACGTCCGACCACGGACAGGTCTCGTCGGGTGCAGGGGCTGAGGAAGCAGTACCTGGTGGCGAACGGCCAGCATCGTGGATCCAGGCGTTGCGAGAGGCAGACCCGAGCGAAACGGCTGTCATAGGCTTTTTCGGTTGCGACCCGGATGGCGCAATGGCAATCCTGTCCTCGACTGCTTGGGACGGTGACGAAGCTGACGTTGTCGCTGCCCGCGACGTGCTCTACACCATGCTGGGGGTGGCCGCACCTGCGGCCAGGGTTGGCGCATTGCGAAGCGACGGCGAGCGATGGGGCTACCCTTCCCAAGACTCGAGCACAGCAACAGCGGAAGGTGCCGACAGCTACCTTGCGCTTGTGCGAGAGGTCGGATACTAGGAACCTCCTGGCGGTGGGCATGCCAGTGACAGTGTGTGACTTGCTGGGCTGTCAGCCCCAAAGCGATGTCTCTGCCATGCACTTTTGCTCAAGTCAAAGAGACCTACCCGGTTCCGGGGGCACCGTATGGGCGCGGTGGGCAGTGCGGGCGGCCGGCTTGGCGGGGATCCTGCAGGGCGGCGCTGTTCACGCACGGGGATGCACGTGTTCGGGCCGGCGCCCCGCGCGGATCCACCCGGGCTCGGCGTGTGCCGTGGGCGGGAAGCGGGTGGGTGGTATGGGCGGGGTAGGGGTGGTGGTTGCGCTTGGAATGCTGCAGCGGGGCCAGTGTCACGCTCATTGCTGTGCCTGTGAGCAGGCGTCACAACCGGGTATGTAAAATCTGCGCTGCCGATCATCTGCTTGTGTAGCTCAGTTGGTAGAGCATAGGACTCTTAATCCTGTAGTCGCGGGTTCGAGCCCCGTCATGAGCTGACATTTTTGCACCCGCAACGCCCAGTCCGCAGCGCTCGCCCCCACAGCGTGTGTTGGGCTGATTCGGCGTTTTTGTGCACTGGCGGTGTGGCGACGGCGGGTTTGCTGCGGGGACGCACGGGCGACGCACGGCCGGCCCGATTCGGCGAGAGCACAGTCAGCGCGCCGTTTGTGGCGTCGGTTGCCGGCCTTCACCACCGATAGCGCGTGTGAATCCCGCCGTCGGGGCCTGGGGGACAGCCTGGGGCGCGTGCGGGCCACTCCGGTGGAGGCCCGGTTCCGGGGGCACCGTATGGGCGCGGTGGGCAGTGCGGGCGGCCGGCTTGGCGGGGATCCTGCAGGGCGGCGCTGTTCACGCACGGGGATGCACGTGTTCGGGCTGGCGCCCCGCGCGGATCCACCCGGGCTCGGCGTGTGCCGTGGGCGGGAAGCGGGTGGGTGGTATGGGCGGGGTAGGGGTGGTGGTTGCGCTTGGAATGCTGCAGCGGGGCCAGTGTTGCGCTCATTGCTGTGCCTGTGAGCAGGCGTCACAACCGGGTATGTAAAATCTGCGCTGCCGATCATCTGCTTGTGTAGCTCAGTTGGTAGAGCATAGGACTCTTAATCCTGTAGTCGCGGGTTCGAGCCCCGTCATGAGCTGACATTTTTGCACCCGCAACGCCCAGTCCGCAGCGCTCGCCCCCACAGCGTGTGTTGGGCTGATTCGGCGTTTTTGTGCACTGGCGGTGTGGCGACGGCGGGTTTGCTGCGGGGACGCACGGGCGACGCACGGCCGGCCCGATTCGGCGAGAGCACAGTCAGCGCGCCGTTTGTGGCGTCGGTTGCCGGCCTTCACCACCGATAGCGCGTGTGAATCCCGCCGTCGGGGCCTGGGGGACAGCCTGGGGCGCGTGCGGGCCACTCCGGTGGAGGCCCGGTTCCGGGGGCACCGTATGGGCGCGGTGGGCAGTGCGGGCGGCCGGCTTGGCGGGGATCCTGCAGGGCGGCGCTGTTCACGCATGGGGATGCACGTGTTCGGGCCGGCGCCCCGCGCGGATCCACCCGGGCTCGGCGTGTGCCGTGGGCGGGAAGCGGGTGGGTGGTATGGGCGGGGTAGGGGTGGTGGTTGCGCTTGGAATGCTGCAGCGGGGCCAGTGTTGCGCTCATTGCTGTGCCTGTGAGCAGGCGTCACAACCGGGTATGTAAAATCTGCGCTGCCGATCATCTGCTTGTGTAGCTCAGTTGGTAGAGCATAGGACTCTTAATCCTGTAGTCGCGGGTTCGAGCCCCGTCATGAGCTGACATTTTTGCACCCGCAACGCCCAGTCCGCAGCGCTCGCCCCCACAGCGTGTGTTGGGCTGATTCGGCGTTTTTGTGCACTGGCGGTATGGCGACGGCGGGCCTGCTGCGGGGACGCACGGGCGACGCACGGCCGGCCCGATTCGGCGAGAGCACAGTCAGCGCGCCGTTTGTGGCGTCGGTTGCCGGCCTTCACCGCCGATAGCGCGTGTGAATCCCGCCGTCGGCGCCTGGGGGACAGCCTGGGGCGCGTGCGGGCCACTCCGGTGGAGGCCCGGTTCCGGGGGCACCGTATGGGCGCGGTGGGCAGTGCGGGCGGCCGGCTTGGCGGGGATCCTGCAGGGCGGCGCTGTTCACGCATGGGGATGCACGTGTTCGGGCCGGCGCCCCGCGCGGATCCACCCGGGCTCGGCGTGTGCCGTGGGCGGGAAGCGGGTGGGTGGTATGGGCGGGGTAGGGGTGGTGGTTGCGCTTGGAATGCTGCAGCGGGGCCAGTGTTGCGCTCATTGCTGTGCCTGTGAGCAGGCGTCACAACCGGGTATGTAAAATCTGCGCTGCCGATCATCTGCTTGTGTAGCTCAGTTGGTAGAGCATAGGACTCTTAATCCTGTAGTCGCGGGTTCGAGCCCCGTCATGAGCTGACATTTTTGCACCCGCAACGCCCAGTCCGCAGCGCTCGCCCCCACAGCGTGTGTTGGGCTGATTCGGCGTTTTTGTGCGCGGGCAGTGTGGCGACGGCGGGCCTGCTGCGGGGACGCACGGGCGACGCACGGCCGGCCCGATTCGGCGAGAGCACAGTCAGCGCGCCGTTTGTGGCGTCGGTTGCCGGCCTTCACCGCCGACAGCGCGTGTGAATCCCGCCGTCGGGGCCTGGGGGACAGCCTGGGGCGCGTGCGGGCCACTCCGGTGGAGGCCCGGTTCCGGGGGCACCGTATGGGCGCGGTGGGCAGTGCGGGCGGCCGGCTTGGGCGCGGATCCTGCAGGGCGGCGCTGTTCACGCACGGGGATGCACGTGTTCGGGCCGGCGCCCCGCGCGGATCCACCCGGGCTCGGCGTGTGCCGTGGGCGGGAAGCGGGTGGGTGGTATGGGCGGGGTAGGGGTGGTGGTTGCGCTTGGAATGCTGCAGCGGGGCCAGTGTTGCGCTCATTGCTGTGCCTGTGAGCAGGCGTCACAACCGGGTATGTAAAATCTGCGCTGCCGATCATCTGCTTGTGTAGCTCAGTTGGTAGAGCATAGGACTCTTAATCCTGTAGTCGCGGGTTCGAGCCCCGTCATGAGCTGACATTTTTGCACCCGCAACGCCCAGTCCGCAGCGCTCGCCCCCACAGCGTGTGTTGGGCTGATTCGGCGTTTTTGTGCACTGGCGGTATGGCGACGGCGGGCCTGCTGCGGGGACGCACGGGCGACGCACGGCCGGCCCGATTCGGCGAGAGCACAGTCAGCGCGCCGTTTGTGGCGTCGGTTGCCGGCCTTCACCACCGATAGCGCGTGTGAATCCCGCCGTCGGCGCCTGGGGGACAGCCTGGGGCGCGTGCGGGCCACTCCGGTGGAGGCCCGGTTCCGGGGGCACCGTATGGGCGCGGTGGGCAGTGCGGGCGGCCGGCTTGGCGGGGATCCTGCAGGGCGGCGCTGTTCACGCATGGGGATGCACGTGTTCGGGCTGGCGCCCCGCGCGGATCCACCCGGGCTCGGCGTGTGCCGTGGGCGGGAAGCGGGTGGGTGGTATGGGCGGGGTAGGGGTGGTGGTTGCGCTTGGAATGCTGCAGCGGGGCCAGTGTCGCGCTCATTGCTGTGCCTGTGAGCAGGCGTCACAACCGGGTATGTAAAATCTGCGCTGCCGATCATCTGCTTGTGTAGCTCAGTTGGTAGAGCATAGGACTCTTAATCCTGTAGTCGCGGGTTCGAGCCCCGTCATGAGCTGACATTTTTGCACCCGCAACGCCCAGTCCGCAGCGCTCGCCCCCACAGCGTGTGTTGGGCTGATTCGGCGTTTTTGTGCGCGGGCAGTGTGGCGACGGCGGGCCTGCTGCGGGGACGCACGGGCGACGCACGGCCGGCCCGATTCGGCGAGAGCACAGTCAGCGCGCCGTTTGTGGCGTCGGTTGCCGGCCTTCACCGCCGACAGCGCGTGTGAATCCCGCCGTCGGGGCCTGGGGGACAGCCTGGGGCGCGTGCGGGCCACTCCGGTGGAGGCCCGGTTCCGGGGGCACCGTATGGGCGCGGTGGGCAGTGCGGGCGGCCGGCTTGGGGCGGATCCTGCAGGGCGGCGCTGTTCACGCACGGGGATGCACGTGTTCGGGCCGGCGCCCCGCGCGGATCCACCCGGGCTCGGCGTGTGCCGTGGGCGGGAAGCGGGTGGGTGGTATGGGCGGGGTAGGGGTGGTGGTTGCGCTTGGAATGCTGCAGCGGGGCCAGTGTTGCGCTCATTGCTGTGCCTGTGAGCAGGCGTCACAACCGGGTATGTAAAATCTGCGCTGCCGATCATCTGCTTGTGTAGCTCAGTTGGTAGAGCATAGGACTCTTAATCCTGTAGTCGCGGGTTCGAGCCCCGTCATGAGCTGACATTTTTGCACCCGCAACGCCCAGTCCGCAGCGCTCGCCCCCACAGCGTGTGTTGGGCTGATTCGGCGTTTTTGTGCACTGGCGGTATGGCGACGGCGGGCCTGCTGCGGGGACGCACGGGCGACGCACGGCCGGCCCGATTCGGCGAGAGCACAGTCAGCGCGCCGTTTGTGGCGTCGGTTGCCGGCCTTCACCGCCGATAGCGCGTGTGAATCCCGCCGTCGGGGCCTGGGGGACAGCCTGGGGCGCGTGCGGGCCACTCCGGTGGAGGCCCGGTTCCGGGGGCACCGTATGGGCGCGGTGGGCAGTGCGGGCGGCCGGCTTGGCGGGGATCCTGCAGGGCGGCGCTGTTCACGCATGGGGATGCACGTGTTCGGGCCGGCGCCCCGCGCGGATCCACCCGGGCTCGGCGTGTGCCGTGGGCGGGAAGCGGGTGGGTGGTATGGGCGGGGTAGGGGTGGTGGTTGCGCTTGGAATGCTGCAGCGGGGCCAGTGTTGCGCTCATTGCTGTGCCTGTGAGCAGGTGTCACAACCGGGTATGTAAAATCTGCGCTGCCGATCATCTGCTTGTGTAGCTCAGTTGGTAGAGCATAGGACTCTTAATCCTGTAGTCGCGGGTTCGAGCCCCGTCATGAGCTGACATTTTTGCACCCGCAACGCCCAGTCCGCAGCGCTCGCCCCCACAGCGTGTGTTGGGCTGATTCGGCGTTTTTGTGCGCGGGCAGTGTGGCGACGGCGGGCTCTTTGCTGGGGTCCGGCTGGTTTGACAACCGCACTCCCTGGCTGGGATTCACTTTGCCTCGGCAGCCTGCCTCTCCAAGTCGCACTCCCCCCACCAGCGCTGGGCTTCCCAGCTGACGAGCTCTCAAGCACGCACATTCTTGGCACTGGACGGAACACGCAGCTCCCCGCTGCGGGCAATGGTGAGCTGGCCGCCGCTTCCAGCCTCGAACGCCTTCTCGATCTCATGAACTACCTCCATCCCAGTCATGACATTCCCCATCACGACATTCTGGTAGTCCATGAACGGGCTCTTTCCGAGGGCGACGTAGAATTGGGATGTGGCGTTGCCAGGTCCTCCGGGGCTGACCATGGACAGCACTCCAGCGCCGCTGTGCCGCAGAGTGTGGGGCTCGTCAGGCAGCGGAAGTCCACTGGCTGAGCGACCACCCAGGCCCGAGCCGTGGGTGATGTCGCCCCCCCGCAAGAATGAGCCCGGGACCACGGCGTGGATTCGCGAACCCTTGTACCCGTACCCAGGCTCGCCAGTGCACAGCTTGCGGAAGTTCTCCGCCGTTGCGGGCACGACATCCTGCGGAGCAAGCACAAGATCACAACAGACGGAGTCGACAGAGATGGGCTTTGAGACACGCAAAGCGCTTCGTGCCCCCAGCTGCAGGCTGCGTCCAGGTTTCCCGGAGAGCCACGCATGTGGCATCCAAGCAAGACACGCTCTAGCAACCACACGGGACCGCTTGACAAGCGCTTGCGTCGAGGTTCAGATTCCCCGCATCGCAAGCACCTTCCACTCCGCTGTGAGGAGTCTTGCATCGCCAGATGCCTGTCATGCCCCCCCGCCTCCCCCACCCCCCTCCCTGGTGACCCAAAGATGCGCGTGCGCACTGCGGTGCTGCAGATGGGGCCCTGCGCCGCCGGCGAGTTTCGGGTTCTGGGCTCACCTTGCGCAGCTGGAACGTCACCCGGCCCATCGGCTTCCCGTCGAGCTCCAGGTCGAAGAAGACGACCGGATTCCCGGCAATCAAAGGAGTAGACAGCACGGCTGCCTCGTCCCGAGAGGGCGCCGAGGGGTCGATGTAGTCGGTCCATGCCCTGAAGGTGCCATACGCAACAAACGCGATTGCGCCGGCCACGGTCACCTGAAATGCCAGGCGCTGGGTGGGCGTCTCGCGGTACCACGACATAGGCCCCCCTGATGGCCTTGACTCCTTGGGACCAGACGCCTTGGGGCCGCCTTCAGGAGCGCGCCCGGTTGTCGAAAACCGCGCGCGTGGGACAGCGCCAGCTGAGGGCCGCGGACGCGCAGCTGCCCGCACAGCGCCTGCGAAGGGTCCAGCCGCACACCTGCGGACAAATGCCATTGCGGTCCCTGGGTGCTCGCCTTGGCGGGCGGGTGTGCAGCGCCTCCTTGCCGCTTCCGGGCGAACTGGTTTCGAAGCAGGGCGCGGACGCTGCAACGTCATCCGGCAATCGCGCATGGCGGCAAGTGTGCCAATCACTCTGCACGAGCTGCCTGGAGCCCCTTTGAAGGCGCACGCGCTGAGGTCCTTTGCTTTCTACCAGCCATGGCACTTCGCAGCAGCAAACGCGCTGGCAAGACTGTCGCAGCCGTCGGCGCGCTGCTTGTCGCTGGGGGCTTCGCTTCGATTCCCTTCTTGTTCACCAAGTCCCAGGTGAGCCGCCTCACGGTGAAAGGCAGGCCACAGCGCCGAAGCCGATACGCCGCCCTTTTTCTCTTTCGCCGCCGGAACCATCCTGGCGCGTGGCGCGTTCGTGCAGTCGGCGTTGACGATGTCAGGCCGTCGAGCAAGACTCGCGCGCACTAATGGCCCCACGGCTGTGCACCAGGGCGCACTCGTCGCCCGCATGCGCAGGTGCGCCTGACTGACAAGGAGGGTAGCCTGACGGGAACTCAGATCCAGCGAGGAGCGTTCTTGAACAGTGGTGAGCGTGTGGTTCGCAGGCCAGCTGCCGGTGACCGACGCAACTTTGGTGTGTCTGGCCCACGGGCCTTTGCGGCCGCTTGGCAGTGTGGCCTTGCAGTTTGGCGCCTCAGAAGCATTGCGGCATTGGGGGTGGATGTTGCTGATTTGCCGAGCGCTTTTGAGGATTCGCGCTGGAGCTGGCGCAGGCAGCAAAGATGTTGGCGTGGACCCCGATTGGGACTTGAAGACGGGCACCTACAAGAAGGCTGGCACCTCCTTCAACCCGTCGGAGGAAGATGTGGCGAAGTTCAGGCGTCAGCACGGAATGCGGGACCCGCTGGAGGTCGAGCGCCTGCTGAAGGAGCGGCGCGCAGCAAAGGCTGGCGCTTCCCGCACCGAGTGATAGCCGTATTTGCGTCTTAACCGGCCCGTTTGTGGAATGGTGCCTCGCCGGGACCGGCAGGAGGGTCGCGTGTCTGCCCCCACACAACTCTCTTTACGTCGCCGCCTCGCGTTTGTTGCCAGTTCCTGGCTCTGCCGCAAGCTCGCCTCGCCAAACTCGACCACCCCTCCACAGCCGCAATGCCTCGGCGGTACTACTGCGACTACTGCGACTCTGCAGTGACAAACTCAAGTGTGAGCTGTCGTTGCGAACGCAGGCGCTGCGGGCGAGCTGGGGGAGCGCAGTTGCGATGCGCCGCTGGCCGCGCCTTTGTCGTGCTCGCAGTTCAGGGCGCGGCGGCAGCACAACTACGGCTTCAAACACAGAGAGGCCTGGATGGAGTACTATGCGCAAGTGAGACTGCTGCCGGCGGCCTTGCTGCGGCCTTGCGGATCCGGCGGTGCTGTTGCTTGGCAGCCTGAGCGTAGCAATCACGATTCGCAGCGTCACTGGTTGCTCTCCTCCCCGACCCGCCGCAGTTCCAGCGCCACCCCAAGTACGACCCACGCGTCCGCATGCCCCCAATGGGACACGTGCCGGGGCCCGGGTTCTTCCCCGGCCCGCCCCCCGCCATGCCCTTCCAGCCGTTCAGGCCAGGACCGCCCCAAGCTGCTCGCCCAGGCGGCCCTCCCGCGGGCGGCGGGGCCCCAGCAGGGATAATCCCCGCGAGTGGTCCGGCAAGTGGGCCACCGCACAGTGCTCCCTCTGGTGGTGGCGCCACCCAGTGACATCGTTTGGCGGCTTCCCTGTTCCGCTTGCGGGCCTCCGACTGCGAGCCGTGCCGCTTCGTTGAATGTGTGTGGGTTTCCCTTCTTTTGTGCGCGCCCAACGTTGCTCGCGGGCCTGTTTGGTCGGTGATTGCTTGCGGCGATGGCCCAAAGCTCTCGCGGTGCGCTGAACTGGAAGCAGCTTCGCTCAATCAATCCCAGACAAGTGCCCGAGCGGCTCCTCGAGCACCCCGGCCACCACAGGCAAGGATGCCTTGCGAGCAGTCGCAGACGCGGCTCGCAGAGCTGCCGCGACGAGCTCCGCACTCGACGCTCCGCCCGCCCGGGCGGCTGCCACTGCGACCGAGACCGCGCAGTTGGCCGCAACAAGCCGGGCATTGGATGGCCACTCGCTATGGGCAGCTTCGTCTGGTCCTGTCAGTGCAAGGCACGCACGGAGTAGGGAGGTGGATGGTGCGGCCGCGCAACTCCCGTCAGCGGTCACCAGAAGGGCAGACACCGCGGCGACAGCTTGCGAGGCTGCAGTCTGCAGCTGCCAAGAAGCTTGCACCAGTGGAAGCCCTGAAGCTGACTTGCAGGATATAACTCTCTCGCCTGCTGCGAAAAAAGCCTCGGCGAGACAACATGGCGATCCGCCAGTTGAGACAACTCCGTGCTGTGCGGCCGCAACGACAGCGCCACTGAACTGCAGAGCTGCGACGGCGAGCGCCATCTCCGGCTTGGACGTACTTGCACTGACTGCGCCCAGACCTGCTGATGAGTCGCCACCCCCTGCAGGGAGACCCGCACTGTCCCCGCCAGCAACCTCGGTCGACTGGTCAGCCGCACGCGCAGGTGCCATGCAGCCCTCAAGCGCGTCTGCGATCGACGCCCCGAGCCGTCCACAGTGGGAGCGGCACAAGGAGCCCGCCGCTGACAACCAGGGGCGCGCACCAGGCGCATCTCCGTCGCCACAGCCCGCAGCAGGGGCAGCGGGTTCCTTGCGCTCACAACTTGCCACTGCCATGGACGAAGCGAGCAGCAGGACGGTTGTCGCAACGCGCAACCCACAAGCCCGGACTAGAGCCGGCGTGGTCGACGTTCGGGTGGCTGCTCGAATAGCCTCCTGGAGCAGCGCCAACGCCCCAGGCAGCAGGCGAACCGGGGGACCAAGAGACACGACAGCCGAGGGGTTCGCGCAGGCACAGGCAAGTGCGGCATCCAGCACTGCCTCTTTGCCGCTCCACCACCGACCACGCATGGCCAGAACCGCCGCAGAAAGCGGCCCCAGTGAGCGCTCGCCTGACAGCTCCGGAACAACGATGGCTGGCCCAAGGGCTGCCGCTCCAGCATTCCTCAGTCGCCCTGCACCAGAGACGCCCAGCGACGACGCCCAGATTGGCAGAAGTGGCCGAGGGTCACTGGCAGCGGGCAAGTTTGCCCCCCCTGCAGGGACCGAAGCCGGCAATATGGCGTCCAGGTTCGCTGCCAGCCCCTCAGCTGTGGAGCCATCGCGCCTTCGAGATGCACGGGCGCTGGGAGGCGCGCACGGCGAGAAAGCAGCGCCCGACACCCCGTCCAGCAAAGAGAACGGGAGGGACTCGGCAGGACTGAGCAGCTTGACAGCTGCGGCAAGGGCTGCAGCGCCAGCTCTGCGGCGAGCCCACACGGGTGACCGCATGGCTGCGCGGGCTGCCAGAACAACTTGCGGTGCGGCGACGCGCAATGCTGATGCGACTGTTCCTGGGGTGAACGACTTCGCAGCTGCCTGCCAGGCATCCTTCTCCTGGTCACCGTCGTCACTGCCAAGGGCTGAGAGCCCAACAAACGCCAGCGGGAAGAGGGAGTCCCGAGCGATTGTCCATCGCTCCCCTTCAAGAGCCGAAGAGAGGGCAAGGGCGGCCTCTGCCGCTGCCACCGACGACCCTTCGAAGCCTGCCCAGTCAGCTTTGCTCCACTCGGCTGCTTGTGAAGCAGCGGCCCCTGCCGCAGCCGGGGACGGCCTTGTTGGATCCTCCCAGGCCCCGGTTGCCAGATCCCACGGGCCGAGAGCCCCAGTGCCAACCGATGTAACTTCCCGCCACTCCGAATCCCTTCCCACCGCCAGGCTTTCAATGTCTGCCAGCAGAGTGCGGAAGTCCTCCATCGGCGCAATGCGGGCGGCTTGGGCAAGGGCGGACACTCCGAATCTCCTCACTGGCGCACTCGGGTCGCTCAAGACCCCACCTGCCACGAGGCGCCTCATCGGCACGGCAACAAAGGGCGCGGCAAGGGAGCCAGCGGCAGAGAGCACGTCTCGAAGCGCAAAGGACGCTGCACCGCGCGCGAGAAGAGCGCGCGCCGGGGCGCAGCTCTCGCTCAAAGTCTCAAGCAAGGCGAGCAGCGCCGGCTTGCCATGCTGGGCACCCCCATCACTGCTACCCTGAGAAGTACGCGAGGTTGCGGGGCTGTCAAGCGAGAGGCACGGGCCGGCCAGCTGAGCAGCACTCGCTTCACGAACTTGAGCGACCAAGTTGTCGACCACGCCCCAAGCAGGGGACGCGCGAACCGCAGCAAGCCGAGCTGCCTCCAGAGTTGCGCCAGAAACTCCTCCGAGGTCAAGCGCAGTTCCTCCGCCAGCGTTGGCATGTGACTGCAGATACTCGGCGGTGGAGTCCTCCAAGTCAGGGATGACCTGCAGCAGTGCCTGCATGATGCTCGATGCCCAAGGCAATACGAATGCGCGGGCAGCGCCCGTGATCGAAACCACCGCTCGCAAGGCTGCAAGCCGAGCGTGGCGGTACGGCGCGTCCAGCCCGTCACGCAGAAGAACCGGAAGCACCTCGGCCAGCGACGCTGCAGCCACGCTCGGGCCCACAATGGCCGGGTCACACTGGCTCCGGGAGAGTAAGGCACACTTTGCTGCTGCTTGGCTTGCCGCCTTGGCGACGGGCTCAGACGAGTCACACAGGCCCCTGACAGACGCCTGCCAAGCTCTTGCAAGCATGGCTGCTCCCATCGTCCCCGAGCCGAGCTCGCTGAGCGCGCTCGGCAGCGTTTCGAGAGCAGCAGCGCGGATCCGCCAGTCTGCAGCCCTGGACGCGACCAGAGACACGTAGTCCAGAACCCGAGCAGCGAACGTGGCCAGTGCGGTAGTTGGCTCCACTGTGAGGCCTGCCCAGATCCGTTGGGCAGCGACGCGCCTGTCCTTTCGGGGATCGTGGAGCGCCAGCACGAGCGGAGGCACAAGCGCAGGCAAGAATGGCATACACCTGGCGCACGCCACGGCCCGGAGATAGGTGAGTACGAGTGGCAGCACTGCCTCCCCAGTTGCAACGGCTTCCTCCTGCCCTGCAGCCATTGACAGAGACGTCGCGGGCCTGGGAGCAGGGCGAGGCGGCGGCTCGGCGATGAGCGCCGCCAGTGAGTAGAAAATTGCGACATCCCCCGCTGCCGCTGCCAGCTCGGCCAGCAACGCAGTTGGCCCAGCATGCAATCCGAAGCTGGGAGCACCTGCGCTGCCGTGAAGTTTCGCGGCAAGCAGCTGCACTGCCTCTGCGCCAGCCATCACAGTGGCTGGGCAAGGCCATGACGGGTCGAAGCAGTAAGGGCCACCAGTGTAGCTGGTTGCCGAGGCGGCGCCAGTGAGCTCCAGCCCGTCACTTGTAGTTGCTGTTGTCTCGTCAAACACCAGTGCCAATCCTCGCGAGCACGTCTCGGCGAGCGCCGACCCGGGCGCGGCGACCCCCAGCCCTTGGAAAAACGCTGCGCGCGCCAGCTCCCAGTGGCTCGAGACGTCGGGCCTCGCCCCAAAGGCAGCCACAACGCTGAGGGCCCACACCGCGCCGGCCAGCCGAACCGTGCCGTCCCGGTCCTGCATTGACACCGTAAGGCAGTGAAGCAGCAATCTCGCCGCCACGCTCTCTCCACCCGCGACTCGCTCGCCCACGTCAAGGCCTGAACAGCAGGCTTCCACGAGTGCCCCCGCCACTCTTGCGAGTGACTCCTCGTCCCGGGCCGCCCCGACCCTCAGGATGCCGGCCACGGCAGCGTCCCGCACCAGCGGCGATGAATCTCCACGTGCAATGGCGCCGAGGCATTTCACGCACGCCAGCCTAAGCCTGCTGCCTTCGGAGGCCATTGCGCCCAGCGCACGGGCGTGCCGCGTCTCAAGATCGTCCAGCCTGCGGGCGTCTCCGGCAACTGTCCCGTGGTTGCGACCTGTGGGTGCATCTCGCCGTATGCTCGCCAATGCCTCAATGGCTCGGACCAAAGCCATTCGGCTGCTGCCGCCAGCTGCTGCGTCTGCACCGGACTCGACGCCGTCCAGGAATGGCAACTCTTGCGCACGAGCAAGCACAGTCATAGCCTCCACCGCTGCAATCTGAAGCTCCTCAATTGGCGAGGCCGTTCCCGCCACCAGTGTCGAAGCACACGCAGCAACTAGAGAAGGAGGAAAGGCTGCAGAGGCTGCCTCGCCGGAGCTATTCGTGCTGCCGCCAGCTTGACTCGCCAGGCCCGACACGACTGCAAGAGCATGCCCAATGGCCAGAGTGGCACCCACACGCCGCAGAGCATCTCTCTCCTCTTCGACACCAGCTCGCCCAACGGCGGGGGCACGCACCGACGAAACCACCCGACCTGCAGCGGGAGTCTGACCTCCTGCCATGTCCAGCAAATCAGCCAGCAGCTCCACAGCCTGGCCCCTCGATCCCGAGCCAGGCCACCGCACCACGCAGCCGATGAGCATGGCCCCGCATGCCCTTGTCGCTGGGTGGCCGGACAACAGGAGCCCTCGCACCCAGTCGCCGCGGGTGTGCAAATGCTCGCCAACCATGTCTGGGGCTGCAAGCCCGAATGCAGCCAACGCGCTGCTGGCGGCCACCACGGCTGCGTTGTCGCCGGCCGACAGAGCAGTCGCAGCTGCCTCAGAAAGCACTGTGTGGCGGGAAAGCACGCTCTCGCACAGCGACAAGCAGGCTTTGGCGGCAGCGCGATCTCCGCTCGAGGCCTCAGCGGTCAGCAGTCGACGAAGGGCGTCCGTTGGCTGCAAGCTGCGGGCACTCTGTGCGTCGGGCCGGTGGCTTGCCGTCGATGCCCGGACCGATGCCGTCGCCTCGGCCTTGGCCCGCAACGAGGCGACCACGGTCGCGATGGCGGCAGCTTGGCCGAGGGGTGGTAGCCTGGCAAACGCACACCCCGATCGAACGACCTCCGCTGCCGACGGCCGGGGCCGCTTGGGGTCGGGCGAGTCCCCAACGCGAGTGTCGCCAGCCGAAACCGGCGCGCCCCACTGCAAGGCAGCCGGGCGGAGCAGCGCCGTGCAGATTGCGCTGGCAGCGGCAAAACCCGTGGCCCGAGGGTCGTTGGATGCGCGAGGGATGGGGCGTGCCAGGTCGAACGGATCTGAGTCAGGCTCGTACATGGTCCACCAGCCGTGGTCGGCGTCACTCTCGAGTGCCGCAGCGATGGGGTCTGACAGCGCGGCGCGAAGCAGCCCGGCAGGGTCCAAGAAGCCCTTGGGTGGCGTCGAGGAAGACAATGGCGCGCTCGAGGAGGCGCCCGTTGACTCGCGGGGACGACCTGCTCCTTCAGCAATCAGCGAACGGCGAGGGCGAGTTGGGGTCAGCAAGCGCGTGGCTGCGTCCCTGTGCTCCGCTCGGGAATCACCCGCCAGTTGGAAGGCGATGCAAGCTCGCAGCACGCTTGTGCTCGGAAAGGCCTCGCGCGCCCACTCCAGGGACACTTGACGAGTCCTGTGATCTGGTGATGACGACATGGCGAGCAGGCGGGAGCCGAGGGACTCCAATACCGGCGCGGGGGCTTGCTTGTAGGCCCTCGCCAGCGCGGCCGCCGCCTGGCTGGCAGCCAAGGCTTCTTCCTTCCGGCCTGCCTCGATGGCTCGCTCGAGCAGATCCCACACGGAAGTCGCAACTTCGTCGCTGGCAGCGATAACCGCGCTCGATGCTTGTGCGGCCGCCGGAAGAAGGCCCAGTGCAACAGATTGCAAGTTGGCCGCATCGGCAAGTGGCCGACCTGCTTGCTCCAGCCGGCCGGTAGCGGCGCGGAGGAGGGTCTTGGTCAGCGCTGGACCGACGGCCTTGAGGCGGTGGCTTGGAGATTTGCGCAGCATCCACGAGCACAACGCAGCGGCCGCCCGCCGTGTCTGGGTCGTGGACAAGGAACCAAACAGGCCCGACACCACGCACCGCAGGCATTCTGCGACGGCCGCGGCGGCTAGCTTGCTCTTCGAGAGTCGGCCAAGTATCGCGACACGGACGCTGTGGGCAGCGGGAGCCCGCCGCGCGAGCAGGGCCGGTGCAGCGCCGCGTGCGGCACGCGTTCCAAGCAGTGCCGTGAACAGCTGGCGGAGGTTCCACGCCGGGAGCCACACAGCCCTGTTCCAACCGTGCTCGACACCACGGATGCCAGGCGGCAGCGTACCATCAGCGGGACACGGCCAGTCCTTGGGGCCGTTCTCAACAGCCGCCCCAGGTCCGTCCGTTGTGGCGTAGGACGCAGCGATTGCGGCGAGCGCGACTTCCGAGCTTGTTCCGCCGGCGGGCTGCGGCGGAAGTTCCAGGGACTCGGTGCCCACGCGGGCGAGGAAGGAGCTAGCAGCCTCTGACACGGAGTGATGGGCCGCCCCTTCCGCGCCGACAGCCACGGCGACCGAAAGGGGGCGGGGGAGGTGGCCGGCCGCGACGAATCGCAGGACCCCCTGCTGAAGCTGAACCAGGATTGCTGAGTCCAGCTGGGCAGCGACAAGAGCGCGAGCAAGCTCGTCCCCACTCAGGCCAGGGAATGCCTCCGAAGTGAGCAGCCTGCGCTGCGCAGCGCTGCAAGGAGCCGCCCAGAGCAGCGTCACCTGCCCTCCCGCCGCTGCCGCTCGGAGGGCCGCATCGCCCTCAGTGCCTGCCCCAGCATCAGCACTTGAACCCATTGCAGCCAGCACGACGCGAGATCCGGCGGACCCGAACAGCGTCGCGGCCGCGCGGGCGCTGACGCCGGGCAGCGACGCCCACTCAGCGCTTCGCTTGGCCTCAAGCTCAGCGATTGGCGCGGCGCGGGCCTCTGCGGCCTGCCCCCCTTCACGAGCCACGCGAAGGGTATCGTCTGCCCGCGCTGCTCGGAGCCGGTGCTCCGCGTGCCCCAGCTCTGGCTGCAGGAGAACCACGTCGAGCAGGAGTCGAGCCACCAGCAAGGCGTTGCCTCCTGCTGACTCGACCGCATCACGCGCCGAGCCGGCTGCGGCATCCCCTGTTATGGCGCTTGGGCTGCCAGGCGAAGCCAGTGCGTCGGCTCTTGGGCCCAGACTTGAGGGGGCAGACGTGCAATCCGATGCAGCAGACGCAACCGCAGCCGATGCCGCAGCAGGAGCCGCGGCGCTCCCAACCCGGGCCGGCTCAGCTGCCACGCGTCTGTAGCTTCGGTCCAGAGGAGGTGGCGACGGCCACGCACCCGTTGCAAACACACCGAGCTCGAGGGGGCTGTCCTCGGCGGGCTGGATGGCTGCTGAACCAGCAAGGCACACCACAAGCGCCCGAAGCAGCTCCCCTCGAAGAGAGGGATGGAAGTCAAAGGGACGGCACAGCGCAGGCACCAGGGCGCGGAAGTCCAGAGCCTTGCAACGTTGCAGTGCCAGGCGAAAAAAGGACATCGCCAATTGGCAGCGCAGGAACGACGGCTTGCCCGCCGTTGAGGACACGCTTGACCGCATAACGCAAAGTAGCTTGGACGACGGTAGCCTGATGGTCACCCCAGATACGACACGCGAACGGACGTGCGCTAGGGCGCTCATAACCTGCGTGTCATCGCAGTGTCGGGCTTGTGCCGTCAGCTTGTGACGCAATCGAAAGGGCTCTCCTGCCCCGGCATGCACAGACGACGCGAAATAGCGGGCACACCCCTCACTTTCTTGTGCGTACTAGAATGCGTTTCATCCGTCACCAAGTTGAGGAGGGGCACGAGCAGCTGAGCCACCCGCTCCTCCAGCTTGTCCTCGGTGGTCATGGCCAGACCTAGCAGGGCGCGGTCAACCGCGTCCTCGGCCATCGCCATCCCAGCTCGCGCCCGCAGCGGGATGCGATCAAGACCCGCGGCTGGGCTCCGTAGCACTTGGCGGAGGCGCCGGAATGGAGTGTGCTGGGCCTGTTCGTGGCGGAGCAAACTGGTTGCAGAGCACCTGGTCTGACGCTGCTCGCCATAAGCAGCCAGGAGCGAGTGCCACAACAGTCGCAGCACGAGCAGCATGGCCGCAGCAGATTCAAGGGCCCCTGCCTTGGACTTGGCACGCCGCCCGCGGCGCAACCGGCGGACGGCAGCAATCCGCGGCGCTGTGCGCGAGACGACGCTCTCTGCTGCTCACCTTGTGCTGCCCGTTTTCGTGTTGGAGGGTGACGCGCCGCGCGAGCCTGTCGCATCCATGCCCGGTGTGGAGCGCCTGAACCTTGCCGACACGCTTGCGCTTGCAAAGCGGTGCTGGGGCCTGGGCGTGCGCTCCATGGCAATTTTCCCTGCAAGCGTTGATGCAGCGCTCAAGTCCGACGACGGAAGAGAGGCGTGGAACCCCAAGGGCCTCGTCCAACGCACCGTCCGTGCGCTTCACGAGGCTGTGCCGGGGCTGACAGTCATCACCGACGTGGCGCTCGACCCGTACACCAAGACCGGTCACGACGGCATCATTGGCGATACTCCTCACGGGCCAGACCTGCTCAACGACGTCACCGTCGACGCCCTTGTGCGCCAGGCACTGAGCCAAGCCGAGGCTGGAACGGACATGGTGGCCCCCAGCGACATGATGGACGGCCGGGTGGGAGCCATCCGCAAGGCGCTCGACGCCGCTGGCCACGAAGACGTGGGCATCCTTGCCTACTCGGCCAAGTACGCCTCGTGTTTCTACGGGCCGTTCCGCGACGCCGTCGGATCTGCGTCTGCCGCAGGGACCCGCAAGCTGGACAAGAGCACCTACCAGATGGACCCGGCCAACAGGCGCGAAGCCCTCACCGAGGTGGCCATGGACGAGGCGGAGGGCGCTGACGCGGTCATGGTCAAGCCGGCGGGGCCCTACTTGGACATCATTCGGGACGTGCGCGGAGCCACGCGCCTGCCCGTGGCTGCCTACCAAGTCTCCGGAGAGTACGCAATGCTGGCCGCTGCGGGCGAGAAGGGCTGGCTCGACTTCGAGAGCGCAGCAATGGAGTCACTCTTGGGCATCCGCCGCGCAGGGGCCGACATCATCCTCACCTACTTCGCAATCAGGGCCGCAGAGCTCCTAATGGAGCGCACGCGCGAAAGCTGCCCGGCTGCCTTCGAGCCCACGGCCTGAGCCGCACGAACTCCGCAAGGCAAACTGGGGAGCTTTGTGCCAGCCACAACGGGCGGATTTGAGCCAGCCATGTCTACCGCAGCGCTGACAAACAGCTGCGGGGCTCATCGGTCGTACAATGCAAGCCAAATCCGTTGCACACGCGCGTGACACACGGCAAGCATGCTTTGAGGCCCGCCATACGACCGTCTGCAGCTGGGGCCTACCCGTTTCCGCAAAGAAACGAAAACGAGCGACAAGACAGTGTGTTGAGAACGGAGAAGACATGCCAACCGTCCTGACAGTGGAGCTACCTTGCAGCGCGGAAGGCACAAGGATGGAGCTGAAAAAAACAGTTAAGTCCTAGTCCACAAACTAATAGGACCATTGTGCGCTCAGCGGGGCAATAGTGCAAGAACGACTGAACTCGCTTGTAAGCGAGAAACTTGCGAGCCGGAGTGCTCGGAACCATCCTGAGTCATGACCACAATGTCAAGCGGAGCAGCCTGCAAGCCGCGGCACTTGGTGCAGTCGCAGCACGACTTTGCGCGTGCCCAAAAGGCTAGCCGATAAGTGCACACTCCACTGCACAGATACACGAGTGCAAACACTGGTGTTCACACCGGAGGAAAAGGCTCGCCGAGGTGTTCAGCGAGACAGCGCCGTGCAAGATTCGAGGCATGGCTCATGCGACACAAGGTGATGCGGATGAGACGGCAGCATTTTGAATGGCCAAAATCGGGGAAATGGGTCATAGCCAAAGGACTACGCCTGGCACCTGCACGAGGAAAGCAGCTCGACGAAAAGCGAGAGCGATCATCGCCATCGCACAAACACGAGAGAATGCCGCGAGTCATTCTACTGCCGAGGAAACAATTGGAAACCTGTGCCACGTGTGGATTGCAGCCGATGAGACACTTCAGAATGCGCAAGTGAACGACTCAGGCTTTTGGTTTGCGAGAGCTCGTTCGTCAAAGGTTCGCTCTGTGCAGGTGGCAGGACGATCTGTGTTAAAGACAAACTCGATGACAGACAATCACCCTGCACAAGAATGACTCTTGCAGCGGAACCCGTCAAGCTCCACAATGGCTGGAAAGTAGCACAACGGAGACGTGGGGCAGCGCTACAGACAGCTCCCGAGACTAGCTGTTCTTAAAGCCGCAGTGCCGATTGCCAGCTGCCAAACATGTGATAGCTGCATCAAATGCGCTTCAACGGTCAGACATTTTTCAAGGGTTCTGCAATGTTGAACAATTGTTTCAAAGTTGCCAGGCCTGTGCTTCGACAGCGCTTCCAACAGAGATGGTCGACTCGCGAGTGCTTTGTCAACAGTGCGATTGTGCCGCTGGTGCCATTTTCAAGCGAACAGAACTTCGTGCAGCACCAGGATGGCATTCTTCATCCGCGAGCTCTCCGGTCGGAATGGTCATCGGTTGCGTTCTCAACCTCGAAGCCGCTTGAGAACATTCAGGGGCAGTATCAAGCCTGAAGCGTGCATCTGCTCGCCTGTCAAGGCGAGAACTCCAGGCGGCAAACTTTCGGGCACGCAACGTGGAACACCGGCTTGGAGCTGGTTGCGATACCTGCCTCTGCGTGCAAGGTTTGTTCACAGACCCTGCCTTCTCGTGCCATGCAGTTGGGCCAACTTATCGTCTGGAAGAGTTGTTCGTTTTTCGGCTTGGACCGTTTGCTCTTTTCTTGTCTGGATCTCAATTTTCCAAGTTTAGCATAGGTATGGCTGACAAGAGTGGCACGTCGCTTGGATGCCTTTGGTGCGAGCCGCCTTGCCCCGGAAATAGCGGGTTTGTTGGCCAGATGTCGCCAGTTCATGCAGAACGCTGACGAATCAGGGGGAGATTGGGGATGTCAACCGAGCAGTCCGCACCTTGTGCTTGCTCGTGCACAGCACCTGACGTTTGATGTCCTTTGGACGATGGAGGGCTTCAGTCCGTGAACATGTCTTCTGAGTGTGGTCTCTACACACGACAGCTCCGCAGCAATGACCGCCGCCAAGTCTCGTGGCTCCCTGGACCAGATTTGTCGGAAGCTTCTCCGTCGCTTGCTTCCATCGCGTGCTGAGCTAGCCCTTGAGGCTCTTGCTATCCTCCGGATCAAGCTGGTGCGGCTTCGGAAACAGCATCCTTGCTCGCCTTTCCAGCCCAAAAGGCTGCGCAGGCCAAGGCGCCATTGTCTCCACGACAGGCTGACCCTGACAGCAAGTGAATCCATGTCGCGGTTTTTTTGCGCGATGGCACGGACAACTTCGTTCCTCAACAGCTTGTGGCAACGCCTCCTCAGCACGTCAGTTGGACTCAGGTTCTGGTGCGGAGATAGCCTGCCCATCGAGTGTTGCTCGGCAGGAGGCAAACCACGACTGCCTGACATATTTGACATTGGGTGAACACTGCGATGGTCTCTTGCTTTTGCTTGGCTGCACTCGGCGCTGGGGTCAGGGCGTGGGGTGGACGAGAAGGCTTGCAAGCAAGGGCGCCTCCGTATTCTATGTCCAGTCGTCCGGGCTTTGGTTGGGTCCTGCTTGCCCAGGGGCTCTCGTCCGCGGGCGAGGTGTTCGGACAGCGATTGCAGCGCCGCTTCCACGAGGGCAGCCAGATTCGTGCCCTCACAACCACAGTGCTATTTTCGTCGCTCCAAGCTTTCGTGGTGTTAGCTGTATGCGAGCTGAGCCTTCCGCGCTCTGTGACAGGAGGCCAAGGCTCGCTGTGGATGTGGTGAGCCAAGCCAGCCTTCAACCGTGCCTAGCCAGGAAAGGCTGAGCGTCGTGGATGCGCCTTCATGCTCCCCGTGCGTGTAGTATGCGGTTCGTGTTTGCATCGCAGGGGCGCTGTCGCTGAGCACCCAGCACTGCTGATCAACGCTGTGAACAACACCATTTACTGGGTCGCTCTTTTGTTTGTGCTCCGGGAGCCGCTCGGTGTCGTGCTCGTGGTGCTGGCGTTCCTCCTTGCCGGATTTTTGACAGCTCCACTGGAGTCATTGGTTGGCATCGACGGGGACAAGGGCGCCGACGCGCTGGTGAGTGCCCTGTGCGCCGCCTCTGCCGCCCCTTGTTCGCTCGCCTCGCGCCGACCGCTGTCGCCCAGCGGCCTCCGCCTGTCCTTTGTTGTGCGGCGCAGGCTGGCCTGCTTGCCGTCGCAGGAGCAGCCCTTTGTCTGTCACCGGTGCCTGCGTGGTTTGGCGGGCTCGACGAGCGGGTGTTGCAGCTGCTTCGGATCAGGCCCCGGCCGACACCGGATGCGGCCAGTGGCAACCCTCGGCTGAGCGACGAGGAATCTGGCCTCTTGGTTGAGCCTCCACGGGCAGGGCCGGGCGCCGAGGCTCCCGCGGGGCGCGACGGCGAGGAGGTGGCTCTGGTGCCCTCCTCGTCCGACGACGAGGACGGGGACGTGGCTCCAAGGTCCGTCATTGCACCCGGGTCGGCCGTCGTCCACGCCTCTCCCCCGGGCGGTGCTGGCGCTGCCGAAGGCCCGGAAGGGCGCGGCTCGGCCTCCGCGCTTCCGGTCGAGCTGAGCACTCCTGCGTGGGCCATCGCGCTGGCCTGGTTCGTGCTCGCGGGCACTGCCGCGATCGGCATCGTCTGCACGACTGTGTTCGAGCACTGGTACGGGCTGACGTCGTTTGGATACGCGGCGGTCGACCAGGTGCTGCTGCCCTTCACCACGCTGCCGGTGACGTTGCTGGCGGTCAAGCTCAGCTGGCTGGCGGACCTGCTGGGCGAGCCAGCCGAGGGCAGGGACGCGACCTGCCGAGCCAGCCTCGCCCGCAGCTGGGCCGAGGCCGACTTGCTCACGCTCGTGCCGTTCCGAGCGACCATGTTCGGAAGGGAGTTCCTGTTCTTCTGGCTGGTCACAGCATTCAAGGACCTGACCATTACATACCTCGAGATGACCATCGTGCGGGTGGTCATGTGCTGGGTTGCCTCGCTCGTCGTGTGCACCTGGCTCAGGCAGTGGTCGGGTATTTCGGCCTCTGAGGCGTCGGATTCGCTTCGCCCAACGACTCTGACGATGCGTGTCGTCGGGACCATCGTGCTGGTGCTATCGTATTTGCGTTTGCAAGGCGCCATCTAAAGACGGGCGCGCGCAACCAAATATTGGCCCACGTCATCAGGCCGCTTTCCGAGTTTTGCTTGGGCTGCCCCGCGCACACTGCGAACGATGGCAGCGGAAGCCACTCCGCCCAGAGTGCCCGTCACTATCATTACCGGTAAGCTCGAGGCTGCGCCGCCTGCGCCGCCGTGGCGCGCTTTTGCTGGGCATGCTGGGTGACTATTCCCCGCCGTGTTCGCCCCGGCCTTGTTCGTCGCCAACAGGCTTCCTCGGCGCCGGCAAGACCACACTGCTGAACTACATTTTGACAGCTGACCACGGCAAGCGCATCTGCGTGATCGAAAACGAGTTCGGGGAGGACATTGGCGTCGAGGCGCTGGTCGCCAAGGACGGCGCGGGCGGCAGCGTTGTGGAGGACTTCTTCGAGCTCTCGAACGGTTGCCTGTGCTGCACGGTGCGCGACGACCTTGTGGAGACTCTCGAGCGTGTGCTGCAGCGAAGGGACCGCTATGACTACATCATTGTGGAGACCACGGGGATGGCCAACCCAGGGCCTGTTGCCACCGCGTTCTGGCAGGACGACGCTCTCGAGTCGGCCATGCGGCTGGACGGCATTGTGACCGTGGCTGACTGCAAGCTGCTCGCGGGCCAGCTCGACCGCGTTCGGGTGGACGGGGGGGTCAACGAGGCCCAGCGACAGATCGCTCACGCCGACGTCGTCATTCTCAACAAGACCGACCTGGTGTCTCCAGCTGGTCGGGACGCAGTGCGGGCTCGCGTGGCCTCCATCAACCCCACGTGCGTCGCCATCGAGGCAGAGCGCGCCGTGGTGAGCCTGGACCGGCTGCTCGACTTGGAGGCGTTCAGCGCGTCTCGCCTCCAAGACCAGCTGCTGCGGGGGCCAACGCCTGCGGCTCAGTTGGCAGAGCCCGCATCCTCGCCGCCTTGCTCCGCCCGCGACCACGGCCACGATCACCACGACCACAGTGCCCACTGTGGGTGTGGCGTCGCTGCCAGGAACGAGCACGGTCGCTCGGGCGCCGACGAGGTGATGACGGTGGTGGTCGAAGTTGCCGGCGCCCTGGACGAGCGGCTGCTGACCAAGTTCATTGGATCCGTCGTGTGGGAGGACGAGGGCGCGCCTGACAGGGACCGGAGCATGCTCACCGTCGGCAGCCAGGCGCCAGTTCTGCCAGCATCCGGCTCGAGCGGAGCGGCACCGCGGGCCGGGCCCCTGGCGGCACCGGAGGCATCGGGCTCGGGAGGAGCCGGCGACAATGCCGAAACCGCCGCCGCCGCTGCCGCCGCCGCCGCCGCCGCCGCCAACGACGATGACGACGACGACGACGACCCGCCCCTGCTTGCGGAGCCTACGGAGGCGGATGCTGCAGCTGCTGCTGCGGGCACTGCGGCAGCAGGCACAGCAGCGGCCGCGGCCCGCACGCGCTGCCGCGAGGATGCCATGGACATTCTGCGCATCAAGGGCGTTGTAGCAGTCGCCGACCCAGGCACAGGCTCGGCTCATCGGTGCAAGCATGTGCTGCAGGGGGTTGAGGACGTGTTTGAAGTCAGGGAAACTTCCGAGCCGTGGGGCAGCTCGGAGCAGTTGAGCAAGGTTCTGTTTATCGGCATGAACCTGAACAAGGACCGGCTTGCCGAGGGGCTGCGACAGTGTGTGGCGGTCTGATCGACCCTTGCAACGCAACCTGCGCAGGTGCGTGTGTGCCGGCGTTGCGGCGGCAAATGCAAGTGACCTCGCGTTGCGCTGAGACTGGCAGCGGAGCCGCAGGAATGTGGCCTGCGACAACGCCGCAATGTGTGCGTATGGCCGCGCTCGGCACCACGAGCACGAGATCCCCAGCTAGAACCCGTCGCGGCGGGGCTGCCGAGGACTCCGTGCCGGGACCAAATTCAAGCAAGAGCCGGTCGGCAGCGCAAACAGGCAGCCACGCTGCCAGATCACTCGCCTTGGACTTGGGCGACGAACCGCCGGGCGCTTCTCCTTCTGCAGACGCCCTTTCGGACCGGAAGGGCCCTCGTTGGGCATCGGCGCCCGCTTGCAACCTGCGGCCGAAGGCTTCCGGCATGGCCGTCTCGGACGAGGCGGATGACTTGGTCGAGCTGCTGCAGTCCTTCCCTCTGCCCCCGTCCGGAGGAGAGACCAAGCCTCGGTGGCACGCTGAGCGAATCCGAGCCAGGGCGCTCGCGAGGGACCCGGCCGCGTCCGTCCTGGCGTTGCTGCAGGACCCGCTCGGCCATGAGAGCGTGGCCAAGTTTCGAGAGCTCGGAGCGCTTTTGTGCCCAGCCAAGCTTTCCGCAGTGGTTGCCGCCGAGCTGGAGGCGCTTGCCACAGCGGATGCAGCTGCGAACAAGCCCCGGGGCGCCATGGGCAAGGTGACTGGCGCTGTGGGGTGGCTCGGCGCTCGGTTTTCGGCAGCCGTGGGCACCACGTTGAGCCCAGCGCCGGCAAGAGACTCAGGCGATGCCAGCCAAGGGACGCAATCCACTCCACCAGCAGATGCTGCGGGGCGGCGGATCTCAGGTGTGCTTCGCGAGCAGGGCGATGCTGCGGACACAGCGCTGGACCTGGGAGAGGCGCTCAGCCCGTGCGGCACAATCGGCGCCAGCTACTCCGGCACGGGATGCGGGGGAGCACAAGGCGCGTCGTGGCACTTGCGGGCGTCTCGGCATTGCATTGTGCTGGCCCCGCGTGCGGCCGTGACGGACGCTGTCAAGCTCGCCGTGCTCCCGACACCGCCGGCAGCAGCTACCGAGGCCAGCCGCTCCGCCTCTGAGCGGCGCCTGTCCTCCAGCGCACCCGGCGACTCCGCAACGACGGATGCCGTTTCCAGGAGAAGGGCTACAGTTGACACGCCTGGGGCTGCGGCAGCGAGCCGGCAGCCGTCTGCGGCCGGCGCTGCAGCTCGAGGCCGCGCCGCTGCCGGGGACGAGGCTGCAGCTGAGCCTGGCGCGCCGGTTGCCCCTCCTCGTGGTGCCGACCTGGGGGACGCGGAGGTGCTGTTCCACCCTCGGCTTGCCAGCGAGGGCCTTCACGACGGGAGCGGGGAGGACGAGCCGCTGTGGGGCAGGTGTTTGCCGCCTTGCCCGCTGTTCCAGGAGCTCACTCACAGCGTCACTGTGTCCAACCATGGGCGAGGACGGGTGCAGCTGACCGCTATGGCGCTAGCGCTGGACCCACCTTCCGCTGGGACCATCGAGGCCTCACCCCGCTCGTTCAGCCTGCGCGCCGGGGAGTCAGCCCCCGTTCGCGTGCGGGTGTGCCTGACCCGCCCGGGTGTGGTCGCGACAGGGCTGGTCATTGTTGAGGACGCTGCCGCTGCAGCAGCAGGCGCGCCCACCTCTCGCGGCGGCGGCCGCACCAACCGCGTGCCCATTCTGTTCCGGGCGCGATCAGCCGCTCCGCTGTTCGGCAGCCCGCTCGCCGCGGTCCCTCTGGAGGCCAGTGTCGTGGGGGGGCTGACCTTTCGAGTGCCTCGGCCTTTGGCGGCGTGCTGGGCCCGGCTGGCTGGCGGCGCGCCCTCGCTGCTCGCCCAGCGATTCCTCTTCCGCCTCTCGGCACTGCCAGAAGACGTTCGGGCGGCGATAGCCGTTCTGTCCGCGGGGTCTTCCACGCTGCTGGCAGGCTCGCACTCTGACCCTGCTGTCACGGGTGCAGAGGCCCTCGGCCCGCGGGAGCCCGCCTTGGCCGACGCCCAGGGAGACAGCACGCTGACCTTGCTCCCGGATGGCGAAGCGTGGACAGCGCCCCCCCTTGTGGAGTGCTCTCCGCCGCACGCCGCTGCGACTGCCCTGAAGATGTACCTTCGTGAGATGCCTACCCGGCTGCTCGACTCGGTGCCGCTGCCAATCATTGCGGCGGCCTCGGCGCCTTGGCCAAGCGACCTGATGGACGCCGCTGCGGGGGGCACCGCAGCGGACGCCGCCCGGGCCACACCCGCTAGCAGCGAGGAGGTGGCCGCCGCGCACGCAGCGCTCCTGCGCGCGCTCCCGCTGAGCCGAGCGAGGATCCTTGGCTGGCTCGCGGTTGCCCTGGCCCAGGTCGCCGCCAACCGCGGTCTCAATGATATGTCGCCCCAGGCCCTTGGAATCGTGGTGGGGCCGAACCTGAGGAGCCCGCCCGACCAGGGGGACGACGGTGCTCCCCCTGGCGACTCGTCGGCGATGGTTGCCGCGAGCCGAGCCCTCGCCGAAGCCAGGATGTGCGGAGCGCTGATGGAGAGCATGATCTCCCATGTGCTGGCGGCCGGGGAGCTGCAGCCGGCCCCGGACGGCCTGCCAGGGGTGGCAGATGCCCCAGGCGTGTCGGGCGTCGGCTTCAGAGCGTGCCCTGGTTGGCTAGCGCCGGCTGTCACCCCGACGCCAGCAACAGACTGAGTGGCGAGGGCAAAAGAGACGAGCCCAGAGCAGTGTGTGGACTATTCGGCAAAGCAATGCGGTGGGACTGCAGCTATCTCACTCTCACTCAGTCTCGCTTTTCTCTGTCGCGCTGCGCGCCTGCACGATCCTTGTCCCGCGCGCGGCACTACACTTCCCCACTCGCCTCGCTCGAGGCGTCGCGCCTGCCGCACTCGGCGGCGGATGCGATGGGGTTCACGCCTGGCACGGGCGAGGCCTGGGATGGTCGTGGCTCGGGCGTGCAGCACCACAAGAGCGGCGCGTCCAGCTCCTGCTGCTCTTCCCCCGTCAGCGAGCGGACCAGGCACACCCTGCCGCACCTGCTGGCTTCCCACGCGAACCCGTCGGCGATAGCCACGATCGAGGGGGTATAGGCCGCCAGGGTAGCCTGTCCAGGCCTTGCGGCGGCCAGCGGCCTCGGGGCCCTTCGCCGTCTGCTCGAGCTGCTGCCGGCGCCTGCGGCAGTCCCTCCGCCCCCTGCCAGATCCGGCGCTGCAGCATCAGCCGGCAGGCAGACCTCCCCGACCTCAGATTCGTCGGAGCTGTCGTCTGCGTCCGGCTTTGCCCTGGCCCGCTGCCTGGGCTGCATCAGCCGGCAGTGGACGAAGGCTGCCACGGCCGCCCCGACGACAAAGCCCGCCAGGATGTCCGTCCCGTTGTGGTAGTCGTCAGAGAACCGAGTAAGCCCGACAACGATGGGCCAGGTGATGGCTAGGAGCTGAAGAAACGGCACCAGCGACGGCGAGCCTTGGCTCGGCACGTGCAGCGCCTGCTGCAGGTACAGCGCTGTAACGACCCCGCTGAACGCCGAGAAGCTTGCGTGCCCCGATGGGAACGAATGCCGACCGTCGATCAGCTTGGGGGAGTCCAGGGAAGCGCCACACACCTCAACGGCGCGCAGCGGCGTCTGCTCGAGGACGCTGGAGTTGGCGGCCCCGCGCACCGCGTACGCCCTGACGTGCGCCTCCAGCGCTGCTGCCACTTTGATCGGGTCCGGCTGGCACCGCGCCAGCCAATCCGGCCGCAGTCGGCCCGCGACGTGCTTGCCGATATCGGACACAACGCCAGTGACCACGGCTCCCAGCAGCAGCCACGCGATGCGCGACACCAAGAACTTGATCGGGCGCCCGGCAGGGGGGAGAATGACATCGCACACGAGCACCGCAAGGACGGGAATGATGATGGAGACGATGAGAAGCTCCGCCGTCGTCACGGACTCGGGCTTGAGCGGGTAGGAAATCGCCGGGTCATCGATGAAGAACTCCTGCACAGGGCGGTGACACAAACGCGTGCCACCCCAACAGCCCCATCGGCACGGGCGACCGAAGCTGCACGCGGGCGCCAAGCGCAGCCGCAGCCGTGTGGCTCCCGCGTGGGCACCACCTTGGGGGCAGCTGCAACATCGCCGCCTCCCAGTCGCTGCACCACTCTGGAGGACTCACGCGCTCCAGAGTCGGAATCGCCCCAAGCGTCAGCGCGCCGAAGACTGCAAGCAGGGCCGCGATCACCACGGCGTCCGTCGGCCCGCAGCTCGCGGGCATCGCCGCGCGGCTGGGCGGCAGTGCGCAGCCGCTTGCTGGCCGACGATCGTCGGCGCTGTCGCGGCAGGCTCGCTGCAGAGCCGGCCCGGGCTGCTGGGAACGCTCCCACAGCGCCACGCGGCCATGGCGGCGGGAGCCGGCGTGCGAACGGCATGCAGGGAGGTCGCGCGTGTGGTCGCCGACCGGTGCCCGACGGGGATTCTCTCCGTGCGGTGGCGGGCGGGCCTGGCATCCCGCCACAGCGACCTTGGGGCTGCCTCCCTGCTCGCAAGGGCGGGAATTCGGCCCGTGCCGTGCCCCGACGACGGGATCGAGACTGTTTTGCGCGACTCAGATGCGCTTGTTCACTCGGTGGACGAGTGCAGCAAGGGGGCGGCCGTGACCTTGCTGTTGCACGGGAGTGAGAGCGCTGACGCAGAGCTGCTCGGCAGCACGCCGGGCCTCTTGATTGGCCTCGAGGGCGCCTGCCCGACAGTTCCCACCGCCGAAACGTGCGTTGTGGGAACCGGGGAGCCCGCATCCCCTGGCAGCGCTGCAGACGTTTTGTTGGAGGCAGCGGTGCGAGCTGTTGTGCCGTGGCTGGAGGGAGACAAGCCGGGCATCCTGGCGAGGGAAGGCGCACGACTTGCAGCCAGTGGAGCGCCGGTAGACACTCCGGCTGCTGCAGCATCCCCAAGGTCGACCGTTGATGGCGCTGCCCCGGAGGGGGGGAAGCTCGGCTTCGGGCCGGTGTCGCTGATGTCAGCGCAAGTGTTCCTGCGGGGGCAGCTGTGTCGGGCCTTCGTGAATATCAAGCCTGTGCTCCCTGGGCATGTGCTTGTTGCCCCTGCACGGAGCGTGGCTCGAGTTTCATCGCTCACACCCGCCGAGTTGGCAGACCTGTTTGAAACGGCCAGGGCGGCCGGAGCCCTGGTGCAAGCGGCGCACAGGGCCTCAGCCCTGCAGCTCTCTGTGCAAGATGGCCCCGCATCCGGCCAGTCGGTGCCACACGTGCACGTGCACGTGATTCCGCGCCGCCCCGGAGACCTAGAGGCCGGCGACGACGTCTATTCGCTGCTTGAGGCATCCAGCGGCGTCATCGCCGACGCAGTGCGCGCTGGCTCGCGAGGAGACGCTGCCGGACTGGACGCGGCATGGGGGGGGCTGTCAGGCCTGGGGAGGGCTGGCACAGCCACAGCCGCAGTGGACGAAGCAGCCACGCAGCACACGCAGCTGGACGACGGCGACCCGAGCACAGGCCCCCGCCTGCGCACCGCGTCGGAGATGTCCGAGGAGGCGGCATGGTACTTGTCGCTTGCCAGCAGCCGTTCTCGTTGAGAATCCAGCTCCCGCCCGGATGGGTCAGCGTGAGCACCAAGTCACGCCCCCCTTCCGCTTGGGTCGGCACTTGGAGGGGGAAGGCAGCCCCGGCGGGTGTGGCAAGAGATCTCGGCAATTTGAGCGAGGCGCGCACTAAGGTTGAGCTGGCAAGGCGAGTGCCAGGGCGCAGACTGTCACACACGCGAAGCGCCAACCCGCCGCGCAACAGCGTTGGACGCGTCGCGAACGAAGCGAGAGAGGTCCCCGGGCACAGAGTGCAGCATCGCTCCCCACGATGGCAACGGCTTGCCAGCCCCACGGGCAAGCGCGAGCGTTTCGTCCATAGCCGCCTCGGCTGCGCCGGCGCGCCAGCTTCGTTGCACCCAGCTGGGTGACGCCGGCCGGCCGGCTCGCTGGGCAAGGAGGTGGGCCTCCCAGGCCTTGCCGACGTTGCCCGCCAGGGCGCAGGCCGCCCGCACTGCGGCCAGCTGCGGAGCTGAGGGCATTGTCCCTTGCTCACGCATGGCAGCGAGGATGCGCCAGGCCTGAGCAGCGCACGGAACTCCAAGCGACGCGTCCAGGAGCGTCGAAAGCACAGCTGGCGGCAAGCGCGCTTGGCTCGTCGGGTGTGCGTGAGAGTCCATGTCGATGAGCCCGCCCCACAACCGAATCTGCTCCGATGGTCGCAAGTTCTCGAACCGGGGAGTGCCGGCGAACACTCGTCCGTGCAGCTGGCCCTCTGGGGCCAATTGCGCCTTGGGCTCGTGCGCGGCGGCTTGGCCGAAGCCGCGGCCGGCCGCCTCATCGAGGAACTGCCCGCCGCTGGTTGCGTCCAACGCCCACCGCAGCACCGAGTTGCCTTGACCAGCCCGAGCAGCGTGCCAAAGCTGGGTGCTGGGACACTCGGGCAGGTCCTGCGCGCCTTGCCGCGGCGGACTGGACGCAGCCATGCCGCAGACAGGGCAGCCCATGCCCCTCTCGATGGCCGAGCCGTGCCCCCGGCCGCTGCTCTCCGAGACAGCAGCATCGAGCGCGTCAGCCGCTCGGTGGACATGGACCATAGCATCGAGGAGCTGGGGCCCGTGCGTGGCCCGGCCGGCGGCGAGGATGTCAGCCTCCGCCGGAGGCGCCGTAGCGCGCATGCCGTCCACCCATGCGACGGACGCCGACCGGCAGAGGGCGATGCCGTCTTTGACAGACACGCGGAGGCCAGACTCGCCAAGCGCGCGCGCGGCCTCCATCGCTGCTGCTGCCCGGCCAGGCGTGTCCAGCCACCTCTGCAGCGAAGCGGCCACTGCCACGACGACGCCAGGGTCGGAACGGAGGCCCTGGTGCGTAGCCAGCAGCGGGAGGACGAAGCTGGCCACGAGCCACTCGCTGTCCGTCGCCATTGCGATGTCCAGGGCAGCACACAAGTGCAGCGCAGACGGCTTGAGGAGCGCAGCCCCGACCAGCGCCGAATGCGGGGAGCTCGTTCCGGGTGAGTCCCGAGTGGTCGCCAAGGGCACAAAGTGAGACAGCACGGACGCCGCGAACTGCGCCACGTCTGCCCTGAGCTCCGCAGCATGCTCTGGGTCGCTCAAGGCTGCTCCTTCGAGCCCTGCGGGCACCGGCCAGGGCAGCGGGGCCACCAGATGGGTTCCGGCAACAGCTGAGGGTGTGGCCGATTCTGCTTCGTCGATCGGTGCCACGGCGAGGAGGGAGCCGTCGGCGTCAGCGCGACGCCACGCGCTTGTCGCCCGCTGCTGCGGAGAGAGGAGGGCCACGAGCTCGGCGGCGTCTTGAAGCGCCTCGCCGCAGAGCTGCGCGACGTCAGTGACAAACGGCATGGCAGCCCATTCCCTGCGGCGCGACGCCGCCGCCCGCGCCACAGCCTCGGCCTCCACGGCCTCCACAGCGGCGCCTAGCAGACGCGAGGCCATGCTCAGCCCGCTCCCGCCTTGGACTCGCACGAGCGCAGACACGGCAACGCCCATCGCTAGCGGATCCACGGCCAGCCATTCAGCTCCTTCGCCGGACATGGCTCGACGTCCAACCCTGGCAGTCTCAGCGTGGCTGCGAGCTTCTGTGGTATCGAGCGCACCCCCTGCTTCAGGGCCGTCGACCCAGTCGGCATCGGGCTCGCCAGGCGGAGAAGCGTGCCACAGCGGGTCTGATCCTTCCTCGCCTTCCCCGTTGCTGTCCCAGACGTCGCCATAAGCGTCGCGTCCCAAGCTGGCCTCATCCGCCGCTGCTTGCATCCGGCTTCGCCATCGCACAGCGCCGTCCTTCTCCTGCACGCCTCGGCGGGCCTCGTGAATCGCCGAGAGCACGTGGCCCACAGCAAGCTGCACTTGGCTGCTGTCCTCGCTCGGCCGCCGGCCCTGCGCAGGAGACCCTCCGGTCTGGGCACCTGCGTTCAGGAGCGAGACCAGCAGCGCTCTCGCTGCCCTGCGGCTTGGCTGCGTCTGCACATCCCGGTGGGCAAGCAGGGCCGCCCTGGCGAGCTTGGGCTCGCCAGCAAGCGCGCAGCCCACGACGGCGCCCTCGAGAACGCTGCGATCTGCCCAGATCCCCGCTGACAGCGCCTGCTGGACGACGGCGAGGCTTTCGTGGCCGGAGCCCGTCAGCGCACCGAGCGCCTCTGCCGCGGCTCCTGCGACCACGGCGCGACGCTCCTCCCTGGCCCACGGACGCCACGGAGCTGCAGCCCGCGTTGCCGACCGAGAGCGGGGAAGTTTGCCTTTGGAGGTCGCCGCTGACACGCCACTGGCACCGCGGACGAGGGCGTCTGCCAACACGGCTTTCACAAGTGCAGGCGCGGAAGGGTGCCCCCAGCGCTGTGCTGCCCGCACCAGCGCCAAGCCCGCACTGGCATCATACGAGTCGACCCGCCGCATCTGCGAGAACAGCTTTGGCAGCGCCGACAGGTCACCTGTCCCAGCGAGCGCGTAGACTGCTCTGGTCAAAGACGCCGGCGATGGGCCGTCCCCTTCAGTGCGAGTTCCGTCGTGGGCCTGCCGGGGAGGCCGAGAGGGACGACCTGCCTCCTGGTGAGGGCGGCTAGGTGAGGTTTCCCCTGCTCTCGGCCGGGCTGCGCCGGCTGCAGTGCCCAGCGCGCGACCAACAAGACGCGGTCTGCAGCGCAAGCGCGGACGCAAGCGAGCGAGCATCCCGCAAACCGAAACACCACGTCGGGAGACCGCACGCACAGCGTGGGCAGTTCGCCTGCCCAAGCCGCCTCGGGCTCGCCGCGACTCGCTCGCCAGGCCGCGTGGCCGAAAGCGCTTGCACCAGCTGCCCTTGACAGGGCAGAGCGCGACGCTTGCCACCGTGGGCGGCTGGGCCGCGAGGTCTGTGTTGTGGCTGCTGCGACCCGCTTCCCCCGGCGCGCAAGAGGCGGCGGCGTTGTGCGGCACATATTGGTCGCTTCCGTTCCCGTGGCACGTTTGTGTGGCCGACGCAGAGCGCAAGCATCGCGGCAAGCCAGAGCAATTGGCCTTCAAAGTGCAGTGTATGTTTTTCTTCTCGGTACGGAGTCGCCTCGAGGCTCTTCCGCCTGTGCGACGTGGTCCTTGAGCCGTTCCGTTGTGTGTACCACCAGGGGGGCGGGGGGGGGTTGCAATGCCGTCGTCGGAGTGCGGCTTAGCGCGGCTGTGCGGCAGGACAATTTGTGTTGGGGGTTGGCGCGCGTCCCGACACGGAGCGAACACCAGTCACGCAACGGCAGGGGTGGTGGGTTGCAGGCTCTGACATCAGCCGCGGCCAGAGCCCGAGAGGCGGCCGCTTGCAGCAGCCGGGGACCCGGCGGCAGCGGCGGCGGCGGCTGCGACGGCGTCGGCCTTTGCTGCGGCAATGAGCTCTGGAACGTTCATGGTCAGAGGCGCCAGCACTGACTTGTCGGCCTCGACCATCAGTCTGTACTCCTCAGGCGAGATGAAGCCGTCGCCGTCTGCGTCGAACGAGGCGAACGTCCTCTCCACGAGAGCCTCCACGTCCTTGGAGGGCACCGCCACGTCGTTCTCGTGCAAGCATGCCGACAACATCCTCATGAGGTCCTCTCTGCAGATTCCGGCGGCACCACTCAGGTTGTGCACTGCGTAAGACACTGCGAGGAGGTATTGGGAGGGCAACCAGGGGACGAATGTTGTGGCCTCGGCCGCGGTGTGGCATGATTGGGAGTGCCATTGGCAGCGCCTGGCCTGCTCAACGCCCGGCAGCGATGCGATGCACACGTTGTCTCGTCAAGCTCGCTTGTTGGTCTCACTGCGGATCTTATTCTCCTGGCTCTCGTAGGACGAGAGGCGGTGGATGCCATCGACAAACTTTTTGAAGTCGATCCATCCGGAGCCCTCCACGTCGAACATTACCTGGAAGACACGTTCCACGAACAGAGACGATGCCCCCGTGAAGCCGAGGCCCCTCTGGAACTGGCTGCGAGACCGGGAGGGGCGGCAGGACCGCAGCCAAGCAGGACGACCAGCAGCGGCATGTGAGAGCGAACCCCCTGGAACCCTACACCGCCGCCCCTTTGCCATATGCTGCCAGCCCCCCCGGGAAGCTTGCACCCACGGGGACGGGGAAGTCGAGCCATGGGTCGCGATTCCGAGCTCCTGGGTGCGCGCCAGCGGAGGGCGGCCAAAGGCTCACGTCAAGTTCACAACCTCTCCCAAGCCCTTGGGTGCAGCCGCTCCGTCGTCACGCAGGGAGACGAAATGAAAGTACAGAGCCTCGATTTCCTCCTTGGTGACTGCGGGAGCGGCCGACAAGGGCGACAGGGGTGCAAGAGGAGCGTTGCCACGAGCAGAAATCACAAAGCACCCAGCGCCTCACAACGAAACCGCCTTCCGTGGCAGCCGGGCGCGCTCACACCTGGTCCCGGCCTGGGCCGCGGTCACATCCTTGGGCTTGAGGGCAAACTTGCCTGCCTTGTTTCCCATGGGACAGGGGTGGCTGCGAGGCTGGCAATGTGCGAGCGGGCGCCCGGGTCCGTCGGCCAGAGGCGTCGTCGCTGCGGCAGAGTCAAGGAACTCACTTGCCAGTCTCCAGTTTAGCTCCTGGCGCGAGAAACACCACGCACACGATTGATCGGGCACCAGCGAGCGCGATGCGCGCCTCGTCGCGGCAGCGGGGCGCAACTAGTCGTGCCCGGCCGAGACGCCGATGCCAGCCGGTCAATCTCATCCCGCTGCTCCACGACAAACTCGATGCCCCACGGCCTGGGCACAGCGCTTGGCACGCGTTCGCTGCGCGGGAGCCACAGGCACTGCCAACGGGGGCCGGCGGGGCGGGCGGGCTGCGAAGGGAACCACCTCGGCCAGGCAGTGCGCTGGCAACGAGCACTGCAATGCGGTTGGCGGTGGTCACGCAGCGGCTGCTCGAGCCGTGCCCGCGCACGAGGCACGCGCCAGACGTCCCCGCGCAAGAAAAGACGAAACGCAAGGCTTGTCCGCGTGCCGGTTGTCACCATGGAGCTGGGAACAAGACGTCCGAACGGCAGAGGCGCCGTCCGCAGCAGCAACCCACGGCATGACGTGCAGGGCACACACTCCCTCGCTGGCAGGGACGCAGCCACCAGTGAGCCGAGGCGCGCCGGCCCCGCCGCCCCGCGTTGCACCGCTGCCGGCATGCTTAGCGCTACAGCCAGGCATCTTGCCGTGAGCGGCCGCAGTCAGCCGAAGGCTGCGCTGGGACCTGCCAGCTGGTGGCCCGTGGCGCGGGCGCGTGGGTCACAAGCTGCCGCCGGATTGTCAGCCGCACGAGCTCGCCCTTGCCAGCCCGCCTCGGCGGCAGGGCGCGCGCTTCGTTCGCGGCTGGACGCCCTTGCCTATCCCCCGTGGCGATGCCACGTCGCCAGCGGCTTGCGACACCGGGACACGCGTCGGAATGCTCGATCCTACGGCGGCCACTGGCTGCGCGCCTGCGGGATCATCTGCCGGCGCCTGATCCCCCGCTGACGCCCCCCCCCCACCCGCCCGCATGGTTCCTCGACCGCAGGCTCCTTTCCCCGCACGCCCAGGACCAGGAAGCATGGCAGCGGGACGGAACCCGTTCCAGGGCGGCGACGTTATGTCCAGCAAGGACAGCTTCTCCATTGTCGTGTTCGGAGCAAGCGGCGACCTGGCAAAGAAGAAGACCTACCCGGCAATCTTCGAGCTCTTCTCCCAGGGCCTCCTCCCCTCCCGCATGCGCATCATGGGGTATGCGCGGTCGAGCAAGACGGACGAGGACTTCCGGGAGAGCCTGCGCGTTTACATCAAGTCGTCGGACTCGGCACGCGTGGAGGCGTTCCTTGCCATGTGCTACTACAGGAACGGCAGCGGCTACGACGACGAGGAGGGCTTTGCCACCGCCATTGCTGAGATGCACGAGCTGGAGCAGGCTGACGGCCCAGGTGAGTCTGCCGGCAGCCCACCGGGACCTTCCAGCGCTGCCAATGCCCGCCCTTGGCGCGGCCTCCCTGGCGGCTGGCGTTCGCCCTCATGCGGCGTCTGCGAGCCTGTCCCAAGCCACCCACCCCACCCCACTCGCTCCCCACTCCTCCTTGCTGCCTTGGTCGAGCCGCCCGACCCCTAGCTGCCGCAGTTGCCGCCAATCGCGTGTTCTACCTGGCTCTGCCGCCCACCGTGTTCAGCAAGGCTGGCGCCGTGATCAAGGCCAAGGGCATGTCCGAGTCGGGCTGGAACCGTGTGGTCGTCGAGAAGCCTTTCGGGAAGGACTCTGCGAGCAGCGCGAAGCTCTCAGCCACCCTCGCCAAGCACTTCACCGAGGACCAGATCTACCGCATCGATCACTACCTGGGAAAGGAGATGGTGCAGAACCTCATGGTCATGCGCTTCGGCAACGCCGTGTTCGAGCCAATCTGGAACAGGCACTACGTGAAAATGGTGACCATCACGTTCAAGGAGCCGTTCGGCATCGCCAGCCGCGCCGGCTACTTCGACCAGTACGGAATCATCCGCGACATCATGCAGAACCACCTCACCCAGGTCATGTCCATCGTGGCAATGGAGCCGCCTGTCAGCCTGTCGGCAGAGGACGTGCGCGACGAGAAGGTCAAGGTGCTGCGCTCCGTGGTCCCCGTGCGCGAGGAGGATACCGTCACGGGGCAGTATCGCGGTGACTCTGACCACAACGCGTACCTTGAGGAGGAAGGCGTACCGGAAGGCTCCACCACCCCAACCTTCGCCACGACTGTGGTGTTCATCCAGAACCAGCGCTGGAACGGCGTCCCCTTCATTCTCAAGTGCGGCAAGGGCCTGAACGAGCGCAAGGCCGAGGTGCGCGTCCAGTTCCGCGACGCGCCCCACTTCCTGTACGCTGGCGGCGCGCGCGGGCAGGTGCACGCTGTGAAGCAGACGCCGCTGGACCAGGGCACCGCCGCGCGCTCGCGGGCCCCGTCCGGCGCCAGCGCGGGTGGCGTCGCTGCCGCCGCTGCCGGTTCAGGCGCGGTCGCGGGTGCGGGCGCGTGCAGTGTGGCCTCAACTGGTGGCGCCCACTCCGTCGACGATGACGGCCGCGGCTTCGATGGCGGCTGGCACTGCGCCGCTGCTTCCGGGCCGTCCAACGAGCTGGTGATCCGCATCCAGCCAGAGGCGGCTGTCTACCTCAAGGTCATGTCCAAGATGCCCGGGCTGGACAACGTGATCAGCTCGTCGGAGCTCAACCTGTCCTTCGACGACCGTTTCCCTCTGCGCAAGAGCCCCGAGGCCTACGCCCGGCTCATCCTCGACGTCATGCGCGGCGACCAGAGCCAGTTTGTGCGCAGCGACGAGCTCGCCGCGGCTTGGGCAATTTTCACGCCCCTGCTCCACCGGCTCGAGGGCGGCCCGGGGTACGAGGCGCTCGGGCCAAAGGCCCCCGTGCTGTACCGGTTCGGCTCCCGCGGCCCGGTCGAGGCCGACTTGCTCCTCAACGGCTATGGTTTCACCTACGACCGCTCCTACGCGCGCTCGTGGCGCCGGCAGATGGAGGGGCCCACCATGCGCGAGTTTCGCAGCGCCTTCAAGCTGCCCACGAGCGAGCTCGAGGCCCTTGTTAGCACCTTCCAGAGGGAGATGATCAAGGGGCTCGCGGGCGGGTCGCAAAAGTCCACCATCGCACAGATCTACACTCACCTGGACGACAGCCTCACCGGCAGGGAGACCGGCGACTTTTGGGGTCTCGACATTGGCGGCACCAACCTGCGCCTGGTGCGCTACCGAGTGGAGCCCGGTGCCTCCCCCGTGCGCACGCCGCTCCGCGGCCCTGGCTGCGACGAGGAGTGGGTCTTCAAGGCAGCCATCCCCCCTGAGATCAAGAAGGCGCCCGGAGCCGAGCTCTTTGCTTGGATGGCCGAGTGCTGCCAGACTGCCGGCGTGAAGAGCGCCGACTCCATCGGCTTCTGCTTCTCCTTCCCGTACCTCCAGACCGCCCTCAATCGTGGCTTCCTCCTCTACTGGACCAAGGAGTTCTCCAACTCGGGTGTTGGCCTGGACGAGCTCCCGGCCGGCGCCGACGAAGACGCCGTCGCCGCCCGGGAGGTGTCTGGCTCCCTCGAGAACGCCCTCTCCAAGCTGGGCATCGGAGCAAGCGTGAGCGCCATCATCAACGACACCGTGGGCACTCTCATGTCCGGCCTCAGCACGGACCGAGACACCAAGGTTGGCCTCATCCTCGGCACTGGCACCAACGCCTGCTACGTGGAGCGCAAGGCTGCCATCCCCAAGCTCCCCGCTGGCGTCCCGGCAGAGGGCGATGCTGTGGTGTGCATGGAGTGGGGAGCCTTTGGCTCCTCGTCGGACGTGTCCAAGGTGCCCACCGGCGCCGAGCGGCTCCTCCCGCTGACGGAGTCTGACGCCGCCATGCTGCTCGAGACCGATAAGGCCGGTCGCCAGGTGTTCGAGAAGCTCATCAGCGGCAAGTACCTGGGCGCGATTGCCCGCACCGCGCTCGTGCAGCTCTTCAACGCTGGCGAGATCTTCTCCGAGTGCCGCGAAGCGGCGGAGAAGAGCGCCTTGATCGCTCCTGTCGGAAAGGCAGCGACGGCGTCTGCCGCGGCTGCGGCTTCCGCTGACTGCCCAGCCCCTGCCGAGTGTGCAAAGGGCGACGAGGAGGACTCGCACGGCCCGCTCTCCACCCGCATGCTCTTCGCCTGCGTGAAGGACGAGTCGAGCGCGTCCATGGCGACCCGCGATGTGCTCCGCAGCCTCGGCATCCCCAGCGCCAGCGAAGACGACATCTACCTCGTGCAGGAGGTGTGCACCACCGTTGCCCAGCGCGCAGCGCGACTTGTGGGCATGGCGCTGGCCGCAGTGCTGCGCCACACTGGCCACCACGACGGCGTGGCAGGCCGGCCCTGCAAGACGCCCGTCGTGGCCATCGACGGCAGCCTGTTCAGCAAGAACCACGACTTCTGGGTCTCGGCGGGGCCCGAAGGCTTCAAGAGCTGGGTGCTGGAGGCTCTGTACGAGCTGGGAGTGCGCGCTGAGCTCTCCCCGATCGAGAACGCGTCCTTCGAGGGCGCTGCGGTTGTGGCTGCCATCGCCGCGCGCCGCATCGCAGAAGGCGCGACGAAGCAGAGTGTGGCGGAAGCTGCGGCCGAGTGTGTGCGCCAGCGAAGCGCCTGAGTGACATTGCTGCAGGCTCCCGCCTGCGATTGCCGTTGGTTCGAACATGACCCGCCTGCTCCCGGCCCCGAGTTTGGTTCGACACCACGGAGCTCAAAGTGTGACGCGCTGGCAAACGCCCAGGCACGAATCGCAGCCGGTCGGCCTTGAGGCGGACTTGCACACAAAGCATCGCAAAAGCACATCGTGTCGTGTCCGGTGGTGGGCTCCCCCCCACCACCATCACCACCACTTGCACCCGCAAGTCACACTCCTACTGCATGGGCACGAGCGAGTCAGCAAGCTGCATCGACAGCTTGCCATCCTCGAACCGAACCATGACTTCCTTCTGTCCCGCTGACTCGGTCACTTCGCCCTCCACACTGCCGGTGGCACCGTCGGAAGCCCGAATCACGCGCGCGCCCTGCTTGGGCTCCTGCGGGACGAGGGAGGACGATGGCACAGTCGTTGTGTGGCCCGATGAGAGCGCGACAGCGACGGCGTGTGGCCCCGAAGCACCGGTGACCACTCCCAGCTGGCCGGACGATGGGCCGCTGGTCACCACCACGCACGCTCCGCGACGAGCAAGGACCGGGAGCGAGTCCGCGTGGTCGCCCCCCCCGTTTCCGCCACCGAAATGCCCGGGGCCATCGTCGTCCGCGCCCGGGCCGGGCGTCTCTGCGTTCCAAACTCCCGCGGACGCGCCGTTGCTGTGGCCCGAGTAGGCCGGCGTCGCAGAGCCGCCGTACGCCGGGGTGGAGCCGCCAGCGCCGGCACCGTGGTACCCCGGAGTCGTCCCGCCGCCGTAAGCCGGCGTGGCCCCGCCGCCGTATGCCGGCGTGGCCCCGCCGCCGTATGCCGGCGTGGCCCCGCCGCCGTATGCCGGCGTGGCCCCGCCCAAAGCTGGGGTGCGGCCTGACATGGCCGGGGTCGCGCCCGAGTACGCAGCTGTGCGCATCGCGTCGTGCGCGCCTCCGTAGTTGGCAGTGGCGTACTTGGCCGTTCCGTACTGCGCAGTCCTGTACTGCGCGGTGCCGTGAGAGCTGGACTGCCTCGCTCGTGCCATCGCGCGGAGCTCCTCGATGCTCTTTCCGGCAGTCATGCCGCGGGAACTCATCGACGCGGACGACCCACCTCCCGGCATTGCCTCCTCTCGGCGCACCATTGACTTGGGAACGGTGACCTTCTGCTGGCCGGCATGCAGCTCAACAAGGACGTTCTCGCCCTGCAGCTGGCGAACAATGCCAAGCTTGCTCTTGTGCGTGGAGCGAAGGATTCGGACTGTGGCGTTCAGGAGCCGATCCGGGTCGGCCACGCCCCTCCCGCGGCCGCGCCCGGCAAACCGACCGCCCGGCCCGCCGCTGCGGGCCACCATCATGCCGCCCGTGCCACGACCAGCGTCCATTCCACCCATTGCAGCGGGGGCGACTGCGCCAGCGCCAGAGATGCCGAGGGCAGCAGCTGCTGCGGCGTTGCCTCGCGCCTTGCCTCCTGCAAGCACCACCGAGCGCGAGCGCACGACGAAGATCCCGCTGTTCTTCGTCTCCCTCGGGGAGTGCAGGAACAGGTAGCCATTGGACACATGCTTGACAACACCGTCCCGGCCGCGCCACGGCTCCTCGGTGATGCGCACCACGTCGCCCACCCTGACAGGCCGCATGGTCGAGTCCATCGCGGTGCCAGCGGCGGCGCGAACGCCGCGCCTGTGGCGCACGGCACTCGGCGCGTAGCGCTCCACAGTGTTTGACGTGTTCAAGATCGCCAGGTCGGTGGCCCCAACGGCAATGATGCAGCCGGCCTCGGGCTGCTGCGCGGCTGCCGAGGTGATGTCCACCAAGTCGTACAGCCTGAAGCCCTGCAGATCTTCGACTGAGGTCACGATCTCTCGCGTTGTGCGGAGGTCCCGGACAAGGACCTCAACGCGGCGACCCCCAGCGTCCAGGGTGAGAACTGCAGAGTGGTCACCCGAGTCGCCGACCCGGGTGATCACCACCACGCCCGTCTGGCCCTGGTGCATGCCGCCGACGACCTTGACGCGCGAGCCGATGTCAAAAGTCTTCACCAGGTCCGCCACAGGCACTGGAACGTCATCCGTAAAGTCCAGCGCCGCGGCCATCTCCTTTTCGATCTCGATCAAGACTGTGCCTTCCGCCTCGTCGATGGACTTGACGCGGCCGGAGAGGCCGTGGAGGTCGCCCCGCACGACCACCACGTTGTCCCCATGGACGATCTTGGCGTCGGCAGCGGCGGCGGAGCGCTGGCCCGACCCGAGCGACATGCTGAGCGACGCCTGCCACTCCTTGTCCTTGGCCCGCATGGCTTCCGCGGCGGCCGCAGGGTCGTCTTCAGCGCCATCCAAGTCCACCGCGCGACGGGGCCGGAACCACCGCAGCTCCTCCATCGTCGGCGCGGCCCCTTCCGTGGTGACGTGCGACAGCGGGCATTCGCGAAGCAAAAACCCTTCGTGGTAGAGGCTGGAGGCAAAGAGGTCGGCCTGCGCGCCGAATCGGGTGAGCTTCGTCTCGATGCGGGGCTCGCGGCCCGCGGCCTTGATTGCGGCACGCACCTCTGCCGCGTCGAAGAGGCGCTGAGGCGGCCTAGCCCCGCGAGACGACAGCGCGCGGCGCTGCTCGGCCGACATGCCAAGGCGCTGGAAGTTGATGCGAGGAACTGCCTTGATCAGCACGCGCGCCCCTCCGTCCATCACGTCCTCCACCCGGGCCAGGTCGCCCTTGTACTCGCCCTTGGTCATGCGCACCCAGCCGCCCTTCTGCAGACGCGAGATTTTGGACTTGATCGCAATTGCCGAGGGGATGTCTGCCGGCTGCACCATGGAGATGGACCCGGCCCGCCAAGCGAAAACGTCCGGAATCCCGGACACGGCTGCAGCAACGTACGCCTCTCGGTGGGCCTCGACGAAGATGATGCCCTTGGAGGTAGTGAAGGCCGAGGTGATGGCCAGAATCTTCCCCTCGCTCGCGGAGGCGATGAATTTGTTGCACAGCGCAACGATGATCTCGCGCTCGCGGTTCTCTCGCACGCGAATCATGAACAGGCGGGGGTCCTTGGGCGTGGGAAGGTCCGTCTGCCGAAGCACGCCAGAGGCGCTGCCGGTGCCCTCGCCGAGTACCACGTCGTCGTTCCCCTGCTCCAAGTACCGCGTCTGCTTGGCGCGGGCTTGCAGGTCCCTCACGATCTCCTGGTCCGTCGGCTTGCTGGCCTTTCGGCGCCGCGTTTCCTCGGCCTCGCGGCGGATGGCCTCGATGCGCTGCTGTTGCGTCCGGCGCAGCTGCTCTGTGGTGCGGGGACGGTCCTTTCCTGCGTCATCGTCGTCTTCTTCGGCTGCGTCTTCGAAAAAGTGATCCACGTCCGTCCGGCGCTTGCGGTGGCGCTTGCGACGGGGCTTGGCGCCGGAGGCAGGTTCGTCATCGTCGTTGTCGTCGTCGTCGTCATCGTCGTCGTCGTCGTCATCGTCGTCCTCGTCGTCGTCATCGTCGTCATCGTCGTCATCGTCACCATCCCCAGGGCCCTCGTTTGCAGCACTGCTCGAGCCGCTGCCTCCGCGGGACGCCGCAGCAATCGCTCGCCCGCGCTTTGAGCCAGGCACACGCCCGCTGTCGCTGTCGTCGTCGCTGACACCCAGGCCTGCGCCGGTGTGGCCACCGTCATCATCATCGTGGTCCCGTGGACGCTTGCGCGCGGCAGAACTGGTCGGAACGCGAGGGCTCTCGTCCTCGCTGTCCTCGGCCTTCGCGCCAAAATCGGCGTCCTCGTCAGCAAACGTGCTCATTGCAGCCTCTCTGCAAGCAGGTCACGCGATCGCAGCCGCAGAAGACGGTGGAGCCACGCGCCCGCAATATCAGTGTGCCCGCCCGGGGTGGCGCGCCGCAGGGCCAATAGGGTGCGCGGCGCCGCCCCGGGCGAAGCCAGAACAGATCGGCCTATATTGAGCGGATTCAAATATGCGCTTGCTCTGCCTGCTGATTGAGTTGCCGCTGCTCGACGGTGTGCTTGAGTTGGCTTTACCCCGCGCCCGGGAACGGCGGCGCGTGGGCGATGCGACCGGCGCTAGTGTTTGTCTGCGCGGCGGAGCACGCTGGCGCACGCGCGATGCATTGGCAGTCGTTTCTCAGCGCGCCCTGCGCAGCAGCTGGGCGTGCCGCCCGGCCGCAGCCGACCCCGTGCGCGCCTCAGCCGCCACCTGCTCCCGAAAGCGCTGCCAAGCCAGCCTCTGGCCTGAAGTAGTGACGGATCGGTTCGCGGGGGCAACCATGGCAGCTTCGCGCACCTTCTGCCGGGACTGGAAGGAGAGGCAGTCGTACAGGTCCTTGCGCTTGAGCAGCAACACCTCCACCGCCGTCTCGCACAAGACGGACGCAGGCGCACGTGTCTCGTCGACAATGTCGCTCGGGAGCCCATGCGGCTCCTGCGGAGCGGCCGCCAGCGTGCGGACCTCGGGGAGGGACATGCCAAACAAGGGATGTCCGCGCGGCAGATGGCCGAGTGCGACCCCGCTCTCCACGAGAGACAGAGCGTGGCGCTGCAAAAGGGCCCGGTTGGATTTGTCCAGAAGGGATGGTCGGGTGGACAACGCAACTGACTCGCCGAAGCAGTCGCCCGGCATGAGAGTCCCGAGCTCCAGCACGTCGGTGCCTTCGTCGCCATCGGTGCAAGCCGCGGCATGGGCGGCAGCCTGGGAGGGCTCCGCGGTGTCGGCCGCGCAGCGTCCCGCGCCAGACGCATCCGGGCGAGCCTGTCCAGTCCGGCCCAGAGCGTTGCTTCCCCGGCGCTGGCGTCCTGCCCCGTGGGAGTCGAACTCTTCACGGTCCATGTGCACCAGCGGCCCCGCTCCACCCCCTCCTTGCGATGCAATCATGGCAGTTGCGCCTGGGAGAGCCGCGTCAGTCTTGTCCGCAGCCGGGCCAAGCTCAGACCCCGTGCCGTCGCTCGGCGACTTGTGGTCACCATGGCCGCCGTGTGGACTGGGCCCCACGTGCTCGGCAGGCCGGGACCGCACCCCGCCGTACCGACTGACGCGGGACACTGCCTTCCATCTCCTCTCTCGCGCAAGCATTGCCGCCTGCACTCGCACGCCCAGCGGCACGGCCGATATGGCGCTCGAAGGCGTGGCTGGCACGTCACCTCGTGCGGCCGCTCCCAGGCCTTGTGTCGTTGCGCTGGACGGGTGCATGTGGCGCGAAGACGACCGCGCCCCGACGCCGGATTGCAGCACCATGGGGGCGTGCGGAGCGAGGTCAACCCCGCCCTCCGCGCCGGAGCGCACAGACTGCGCGTCGTCGCCGAACGCGAAGACGCTTCCGGAGCCGGGCAGGACTCGGGCCCCGTCGCGCGCCCTGCCCGTGGAGACGGGCATGAGCGCATCGATGGGCAGGGAAGCCGCCAGCTGGCTCTGCACAACGGCGAACTCCTCCTCCTCCGCTCGCTGCCGCCGCAGGGCAGCCGCTCGAGCTGTTTGGGGGTTTTCGTGCTTCAAGCTGCCGTGGCGGTTGGAGCGACGCTGGATGGACGACGTCGGGACCGACCCAGTGGAGTTGGCGTCGCCCGAGGCGGGGAGGTCCCCAGCACGCGCAGCAGTGTCCGCCGCGGCCCGACCCGCTTCAGCTCCCGAGTCGCCCCCCGCTTGGAGGCGCACTCGCGACCCCCCCGTGTCGACGGACAGTGCGCGGGGCCGCGGGCGCGGCGAGCCAGCAGCTGGGCGTGGGGGTGGCCCCGGAGCGTTCTGACCGGCCGGAGGCCCAGACGCGTCGGCACGGGCAAACGGCACGCGAGCTCCATTGCCGGGCTCCGGACCAGGAGCCCCTTCCACGCCAGAGCGACGCCTCCACGGGGCCACCCGTGTCTGCAGTCGGTGGGGGCTGCGCGGCGCGGCGGCAGGCCGTGTGGGAGCCGGCGGCACCTGTCCTCGCCGGCCGGCAGGGGCTCGAGCCGACCTGCCCCGGGAGGGCACGCCGCTTCCCTCGGTGCGATCGGGCGAAAGTCCGGAGCTGCTATGCCGGCGGGTCGATCCTGGGGAGCGCTGTGGCCGCAAGGCACGAACCGGGCTCGTTGGAAACCCGTGTGCGCTCGCACCCGAAGGGGAGGGCGACGAGCGCCTGGGGGACTCTGCCATGCCGTGGTCCAGGACCTCGGAAAACCGCTGCGAAGATTGGAAGCTTTGCTTCCGTCGCTTCCTGGTCAAGCTCTCGGCCTCTGTCCGGTACGACCGGGTTGACCCGCTGTCGCTGTCAGAATCAACGTAGCCGCTGCCTGCGCAAGCAGCGCCGGCATCCGTGCTCGAGGCTTCCCGCATCGGCCCCTCTGGACCTGGGCGTCCTGGCTGCGCTGGTTCGGAGCGCGACCCGACTCCCGCAGGCGTGGGTTCCAGGGGCACAGCGCCGCCCGTTCCGAGATCGCCACCAGAGGCTTTCGCAGCGCCTGTTGGGGCCTTCGACACCACCTGCCGGACAGAGCACCGGCCGGCCCGCAAGAAGAAGAGCCCTTGCACCCTGTCGCCCTGTGAGACCACATTCTGCCCGCTGCGAAGGCGCCTGTGCTCGATGCGCTCCGCGAGCCGCCGCAGTTCCTCCTTCGTCAGCTGCTCAAACAAGGAAACCTTGGCGAGAAAGCGGCTCACGTCGGCCACCATGGCTTCGCGAACCTCCTCAAGCACGCTTTGGTACGCCTCGCGGCTCAAGGTCAAGATGCAGCTGTCCTCGCGGGTCGAGACTGACACCCTCCGGAACCGCGGCGGAACCCCCTGAGCCATGGCAAGGCCGGAGGGTCCAACCGTCGGCGCTGCGACGCCGCCCTCGGCCGCTGCATCCAGGGCGGCTGAGGCCTGCGCCTGGGCAAGCAGGGCGCGGCGGGCGTTCAGCTTTCCGGACTCCTGCTCCACAGCGTCCCTGTTCGCCGCAGCCCTTGCCGCCGCAGCGGGCGGCATGACTGTGCGGTGGAAGTCTTTGAACTCCACCCCGATGCGGCCCCCCAGCGCGCCAAAGGCCGAGTCCCGTCGCGTCTTTGCTGCTGCCTCAGCGCTCCTGGCGTCCGAGTCCCTGGCGTTCGCCAGCGTCTCGTCGGCGGCTTGGGGGCCTTGCGACGAGCTGTGCCCGATCCCCACGAGCACCTCGCCCCCAAAGGCCTCTCCCGCGTACAGACTACCCAGGAGGGTTCCAAGCGCGCTGACGTGCCCACTGGTCCCCGCGGAGGCGCTTTGGGGCGCGCCAGAGGCTGTGCCCCCCCCGCGTAGCGGCCGCAAGGCGGACTGGTGCAGCCCCGAGTCACCTTCGTCCACGTCGCTGCCGTCCTCCTCGTCGTCGCTCAGGAAGTCAAGCCAGAGTGGCCTGCCGCCAGAGCCCGCACCGAGCATGCCGGTGAGCTGGTCTGCCGGGGCTGTGTGTGCGCCCCCAGCGACGGCAGCCGTCGCGAGCATCACTGGCGACGGTTCCTGGGCCTTTGATGTCTCCGTGCGGAGCCGCTCGACCCGGGCCCGCGCTGACCTCACCTCGTCGGCGCCGAGGCCATCGGCTTGGCTTGGCGTGTCCCACCGCCCCTTTGCCGCCTGCATCATTGTGCCCGCCCAGGCGGGAAGAATTCCGCCGTCCCCTTGCGCGCGGTTCGGGCCCTTCGCCGCTCCCCTGCCCTCCGCCCACACCCTCAGGCCCTCGCCCGGGCCGATCATTGAGGCGAGCGGCATCGGCACTGCCTCGCCTCTGTCCCGAGCCAGCGCGCGGCTGCGGAACGCCTTCACCCAGCGGTGCGCCAGGATGGCAGTGCGAATGCGCCTGTTGCGCGTTTTTCGCGCGGTGCCCAGCCGCATGTGCACGTCCACACTCCCCTGGATGATGATGAAGAGCCGATCGTCGGACGACTTGCCCTGCTTGTAGATGACCTTGCGAGCGGGGACGACGAGGAAGCGGAGTTCCCTGCAAAGGCGCTGGTGCACGTGCAGCGGGAGGGACGCAAACACTTTGACTCCCCTCGTCAGCGACACGAGGAACTCGATGTCCTGCTCGGAAAACTCAGCCGCGGGCTTGCCGCGAGACGACTCGCCCCCGAAGCTGAAGCCCTGCTCCTTGCGGACCCCAAGCCGGCTGGCCACTGCCTGGGGGAGGTCTCGCTCCACCGCGCTTCGGCGGCGGTCCCGGGGTACGGCGGCTGGGCGGCTGCTTGCGGGCTCAGGAGCTGCGTGGGGGCTCTCAGGGCTTCCAAGGTCGGCTCCTGCGGGGCCGCTCCCTGGGCCGCCGCCACCCGCTGCACCGGCATCGGGGCGGGCATCGCTGGCCACTGCCTCGATCGCAGCTTGCACGTCTTGCTCGTTGCCTCCCTCGCGAGCTGTCCTCACTGCCGCTCTCGCCTTCTTCATGGCCTCTTGGCGGCGTTGCAGGCGAAGCCGCTTGCGATCCTGGCGCAAAGGATCGTGCGGAAGCAACCTCATACATCGGGCGATGAGGGACGCGGTGGTGGCTGTTAGCTCGTTCGGCCTGATCGCGGATGGCGCGAAGACGCGGCCGCTCGCGTACGCAGAAGCGGCCGCTCGGGGCTGCGCTTTGGCGGCTGGGCGGCCGGCTCTCCCTGTTGAAGGGGCAGCAGCAGCCGCTGCGGGAGCGCTGTCGCGGGCTGGCTTGACGCTTGAAGCTGCCGGCGTTCGCTGCTGGGGCGATTGCGCCGACGCGTCGGGGCCGGAGGGCGCGGCGGAGGCGGACGCGACAGCCACCGGCGCAAGTTCGCGTTCCGGCCGCGGCACTGACTTGCGCTCTTGAGGAGCGACGCCCGAGCTAGGGCGCTGGCGTGCTGGCCTGGGCGCGCTAGGGCGGGCTAGGCCGCTGGCTGGCCGGGATGGACGAGGTCTTTGCGCGGTGGAGGCCTGGCTTGCGGGGTCGTCCGCGGGCGCATCCCCTCGATGCGATTTTGCTGTGAAGGCCGCCGCTGCAGGTAGGCCCCCAGGCCCAGCTGGGTCCGCTCGGTGGCACAGCTGCGCGCCCGAGTCTGCTCCAGCAACCGCGGCGGCAGACAGCGCCCCTCTGAAGCCCATTGCCGCCGCTGTCTCGGGTCGGAAAGTCGTCGCGATGCCCCACCTGCCAAGCAGCGAGCCTGCGCGTCGACCCCGCCCGACCGTCGCAGGCCGGAGAGCCTCAGCCACATTGCTGCCAGCGCGAGCCCATGCGCTGCCAGGCCGACGGCTGCCCGACCGCTCGGCGGGAGGCGCCGGCGACTCGAGAAGCGCGGAAGCTGGCCGGTTTGGCCGTCGCGGCAGCACTGCTGCGGCCGACACTGCAACAGGGACGGCGGGCGGTGCGTGGGGTGCAGCTGCCCGCGCACTCCTTTGCGCGTCGGCACTGGCTGCGGCGTGGCCCGGGCGCGAGCGCTTGGCAGCTTTGCGAAGGCGTCCCCGGTCGGCAGGTCCTGCGGCGGCGGGTGATCTGTGCTCGTCCCTGCCATCTGGCAGCGGGGGGCGGTACTCCCGAGCAGCCGCGGCAAGCTGTCGCACTCGCCGTCTGTCATAGTCTGTGTGGGCGGTCTCAATCGCGTACTTGTCCACGGAGCGCTTCACCCGAAGCCGCTCCGTGCGCACTGTCTCGAGCGCGACCGACTGCCCCAGTCGCCCAAGCAGGGCGGCGTGCGGCTGGGCTGCCTCGCTCGAGGCCACCATGTTCCTGAACGCCTGCCCGCCCGCGCCTTGGCCCAAGCGCTGGTGCAGGCCCTCGCGGGCTGCCGTATCGATCGTCGCTCGGAGGCCCTTGCCGCGACTCGCAGTGGCCGCCTTCCTTGGGTCGGAGCGCGATGCCGCCCACTCCATCGCGGCTCCTGACACGTCAGCATGCGCCTTGTCCCGCCTCGCCTTGGCAACGATCTCTTCGACAGTGACGGACGCGTCCTCGGCAACGCCCGGGAGGTCCAGTGCCTTGGCACGGAACGCCTTGGCGTCGTGCGCAGCTCCTGCAAAGTCCCCCGCTTGTCTCCGCGCGATGCTCCGGGCGTACAGCACCTCGGCGATTGGGTCCCCGGCGCGCTCCGCCGACTCTGACAGCGCCTCGGCCGCGTCCACGGGGCGGCCCATGCGCAGGAGGACGATCCCTGCGTTGAAAGGTGGTGCCCAGTCCGCAGGGGCCAGGTCGGCCGCGGCCGTGAAGCCTGCCAGTGCCTCCGGCAGCTCGCCCAAGCGCTCCAGCAAGTACGCGCGGTTGAACACTGCAAAGAAATGTCCCGGCTCCATCGCCAGCGCGCGGTCGTACAGCCTGCAGTCGCAATGAGCAGCCGTGAAACAAGCGCGGGGTAGCAAGGCGCCGAGGCAGCACGGGGGAGCGCAGGTGCAACCACCCGCATAGCCAAGCTCGCAGCAGTTGCCGGTGGGCGGCGACCCTCGAGCGCGCGCCGTCGCGCCAGAGGAGGCGAGCGCAGCGACAACACCGACCCGCCCTCCGCCGCGAGTCTACATTGCGCACATGCGGCGCCAGTGGGGCGGCGCACGAGCCACAGCGGGCTTGCCAGCTCACCGTAGCGACGCCGATGTCTCTCCCCTGAGGCGGGCGTTGTAGGCACGGCGCGCCAAGGCGTGGGCGGACCCATTCCCCGCGGCCGAGGCCTTGTCGACACCCAGCGGACGAAGCTCGACGGCCAAGTCGAGGAGCGTGTCCACGGGCTGGTGCTCCGTCGTCTCGCGCAGCGACGCCTCCGTGAGCAAAACGGGCAGACTCGCTGGCGTTTGCGAGGCCATTGCCGCGGAGGAGGCCGTTCCCCGGCCCGCTCAAGCGCGGCCTCTGCCAATTCTCACTGGCCTGTCAGCAGGGGCAGACGGTGGGGGTCGGCCCGGCTGCGGTGAGGCGAGAGCGGGCCGTCAACTGCGAGCGAGCGGCAGAGCTGCGAGGGTTTTTTTTAACGCCCGTCGTGGCGGTCGTGAGCAGTGTGCCACTCCGTCGGCCGAGCGCGATGGCGACGGCAGCCGGCACCGAGACTCTGGAGCCAGGGGTTACACCCGCTCACGCGCCTGGCGATGCTGCTCTGGGGGCGCCTTCCCGCGGCTCGGGCACGAGCGCAGCCGAGTCGACGCCCAGGAACGTTCGCGTTTCCGTGAGCTCGCCCCGAAAGGCGCAACGACTCTAGCGCACAGCAGACAGCGATGGGCGCAAGGCAGCGGGGTGCGTGTTTGATCCTTACGTGCCGCCCGTTCTTCCGCGTGCGCCACGGCCGTGCTCGCCGCTTCGTCCTTGGGCGTTTGCTTTGCTTCCCCGCAGGCGTTTGGCGCCCGCCTTTGCTACTTTGCGACGTGCTCCGTGTTCGCCTACCTGGTTTGGAGCATGCCCCACTCGACGTTGTGGACCGAGGAAGGCAATGCTGACGGTGGCGTGACGTTTGCGTTTGTGTTTTGGCTTGCTGCTTCGGCAGCCACGTACCTTGCCGTTCAAGGGAGCAATCCCGGCTACATAGAGGACGAGGCCATGAGTGCGGCCGAGGCCGACGCCCGGGGCCTCCTGAAGGGCGAGGACAGCCGCCTCGGGATGGCTGCAGAGATGATCGGGGACAGCGACGAGGAGGCCTTGACTTCAGCGCCGCGGACCGCGCGCAGCCGCCGGCAGAGGCCCGGGTATTCGCCGCGAGGGGCCTCGGCTGGGGCGGCTTCCAGTGCTGCAGCAGAGGCCGTTCCTGCCGCGCAGCAGCCCGGGGCCACCCTCCAGCGAGGCGGTAGGGCTGCGCCGCCGCGGCGAGACGCCTTTGGCGCCCCCCTTGGCGCCCGGCCGCGGGCAGCAGAGCTTGCCGAACTCGGCCTCACCGAGGAAGAGATCGAGGCAGAGGTGGACGCCGAGGTGAAGCGTCGGCTGGCGAGCGACAGCTGGCTCAACGACGAGCAGCTGGAGGCTGCCGGGCCGGCCCCGCCCCCGCGCGAGGGTCTCCCAGTTCGGGCGCACTTTTGCAAGGTGTCGCAGCGCTACGTTCACGGGTTTGACCACTACTGCGGCGTCCTGGCCACGCCTGTGGGGGAGCGCAACCACTGCCGGTTCTGGTGGTTCCTCCTCGCCCAGTCCGCGACGATCGGCGCCGCTCTCGGCATCACGCACAGCGCCTTCCAGTTCCAGCCCACGTACACGGGGTGGTGGTCAGCCAACGGCGGCGTGTTTGCGCTGGCCCTTACCCTCTGGATCTTGCTTGCCTTTGCCGGGGGCATGCTCCTCCTCCACTCGTGGCTTGCCATCACGGGCTCCACCTCCTACGAGCTGTTCAAGGGCCCTCGCCGCGTGTGGTACCTGCGCCACACAAAGATGTGCGACTACCCCTTCTCCAAGGGGCCTGCTGGGAACCTGCAAGCCTTCTGCTGCCTCTCGGACGCGGCGTGCGTCGCCCTGTACGGCCGAAGGTGGCGCGCCCAGGCCTGGGCCGTGCCCGGCCGGATCGTTCGCGATTCGGATGATGTCATCGAGCACTGCTGGGAGAACAGGTACTGGAGCTGCTGCTGAGTGCCCAAGCGCAGGTTCGAAAGGCGAGCGGGCAGCGCACGGCAGCGTGCCAGGGGGCGCCCGTTGCGGCGCTGCGAGGAGCCCGCCGACCGTGCGTTTGTGATAGATGCTTTGAATACAAGGAAAAGGCCACGTTGCGCTTCTCGTGCAGCGATGCGCGCAACTGCTCGCACCCACGACAAACCTACTCCCCAACGCCGGCCGAGGCACGCATACGGCGCAATGGCACACCGCAGCGGATTGGCCCCTGCTGCTCTCCTTGGCGGGCGCATGCGCTTCACGGCGCGCCCGGGTGCGGCGCCTTGGTGTCGTAGCACCAGACCGTGGCGTCGTCGCAGACGGCAACCACAAGACGCCCGTCTGGGCTGAACGCCGTTTGCCTGACCGCCTTGGTGCTCTTGGCATGGCCTAGCGTCATGACTGCGCCCGGCGACGGCCGCAGCGGGGCTGCCGCAATGAAGGCGAGTCGCTCTGCCACCTCGTCCACCTCGTCCGAGGACTCCGATTCTGCAGAACTCAGGTTGCTCTGCGCATCGTCTCCGGCCGCGGGCGACTCCGCGGTCGCCGACGGCGAGGTGCCCGTGGACGCGCCAGGCGTCTCCGATGCCGCTGGTGTCGTTGAAGGCGGGGACCTCCGGCGCGAGTTGGGCGGCACGCCAGCGTCGCCGCTGGACGCCGACGCGGCCTCAACTTGGCCGGCAACAAAATCCGCGGCCTCTTCGTCTGTGACGCGCCGGGCGGCACCCGGGCCCATCGGCTCCCACACGAAGACGTCTCCAGCATCGTTCCCTGCAGCGACGCGGGTGTGCGAGCTGTCCACCGCGAACCGCACGAACCACAGCGACGCGTTTGGCAGGGGCAGCTCCGCGAGCACCGTCGCGGCCCCCTCCTCTATCTCCTCGTCGTCCTCTGCAAGCCCCGCCGCCTCGCCCGTCTCGCCCGCCAGGAGCGGTCCCATGTCCGGGTCGTGCCACGCGTCGGCAGCAGCGAGCAGGTCGTCCACTTCCCTCGCGCCTGTGTGGGCGCCCGCCCCTGACGCGCGGGCCTCCCTTGCAAGCGAGCGGAGGAGGCGGAGCCGGGCCGACACATCGGGGCACCAGAGCAAGAGGCGCGAGTCTGTGCTCTTGGACACGAGCAGGTTTCCCAGAAACGCGCACGAGTCCACGTAGTCGCTGTGCACGCCATCCGTCGAATACGCCGGAAACTGCACCAAGGTCGCGTGAAAGGGTCGCAGGACTCGCTGCTCCTCGCCGCCGCGGCCGGCGGCTGCTGCGGTAGCTACGGCAGCAGACTCCGCAAACTCGTACGAGGCTGCCACGGCGCCGGCCACGGCCGCGTCGTCCAGGCCCCACACCTTGACCGAGTTGTCCATGCCTGCCGATGCGAAGCAGTGGCCCAGCGGGTGGAAGTCCGCGGCCAACACCTCAGACTCATGGCCGCGCTCGCCAGCAAAGACAGCAACGGCGCACTTGGCCAGGAGGTTCCACAGCCTCAGGCTCTCGTCCTTGGACGAGCTCAAGATGAGGCTGGGGTCGGTGGGGTGGGCCCTGATGTCGTTCACGGCGTCGCCGTGGCCGTGCAGCACGCAGTGGGCTTGCATCCTGGCGGCGTCCAAGACTTTGATGGGTCCGCGCTTTCCCGCCGCTGCGATGAGGGGCGCCCCCGTGGCGACGTCGACCGTCCACCTCACAGCGTAAAAGTCCTCTCCCGCGTCCTCGTCAGTGTACGCCTGAATGGGCTCAAAGCCCTGCTCCGAGCCTTGGTAAAGCGTGATGCACCGACCGCCCGCTGTCGCAAAGTGCGCCACAGATCCCTTGCCGCCGCGACGGGATTCGTCCGCGTCTGCGTCGGCGCCAGGGAGGGAGGCGTCTTCTCCAGCCGCCGCCGCAGCCGCTGCCGCCGCGGAAGAGGATGATGATGATGATGATGATGATGATGATGATGATGAGGAGGAGGAGGTGCTGGCGCAATTGCTGGACGGGGGTCGCTTGCCCTTCCCCGCGGGAGCCGCGCTGCGGGGCCGGGGCAGCGCTCTCGCCCCCCGCGCGATGTCTGCCCTAGAGACGTCGCTCGCGGCCGCAGCTTGCAGCGCGGCGCGCGGCTGCTCCGCCGCGGAGCCGAGTCCAACTGCGCCGCCTTCACATGGCTCGGCGTCGCTGAGCGCAGCGGCGTACTCTTCGTCCAGAAACGCAACGGCGAACAGCGGCTGCCCATGAGACTCGCGCGCGTACCCGACAAACCGTGCGCCCGGAGAGCAAGAACCGACGGGCACGTGTGCGGACGAGGAGGGACGCGGCGCAGAGGCTTGACGCCGGCCCTTGCCCGATGAGCCCCGCCTGGCCGCCATTCCCACCCAGCCGGGACCGCGGTTGCCTTCCGCCGCCGAGACGGCCCGGCGCGCCTGGCCTCGCTTGTCCGAGTCCCCCGCGTGTGTCAAGCGCTGTCGACGCACGAGGCAACCAGCTTGCTCTGCTTGTGCTGCATTTGGGATAGGTGGCGCGTCCGAGCAGACGGCGGAGCCCCAAGGCCACCGCTGGCGCGCAAACAATAGCGAGCAGCCCGCAAAGCGCTCCACACACGCACACACATCAAAGCGGTGTGGGTGGGGCAGCAGGCGCCGCGCGGGCAGCAGCAGACTGGCAAAGCGGGGGCCGTGATTTAAACTCCACGACCTCCTTGAGTTGCCAAATCTACGGCCGCGCGGCCAAAGCGCGAAGAGAGCGCAGGAGCTCTCAAGCGGTGGCAGCAGCAGCGGCGGCGGGAGCAGCGGCGGGGGCGGCTGCAACTGTCGAGAGGATCAAGGGCGTGGCCTTCTTAAGGAGCTCCTCCTGGTTGGCCGCGGTGGCGTTCTTGAAGCCCGAGATGTACCCGCGACAGTTCGAGTTCCCGCACTGGCACGTGAACGGGGTGGCCATGTCCCACTCGTTCAGCTCGTAGTCGAACGAGATCTCCTCGCCTGCGGCGTTGTGGGCGGTGCCATGCGGGGGGGGCAGGGATCGAGCCAAGCGGGCTGCAAATGGTGCGCCGAGGCTCAGGTCGCGACGCGCCAGCAAAGCGGGCCGTGCTTTGGCCGATCGCCGCAGCCCCCCCAAACGCCCAGCAAGCGCTCACCTTCGGCGATGTCGCGGTTGGCCACAAGCACAACCGCGTGCACGACAGCAGCGTCCGTGGTGGTCTCCAGCTTGCCGTCCTTGAGCGCCACAGCGACGAGGTCAGTGTTCGGGGAGCAGCTGTGGGAGACAAACTCCGCACCGTCGCGCGGCACGCCGTGGGCGCCGGCGCGGATGGCAAGGGTGTGCATGGTGGGCTCGGGCACGATTTCCTCGCTGCCGTAGGCGGTCACGCTCGTGCCCTTGGGCAGAGGGCGAGCCGCGACGAGCGTGCTGCCCACCTTGTCGCGGGAGCTGACGCGAGTGAACGCCTTCTCGGGGAATGCCACGACGACAGCCATTGCGAACCGGTTTCAAGGCGCAAAGGGGAGAGAGCACGAGAGTGCGGCTCGGCAGGGTTGGGCGGCCGCAGCCGCGGGTCAGCGGCCCAAAGCAGAGCCGCATCAGAAGCAAAGGCACCTTTGTTGCGAGCCCGGCCTGGCGCTCCATCCCACGTTGGCTGCTGCAACGGGAACAGGCCCCGCTCCCCGGCGTTCCAGGCAGCTTCTGTTTCAGCGTGCAGCCGCCCCAATGGCTCTCCGCTTTCGGGACCTCGAGCCCAGCCTGCTGCCCGAGACGCTGAGGGCGATTGACGCATTCGAGTTTGACCGCATGACGCCGGTCCAGAATGCTGCGATCCCGCTCTTCCTGCAGAACAAGGACGTGTGTGTGGAGGTGAGCTGGGCGCGTGCTGGCCATTCGCGGGTGCCACGGCGTGGCGCAGCGGGAAAATCGCTCTGTTGTTGCTGCGGCTTCCTCGTGCGCGGGCCAGTGGCGTGACGCACCCCACTGTGCTGCCATTGCGCGCCCACGACTGCCTGTCTGTTCGCAGGCCGTCACTGGCAGCGGAAAGACCCTGGCATTCCTCGTGCCGGTGCTGGAGCGCCTGGCCCGCCTGACGAGGCGCCTCACACCGACGCAAGTCGGCGCGGTCATCGTCTCGCCCACGCGCGAGCTGGCCAGGCAGACGCACGGCGTGCTGATGCGCCTCCTTGCAGGCTTCAGTTCCAGCGAGGACAGCGGCGTCCCGGCCGGGCTCGCGCCGCTGCTGCTGCTCGGCGGGCGGCCCGTGGAGGACGACCTCAAGGGGGCCTCCACCGACGGGTGCAACATCATCGTGGCTACACCGGGACGCCTGATCGACCTGATGCGCCGCACAGAGTCTGCGACCCGCAGCGCAAGCGCGGAGGCGGCTGCCTCGCTCCCAGTGTGGACTGCGCTGGAGGTGCTCGTGCTGGACGAGGCGGACAGGCTGCTCGGCATGGGGTTCAAGGAGGCTCTGGACGAGATTCTGAGCCGCCTGCCCAAGCAGCGCCGCACGGGCCTCTTCTCTGCCACGCAGACCCGCGAGGTGAAGGCGCTCGCCCGCGCCGGCATGCGTAACCCCGTGACGCTGCGCGTCCGCGTGCAGAACGAGTCCACTTCGGCCGCTCTCGGCGGGGCGCAGCGAATCCCAGCGCGGCTGGAGAACACCTACATCACCTGCCGAGAGGACGACAAGCCTCTGCAGCTCGTGCAGTTCCTCCGCGACTGCGAGGCCGAGAGCACGGCCCGCATGACTGGCGAGGGGTCGACGCCCGAGTCCGACGGCGTCAAGGTGGTCGTCTTCTTCCTCACCTGCGCGGCAGTAGACTACTTTGCCACAGTGCTGCCGCCGCTCTTGCGCCACGGCCCGGAGGAGGTGGTGGCCATGCTGGACAGGCCCGGGGACGACGCGCGCCACCAGGCGGCCCGCGAGCTGCTTCCCCGGTCCGGGACCGGTCGCCTCGCAGCGCCATCCAAGGCCGCGGCGCGCGCAGCGGCGGCAGCCGCCACAGCCGCCGAAGGGCCACCCGGGCTCGCATGGAAGTCCCTCGCGGGTCTGAAGGCGCCCTCCACTGCTGCAGAGGCCATCGCCATGGCGTCGCCCGACTCCCTCCCGCTCTTCGCCCTGCACGGTCGGATGGAGCCAAAGCGCCGCAACGCTGCGCTTGAAGGCTTCCAGAAGGCTCGCGCCGGCGTCCTGCTGTGCACCGACGTGGCAGCCCGCGGCATTGACGTTCCCGACGTTGACTGGATCGTGCAGTTCGACCCGCCGTCCGACCCCTCCTTCTTCGTCCACCGCATCGGCCGCACAGCCCGCGCCGGCCGCTCGGGGGCCGCCCTTGTGCTGCTTCTCCCTGCCGAGGCAGGCTACGTGGAGCTGCTGCGGGACGTGCACCGCGTGCCCATGGCGCGGCGTCGTAACGTGAGCGGGCTCATTCGAGCGGAGCCGGAGGCCCCCCACACCGAAGACGCGGACGACGCAGACGACGACGACGATGACGGCGTGACCACCAAGCGCAAAGCCGAAGCCAAGTCTGTGGCGGCTGCTGGCGCGGCAAAATCTGCCGCCGCCGCCGCCGCCGCCGCCGCCGCCGCCGCTGCCCCTGCGGGTGCGCCGGTCAGCTCTGCTGTGGCCGACCACCGCGCTGCCCGCAACCGCGTGTGCCGGGCGCTGCGGCTCCTGTCTGCGGCTGACCGGGACGTGATGGAAAAGGCCACTCGCGCCTTCGTGTCCTTCGCGCGCGGCTACGCCGAGCACGCCCTCACCTACGTCTTCCGGTTTGAAGCAGTGGATGTGCCCCGGCTCGCCAAGAGCCTGGGGCTCCTCAAGCTTCCATCTGTGAAGGAGTTCCGCGGAGTGCACAAGGACCGCCTCGCCTACAGGGTGACCCCAGAGGACGTCTGGCTGCCAGCCGATCCGCGCGCCAGGGTGCCCACACCGGACACGTCATCAGTTGCCTATCTCGACAGCGCGAAGGAGCGCACTCGCCAGGCCAAGCTCTCCGAGGAGCGCCAGCGCGCGGAAGCGGCTGCGGAAGCGCTTGGCGTTGGAGCGGCGCAGGCGGAGCGGGTGAAGATGGCTGGCAAGGGCGTTCACGCGGCCCTCGAAAAGGCGCGGCGGGAGGCGAAGCGTGAGGCGGCAGAGGCCCAGGAAAAGCGAGTGCGGAAGCGCAAGAGCCGCAGTACGAAGCTGCTTGAGGACTGGGACGAGCTTGCCAACGAGGAGCGCCTTGCCCGCCGGCTGAAGCAGGGCAAGATCACGCAGGCCGAGTTCGACCGCGCGACGGGCGCAGACTTTGCCGAGGAGGACAGTGACGAGGATATGGACGAGGGCGACGCCAAGCCCACCGCGGGCAAGGGCCGCAAGGGGGCAGCTCCCAAGAGGGCAAAGCACCCCCGGAGCGACGAGGACGCGGAGGAAGGGGAGGACCAAGGCCGTGCTGATCCGCTGAGCGGAGCCAAGCGCCCAAAGATGGCAAGCATGCCAGCAGCGCCGACGTTCCGCGCAGCCGTGCGCTTCGGTGGGCTGGCGGCGCTCCGTCAGCCTGCGGCCGCACCGTCGCCTGACAGCGCTCCCGCTGCCTCGCAATCGACGGCTTCTGGATCCGCTGGCACCGGAAGCGGCGCTCTGAGCGGCAAGAAGCTCCTCAAGGTTGCGGGCGTTGCCGTGAAGCAGCTTCCCGAGACAACCGCGGCCCGCGCGGAGCACAAGGGCTCGCTCGCCAGCAGGGCCATGGCCAACGCCAGGAAGCAGGCCAACAGCGCAGCTCGGGCCAAGGCCCGGTACGCTACCACCCGCAACGGCGGCGTTGCCCCGAGCAAGGGGAAGGGCAAGAGCAAGGGCAAGCCGAGGGGCAAGAAGCGGTAGACGAGCGACTTCGGGCTTGCGCGCGGAATGCTGCTGGGCGCCCGGCGGGTGTGCGTGATGCGTTTGCTTGCTGAAGCGTCGCCGACGCAAACGAGTGTGCAATTTGACAATCCCCGCCACACTCATTGCTCAGTACCTGCCCAGCTGGCTCACTCACGCCGGCAGCGTCATGTCCTCGGGCTTCATGTCCCAAGCTCTGTCCGGGGCAGCAAAGCCTTCCCGCGCCTCGGCCACGGTTTCCCGCACCGCCCGCGTTACCGTTTCGAGGGACTTGCCCCTGGAGGAGTAAAAGTCGGTGTAGAACTGCGCTGCGCTTGCCACGCGCGACGCGACCACGCTGTCCAGAGCGACCCCATAGTGGATGCCAGCGAGGCAGGGGTGGCAGTATGCAGGGAGGGCCTGCGGCGAAGGCGGCAGGCCGCGAGGGGTGACGCCCCTGGCCTTGTCCGCCAGCCACTCCGCCATCCGCTTTTGCTCCGACTTGCTGCGCGACTTGAAGTCGTCGTCCCAGCCTCGGAAGCAGAGGTAGCACTCATGGTCCTCGCTCGGGTCGCGGGTCAAGCTTCTGGTCGTGGCAAGCGCGACCGAGGTGGCTAGTCGAGGCGAGAGCCGCTTGGTGACTTGCTGCGTGAGCTTGAGCGTCAGGCGGAACAGCAGGCGCGGCACCAGCTCCCGGAGCAGCTCTGCCGACAGGGTGGTAGTCAAGCGCGGCACCAGTCTCGGGGCGACCTGGAGCACAACGGCTCTGGCGGCCAGGTCGGGCAGGGTGGTCAGGATGCCGGTGAGAGCGCGGTCCTTGGCTGCTGGCAAGGCAGTGGACAGCAGGCTGGACACCACGAGCCGGTGCACCATGGCCTGGATGCGCGTCACGGGCGCCCCCTTGTCCGAGCCAGAACCGCGCGAGGCCGCGCCAGCCTTGGCGGAGCTCTCGGCAGCAGCCTGCAGCAGCGAGGGCTGCGCATCGAGGCGCGCCGGGCTGGCTGGCGCTGGCGCCTCCCCGGCCCGCAAGCGACGCCTACCGGAGCGGGCTGCCCGGAGCCGCTCGTTGGTCTGTAGCAGCCCGTCGTCGGCTGTCTCAGCAGCGCGAGGCTCCGGCACAATGCCGCTGAACTCTTCCTGCGTCTGCCAGCGCACGGCGCCGTCGTCGAGATCAAAGGCCGGCCCGTCGCCTTCGTCGAGGGGCGCCCTCGAGGCGGCTGCGAAGGACTGCTCTCCCCCCCGCGCCAGCTCTGCCGCCCTGTTCCGCGCAGAGTCGGCGCCCGGAAGCGCCGCCTCCGCCAAGTCCTGGAGCTTCAGGTGGCCCGCAGGGGCTTTGTGCCCGCTCATGCGGATCGACTCCTTCTCCCGGGCGCTGGCAACCGCAGCCGACTCTCGGGCCGGGGAGCGCTCGCTGCGGCGGGCGGCGCCAGGTGCCGCCTTCACCAGGCTGTCCCCAAACTCCGCGGCCTGGGCCACTGCCTTGTCAACCAGCTCTGCTGTCGCGCCGGACAGCTCCGGCGCGTCCGAGCTCGCGTCGTCGGGGGCGAGGGAGGCAACGCGGAGCCTGGCCGACTGCAGGCGTTGCTGGATGGCGGCCTCCGCCTTGTCGAGGCGTTGCTTCGCGGCCGGCGCTGGCTTCTCTCTGAGGAAGGGGTACCACTGCAGGCCCTCCCGCTCCGGCGCGGCGTGCCAGTTGCCAGCGGCAGCCCCGCCTGCAAGCCCGGGCGAGTGGGACGAGTCGGCGGCGCGCCCTGCCGCCTGGTGTGTCGCCGTCGCCACTCGGCCTGCCACGCCGACGGCCGAGCTGCTGGTGAACGGCTGGTCCGACCAGGCCACCGCCGCGTCTGGGACGACCCGCAAACTGCCCACGGGGCAGCCGCACCGGTGGCCTCCCAGCGCCTCGTCAGCGATGCGCTGGCCCTCGAATACTTGAAGGCCGAGCCTAGCGACAAGCGCCTCTTCTGCGTGCCCCTGCCGGCCGGCGCCAGCTGCCAACGCCGCTCGTGCGCGGAGCCGGGCCAGGCCCGCCTCGCCCGACACGGTTCCCCTGGCCTCTGCCAGGCGCATGATATCCCGCACTGCGGCCTCGGAGCTGAACGCAAGCGAGGACGCCCTCTCCACGGCCTCGTCGGTCTGGACATCGAGCCGAGCGATGGCAGCCGCCTTCGCGGCCGCCTGCTCCGCGGCGGTCGCCGACGCCCTGCCAAACCGCTCGAGGTAGCGGTCGGCAGGGCCCCGGTCGCCCTCTGCCTCCCCGCTGTTGGCTTGCCGTGCCGACCGGTCTGCCGCCGCCCGGATGGACTCCGCCGCCGACCCCACGTGAAGCCCCCCGTCGATGCCACCGGCTGGAACGCTCGTCAGGTCCCAGGCGTAGGCCGGGAGCACGCCCTCTGCATTGGCGCCTCTGCTCCGCGGGTCTCCTGTGACACCTCCGCCTCCCTCCGCCCTCTCAGCCGCAAGGCGCGCCATTCGCCCGTCGCCAGAGGCTCCCGGGCCACCAGAGGGCCCGCCCCGCCCCCGCTCGCTCTGGGCTGCGAGCCGCTCCCACCCGGCGGCAAGCCCGGCGCCCAGAGAGTCCTCCCCGGTGCCCCCGACGTCGAGCAGCACCTCGTGTCGCGCGATGTCCAGAGCGTCCTGCTGGAGCAGCATGGGGAACGGCATCATGGCCGCGAGGTCGGGCATGGGCGGCGCCTGGGGCCCGCCTCCGCCGCCCCCGCCGGCTGAGGAGTCGGGCTTGACGCACTTGCACTTGACCGGGACGGGAACAGGCTTGCTCCCGAGGTCGGGCCCAGGGAAGGAGAGCTTGGGCAGGCTAACGGGCGTCAGGATGGGCGGCACAACGAGACTCATGATGATGGACATGAGGTCTGCGAAGGGCTGCCGCACCACGTTCACGATGATCTGGACCAGGATCTCGGGCGCCACGTTCATGATCGAGTCGACGATGCAGGCGAAGGCCTCCTTGGCCGTCACGCCGGCGCTGAGCAAGCCTCGGACTGCCGCGTCTGTCTCCAGCAGCATGCCAGCGAGCGCGGCAGCGTGCCTGCCAGTCCGAGAGCGCCGCGCCCCGTCGTTGCCGACCCGGTTTGCGACGGTGGCCGCCGCTGAAATCGCGTCCCTCGCCTCGGTTCGCGCAGCTTCCTCCAGGGAAGCTGGTGGCGGCGCGGGCCCAGCGCCGCCCGCCACAGATATGCGGCCGCGGAGGCGCGAAGCAGGGCTCGCCTCGCCCCCTTCGGTGCGTCCACGGGAGCGAGTGTGGCGGTGATGCTGCCGCGACGCCACCTCGAGGAAGACTGCTTCGGCGGCGGCGTGCGACCGCAGGCCCCCGTGCCGCGGGTGCATTCCCAGCGCCTCCAGCGCCTCTGCAAGCGCTGGCGAGGACTGCTGATGCCCAGTGGTGCCGTTGGCCGCGACGGGCTCGAGAGACGCTGCAGAGGCCGCTGTGAGGCGCCCGGACTGGAGCACGGCCAGCGCCCTGCGCGTGGCGTGCTCGTGGGCCGCCGCATCCAGAAGCGACGAGGCGGTGCTAGCCGCCCTGCGGAGCAGATGGCGGATGCGGGGGTCCGCAGGCGGGGCCATGGACCGCCTCAGGCGCCGGGCAAGCCACGTGCGCCCGTGCATTTCCTTGGAACTGCTGCTCGCGGGCTCGCCTGCGTCCCCGGCGGTGTCAGCATGCGGCAACGGGCCAGGAGAGCCGGACAGGCCGCCGAGCATGCGCTCGATGGCGGCGCCGATGTTGTCGGACGATGCCCAGCCCTCCTGGCTACGCGTGATGCCACTGACCCCGCGGCGCATGGGCGTCTCCAGGGCTTTCATCGTGGCGCGGAACAGCTCGGCTGCGCGGCAGTCGCTCCCTCCTGCGGAGCCACAGAGCTGGTTTGCCAGCCCTCCATCGTCCTTGCTCTCTGCCCGCAGGGAGGCCTCCAGGCGTTTGCCGATGGTCTTGAGCAAGCTGGCCGCGTCTTGCGTCTCTAGGCCCACGGCGCCCTCAAAGTCGCCGGTTCGTAGAGCAGCCTCTCGCGCCGCGTTCCGAACCCGCGTGGCCACGGAGTCCTCCGACCAGACTGTGCCGCCCTGGCCGCGGTGTTGCCCATCTAGCCCGTGGGCGGCCGGGTCCGCGAGGTGCTGGGACTGGTGAGCGCCGAGCGCGCTCGCCACGGTGCCTTGCGCTGTGTCAAGCTGTGCCCACGTGTCAGGGCCAGTCTGCATGTCCACGGTGACCATAACCGAGGCGTTGCGGGAGAGCGGGCGGGCGCGCAGCCCCGAAGCATTGAGCCGTCGCTCGCCAAGCTGCCCCAGGAACACGGCGCTCGACGTCTCCATCTCCGCAAAGCTGCGCGAATGAGTGAGCCACGAAAGGCCGACTCCAGTTCCCGAGCCAGCAACCTCTGGCGAAGCGGCTCGGCCACGGGGCGGCTCTGCTTGGGCGCCGGCATCCGGCTTCGAAGCAGCCAGGCCCACCCACTCCTCCGCGGGAACCGAAGACGCCGCGTCCCCAAGCATCGCCGCGAGCTCAGCGTCCAGGAAAGGCCCCCGAACGGGAAGGCGAGCGCCTTGGGCGAAGGCCAACGCGCACTTCCCTGCCATGCCTGCGCGGGGAATGGACTCCACTGCGCACTCTGCCGCGGCGCTGCCAGAGGCCAGTACTCCGACAGAAATGGTACCGCACGAGAGCGTTTCGCCCTCCGCTGTCGGCTGCGCGACCTGCAGGAGCTTAACGTCCGCGGCGCAACTCGACCTCCTGCGCTCTGAAATGCACTCCACGCGAGCTTTTGGCCCGCCCTGGCGGGCCGCAAGCACGCGTTCCGCAGTAGCCAAGAGGCCCTCGCAGCGAGCTAACGATGCCTTGCCACCCCCCGCGCGTCTTGGATTGCCTGTGCGGGAAACAGAGAGCGCCAGTGGGCTCGTGAGGGTCACTATGGCACGGCTCGCACGCCGCCCCCCACGCTGCCCCCCCATCCCCGCCTTCCACTACCCGCCACAAAAGCGCACGCTGCCCACCTTGGCGACATGTCAGAGGCCAAACCTCCCCCCTATCGCACGGCTCTCGCGCGCCTGGGCGGGGAGCCGTCCGGACACCGCCGCAAGCAGCGGAGATTCCGCGCCACAGGGGCCGGCTACCCCGCCCTCGCTCATCGCCAGCGAGTCTTCCTCACGTGGGTGCACCCGGAGGAACAGGATTACGCCCCGGTCGTCTCCACTGAGGGACTGCTGCCACCAAGCGCCTTCGAGCAGCGGCACGCTGCGCTCCGAAGCACTGACCTGCGCTGTGTTGCCCTGGGGCGCACCCCCCCACCACAGAATCGATGTGCACAGCAAAAGCAGGCACCCAGCCCGCCCTCTGCGCACCATTAGTCCCGGGCACTCCTCCCTGCCCGGCCGGACCGCGAGTGCGGCCGTGCTCAACAACCAAGGCAGAGCCAGTGTCGGCAACTCTGCAAACCTCGCCGACATTAAACTGAGGATCCCAGTTGCCATGGCTGGGCACCTGCGAACCCGCGCCTTTGCGCCGGGATGGCAGCTTCCCAGCCCGCGACGGACGTTGCTTCGGGTAGTGCGCCCACCCAGCCGCCACCCGCGCGCCGCTTTGAGTTGCAGCATCCGTGCGGGACTTCGGAAATCCTGGGCTCGTACACTGGCAGCGGACGCGTCGCCGGAAAGGTGAGGATGGCCTGCCAACCCACCTCCTCCCGCCCCTGCCTGGTTCCCCTTGCGGAAGAAACAAACAAACGTGCCCCGTTGGCGACCCTGGCTGTGGGGCAGGCCCCGGCTTTGGGCGATGGGTTGCAGCGCTGCAACTGCCAGCCGCATGCACTGGAGCTCGGCCGCACCCCGCACCCGCAGATTGCCGTCGTCACCGGGGGATCCCAGTCCATAGGCAAGACCATTGTGGAGATGCTGGCGCTGGAGGGCGCGAGCGTGTACTTCTGCTCCCTGTGCGAAGCAGAGGGCGACGCGGTTGCAGCTGCAATCAACGAGCAGCTCGGGCTCGAGCGTGCGTTCCACACCCGGGTGGACGTTAGCGAGCGCGAGGCCCTGGCTGGGTGGATCAACAGTGTGGGTGAAAAGGAGGGGCGGGTGGACATTCTGGTGCCGAACGCCGCGGCGTTTGTCTTCGGAACCATCGACGAGGTCGACGACGACGACTGGGACAAGGTCCTCGGCGTCAATGTGAAGGTGCGATTGCGGCGCTGTCCCGTGTGGTCATCCCGCCAGGGTGTGAGCGAGTGCCGAAGCCGTCCCATAGACTCGAGGCAGCGCCGCGTGTCGGTCGTGCGTCGCAGGGCTACGCCAACTGCGTCAAGCTGACAGTCCCGTGGATGCGCAAAGCGGGCGCGGGCTCCGTCGTCATGACCGCATCCGTGTCAAGCCACATCGCCCAGCCGGCATTTGTGCCGTACAACACGTGAGTACGACGCAGGTACCCGCGTCTTGGGGCGGGTTGCAACTCCCAACACTCCCACCCCCTGCCTTCACCCCCACCACCGCTCCCTCGCCCCTCCGGGCTGCTGGCTTCTGGTTCATCACAGCTCCAAAGGTGCTATCTTGCAGATGTCTCGTTGCCTGGCCATGGACCTGGGCCCCGAAAACATCCGCGTCAACGCCGTGTGTCCCGGCACCATCGACACTCCGGCCACTGCCAAGCACGCGACCAAGCTGGGCGTGTCCAAGGCTGAGCTGGTCGAGAAGACTGTGGAAGCGCACTTCCTGAAGCGCCTCGGGTCCACCAAGGACTGCGCCCAGGCCACTCTGTTCCTGGCTTCGGACGAAAGCTCCTTTATTACGGGCACGCACTTGATGGTCGACGGCGGCTACACCGCACACTAGTTTCGCACCGAGGCGTGCTGGGGGTGCGGGTGTTCAGCAGGCGCCTTTGTATTGCGCGACCGCTTGCTTGGGTGAGGGGGTTCATGTCCGCGACCGGCAAGCAGCTGCGCGAGCAGTTTCGCCAAGTTTGGGCAAGCCCAGCACTCGCTTGGCACGTGAACGCAATCGGACACTGGCAGCGTGGTCTCAGGCTCGCGCCTTGCCCGTTCGCGCCTTGGAGGCGTCCGCCATGACGGAGTCGGCCACCGCCGCAGCGGCGGCTGGCAAGTCCCCGTACCTCTCCGCGAGAGCGCGGACTGCTCGAGCGTCCGCCTCCTCCATCGCCGTTGCCCTCCTGGATGCGGCTGCCATGCCGCTGTCCACGGCCGCAAACAGAGTGGCGGCATGGTCGCGCGCAAGCCCAAGAGCCGTCTCCACCATGCCGGCTGCAAGCGGGGTCACGACACGAGCTGCTGCTGCCTCCGCGCCAGCCTCGCCGTCACCCGACTGCGCCGTGGTTGCAGCCGCCCCGACACCCAACGCGGCGTCGGCCTCTGCAGTACGCACGGCCACCACGGCCCCGGACCGGTTCACGGACACCCTGACGGTGGCTTGTGCGCCAGACTCCTCCTCGGGCAGCGGGTCGACCACAAGCACACCGTCGACGACAGCGTACGACACGCAGACAGGCGCCTTGTCCGCCGAGCACAGGTCAGCAAGCGAGACAGAGGCGTCGGCATCGTCCACCACCTCGATCTCCACGTCAACCGCAGCGGCCTCCTCTTGCTCTCCAGCGCCTGACGACGCGGGGGCCGTAGATGATCCTGACGCAGGATCCCACGCCTCGTCGGCCTCTTCAAACCCGTCTGCGGCGCTCACAGCGCTAACCCGCAGCTTGGGAAGCCGCGCGCGCTGCAGCGCCGCGTAGGCGGCCAAGCTCACGGTGCCCACAGCATTGCCACGCAGCTGCAGCACGGTAACGTCCACGAAAATGCGCCACGCATAGCGCCCCTTGGCGATGCAGAGCCCCGCCAGGTCGAAGGCGCCGGGGGCGCAGAGCGACCTGCGGACAGGCGGCACGGCACGCGCGATCGCCGGCAGCGGGCCGGGGAGCGAGCAGCTTCAGGATGGCGCACTGCCGCTGGCGCGCGCATTGCCGCTGGCGCGCACAAGGCAGCAAAATGCAAGCAACGTGTACCGCCAATCGCCTCACTCCTGGAGCGCGGCCGTGAGCGCCGACGCCTGATTGTCAGCGTCGCGCTGCGAGGTGGCCGACGCAGCCCCGGCCCCAAGAGTCACGGACACCTCAACAACGCCTTGGTCAGGAGTTGCGGGATCCACTTCTACAATGTCCGCCTGCGGATGAAGTGTCGGGCGCAAGAATCAGAACGCCCCGAGATGGAAAGCCCAGCGTCGAGGCGGCCACCTTCATGAGCCGTGGCCGACCCCCGGCCTTCCCCCACCCCGCGTCCCGCACCGGAACACGCAATACTGCGCCCGCCCAGCTCGTTGGGCAACGGAACGCACCTTGACCCCTGCGACGGCGTCCGAGCCCGAGGGCGGCACCGTGACCCGCGCAGACCCGTTCGGCTGCGGGAACAGGTCGCACTCCACCACCATCGGCCTGCGACCGGAGAGCAAAACATGGGCGTGCGCCAGCGACGCGTTGCTTGCCGCGCAGCTTCGATTCGGGCAAGCCAGTGCATCGGCGAGAGAGGTGCGCTTGCAGGCAAACAGGGCTCGGCACGCCAGAGACTGACCGGAGCTCATTGCGGGCGCGCCCGTCCACGCGCACCCCGCATTTCACGCCCTCCTTCGCGTACCGCAGCTCGGAGGCGGAGCAAAGCATCGCTGGCGGACGTGCGCGCTGGCGCATTGGTGGCCTTCGCCTGGCAGAGCCGGAGCTTGCAAGCTCGGCAGTCGGCCCGCTGCTGCAGCCAGAGCTACACTCGGCGGGGCCTGAAAAGCGCTCCGGCACGCGAGACGGGGGGGGGCGGTTCGCCGAAGAATGGCCGATGCTGCGTCCAAAGAGCGACCCATCCCAGCCGCGCTGGCACACCTGGTGGCCGATGACGAGGGAGTCAGCTCCCGCACATCGCGGGAACAGGAGCGCTGCGAGAATAGCTGCGGCATCATGCTCATGCCCCCTGAGCGCTACGCTGCGGTGAGGTCGTGGTGCCGCACCGGATCGCTGGCGCGGGCGCGCAGGAGGGTGCAGTGCGTGCATCCGTCCGGCCTTGCCCGGAAGGCCAGCAACTCCCCCTCCACGTCCCTTCCCGGTGCGCTCGGCGCCCGCAGGCTATCCGAGACGTGCTCTTCGATAGCAAGGACCGAGCGATGCTGGCGCGAGAGCAGCACGCGGAGTACCTGCTCGAGTCGCTCGGCACGATGCCATCCTCGTATGCAGGCTACGACGCGAGCCTCCCGTGGGTTGCGTACTGGACCACTCACAGCCTGGACCTGCTCCAGGCGCTACCAGACGACTCGGATATCAGGCACAAGGTTGGCCGTGAGCTGGCCCACTCGCCGTTGCTCGCGGCCCGTGACCTGCACAAATCCCCGCCTCAGCTGCTTGCGCTTGCCAGCCCGTGACCGCGCTTGCGCTCCCCCAACGCCCACCGCCCACCCCCGCGACGCTGCGCGCTCGTGTTCTGCAGGCCTGGTGACTGAAACTGTGCAAGCGGCCAGCGGGGGGCTCTGCGGCGGGCCCGGGCAGGAGGCCCACCTCGCTGCCACGTACGCCGGGTCGCTCGCGCTCATGGCGTCTGGTTCGCGAGCTGGCTTCCTCTCCTTGAACCGCCCTCGCCTTTACAAGTGGATGTACGGGCTGAAAGCCCCGCGGACGGGGTCCTTGGTCGTGCACCAGCCGGACGGGGAGGCCGACGCGCGGGCAGTCTACAGCGTGGTCATCGCTGCAACGCTGCACGGGTTGCTGACGCCCGAGCTAGTTCGCGGCTTCTCGTGGTTTCTGCAAGCCTGCCAGACGCACGAGGGCGGCTTCTCGGGCGAGCCCCACGGGGAGGGCCACGGTGCGTACACCTACTGCTCTGCCGCTGGTCTCACTCTGCTGCGCGGCTGGGGCAGTCTCCACGGGGGCGGCGGCGTGCGGCTGCTGCGCCTCTTTCGCTGGCTCTCGAGGCGGCAGATGCAGATGGAGGGCGGCTTCCAGGGCCGCACGCACAAGCTTGTCGATGGGTGCTACTCGTGGTGGCACGGAGGCACGTGCCGCGTGATCCAAGTCGCCGCCCGCCAGCTGCTCGGCATGCCGCCGCTGCGGCCGGCGGCGTTTGAGGGGGCCGCACGAGCGCTCCCGGACGAGGTGGTCCAGTCGGCGTTGCAGCCGCCTCCCCTGGACACTTCCGCAGGCGCCGCTCAGCCGCCGCCCCTGTCGGCCCTGCCAGCCATCTACGAGACATCCCGTCGCCTCGTCGCTTCGCGGGAGCGCACAGCCGGAGCAGCAGCGGCAGGCGAGCACCCTCTCGCCGCCCAGTCGCCGCCAGCGCTCTCTGCACTCGACCTGGCCCAGCTCAAGGCCATCGCGGAGGGCCGCTTGTCCGCCCTGAACAGCGTGGCCCTGCAACAGTACGTGCTCCGATGCTGCCAGCAGCAGGAGGGCGGGCTGCGGGACAAGCCTGGCGTCCGGGCCGACTTGTACCACAGCTGCTACTGCCTGTCGGGGCTTTCCGCTGCCCAGCACGACGCAGCAGGCGCTCGGCTGCGCGACTGCTCGGCTGTGTCATCGGCGGCAAGCAGTGACGCGGCGTGCCGCTCGCCGGCAGAGCCACTTCCGGAGGGGGGTGACGAGGTGCCTGGCGTATTCGGGTCGCCCTCCAACGGCCTGCCCCCTGTGGACGTCCTGTGCAACGTTCGCTTGGACCGTTCCGAGCAGTGCCTGGTGTGGCGGGCTACGCTTCCACGGGCGTCCCACGACGCCCTCTTGGCGGCAGCAACCCACGACGCAGCATCCGTCGCGCACGACGCGTGGGCGGCACGCGTTGCAAGCACCTGAAGCGCCTCATTGGGCATGGCTCTGGGGCGGGCGTGTGCTGGACGCCAGGGTGGTCGATTGACACGTGTGTGCGTGTGCGCTGTCCGCTGTACGGTAATGGATGGGGGAGAAGAAGACAAAAACGCGATGCTGATTCTTTGCGCTGGGATTCGCAACCCCCAGCTGCTGCGGCTGGCGCGCTTGAGCTTCAGCCGATCCAAATATCCCGAACATACCGGCCCTGGCACGAAAGCCGCTTGAGGAGGGCGTCGGCACCCTCGGACCCTCCGGGGGCTGGAAGCAGCGAAGGCACACCAGCCCCCTTGTCGCGGGCTCGCTCCTCGTCGTAGCGTGCCAACACCTCCACAAGAGCCGCGTGGACGTCCTTTGCCATGGCGTTGCCGTCACCGCACACGTACACGTGCGCCCCGTCCTCGAGCAGAGACCTTGCGAGCGCGCGCCCGGTGGCCGGCTCGCGGATGCGGTCCTGCACGTATTGCTTGCTCGCGCCATCGCGCGAGAAGGCGCAATGCAGGTGGGTCAACATCCCCTCGGCTCGCAAGCCCCGCCACTCCTCTGCGTAGAGGAAGTCTAGGGACTCGGACCGGTTTCCAAAGAAGAGCGTGGTGTCCCCGGCCAGCGCCTGCAGGTTTGACCGCGGCGACCGCGTGCCGTCCGCCGCATCTGCGAGGCTGCGGGAGGCTTCGTGGCCCTTTCCGGCTGGCGTTCCCGCGGCGCGGATGCCGCTCGGGCGCCCGAGCGACGGGCTGAGCGCTGCGGCGGCAGCGGCGCTCGCTCGCGCACTTTCCGCCCCCGCTGTCGAGCCACCATCGCCCCCTGCGCTGCCTGTCGACGGGCGGTGGCCCAGCGCTGCCTCTAGCTTGGAAGCAAGCCCCACCGCTGGCATGACAGCGGAGAGCGGCGCGGTCTCCGCGCAGTCGTCTTCAAGGAAGTCGATGCAAAACCCGCCCCGCCACTCTCCGGTGCACACAGCCGCGCGCTGCCGCACGGCGCCCTGGATGCGGGCCTTCCGGTGGCGCAAGAAGCCGCGAAATGGCGCCACGCCGGTCCCGGGGCCGATGAGAATCAGAGGCCAGCGCAGCGAAGCGGGGGGGCGGAAATCTCTCGCAGATCGCAGGAAGAACCGCACGGTAGGGAGTCGTGCAGGGCCCCTCCCGCGACCAGCTGCGCCTGTGCCGTTGGCCTGCGCCTGTGACTGGCGGAGCAAGCCCGAGCAGAGCCGCTCCAGGAAATGGGTGGCAAGGCCGTGGCGGGTGATGGGCCCCGATCCCGCGAGCGCCGAAGCATCCCGGTCCTCGACAGCCTTGCCGCCGCCCTGAGGACTGCCGCACCTGTAGGTGACGACGGTGAAGGCGACCGCCATGCGGTTCGGGGCGTCCAGAGGGGTCGATGCCAGGGAGTAAAACCGAGGCGTGAGCGGGGCGAGGACGGAGAGCAGCGCCCCCAGTGGCGGGAGGCAGGAGGGGAAGAGCGAAAGCAGGTCAAGCAGCGTCAAGCGCTGGCCCTCGAGCGCATGCGCCCACAAGTCCCTCCCCACCGGCCCCTTGGAGCAGAGGAGCAGCAGGTCGGCCTTGTCCTGCGCAGCGCGCTCTTCGCTCACTGCCTCCAGCTCCGAGGCGCCAGCTTGGCGGGCCGGCCTCGCGGCGCAGTGCTCGGCAAGCAGGCGAATCGTGGCCTTCTTGAACCCGCCGCGAATGTCAACCCCCCATGTGATCACCTGCCGCAGCGAGGCGTCCTTCTCGGCCCGCGCCAGGTGACGGGGGATGGAGCCCGCGGCGGCGGAGAGCGCCACCTTGCGCTTGGGGTCCTCGCCCAGCCGGTCGCACAGCGCCTCCACCTCGGAGAGGGAGTTGGGGCACAGAATGCCGATGGAGTCGCCCGGCCCCCAAGCGTCCGCGAGGGGCGTTCCCGACGGATCGATCTCCATGTGAACCACCCGGCGGCTCGACGTGGCGCCGCCGGACGTGAGGAACCTGGCCGAGCGCACAGTCCCCGTAACGGGCAGGTCTGGCGAGAACCCCAGGCCGTCGGCCTCGCTGTCGTCGCTTGCGGAGTCACCCGCACCGTCGGCGGACGGCTCCGCGACCGGGGCGGCGTCCGACACCGCGATGAGAGCGGACGGCAGACGCGGGACGTGCCGGGCGCCGGTGAGCAGCTCGTTCGCAGTGGGCGGAGCGGGAGGCCACTGAGCCGTCTCCCTGGGGTGGGCCACACCGCGGGTAAGGGTGGGGAGGGTGGTCGGTGCGGCCGCTGCGCCGGGCTTGGCGGCCCCAGCCGACGAGCTCGGCGGACGCACCTGGCGAGCGCGCATGCTGGCAAGTAGGCCCATCCCGCCAGCAGCAGCGGGCGCGGCTGCGGCAGCAGGGGCCGGCCCGGGAGCTGGCGCTGGAGCAGGCGCTGGCACCTTGATCTGGCGCGCTCGCATCTGCGCCATGAGGCTCATCCCACCGCCCCCTCCGGCGGCCGGGGGTGGCGGGCCACCAGACGGGCTGGGTGCGGGGGCTGCGGCCCCCGAGTCGGCAGTGGCCTGTGGCTTGACTTGGCGCGCCCGCATCTGCGCGAGGAGGCCCATGCCGCCGGCAGCTCCGGCGACGGGGTTCTCGACAGCCCGTGCTGCGGCGCCGTCGTCGCCTTCGCCGCTGCCAGCGGCGGCTGCGCCGGACGCTGCTGCTGCAGCTGCTCCTGGCTCGGCAGGTGGCATCGCAACGCCGAGGTCCGAGTGCAGCACCGGCCACAGCGACTTGAGCCAGGGCTTGACCTTGCTGTCCAGGCCCAGCACCTCGTCGGCGAAGCCGGCCTCGACGACTTCGGTCGCGCCGAGCTTGAGCAAAGCGGTGCGAATGCGCTTGGCCGCGTGGCAGAACTTGTCGTAGTTGGTGTCCCCGAGCCCGAGTACTGCCACCTTGATCCCCGACAGGTAGGTTGCCGGCAGCGTCTTGCGGTGCACCCACCGCCAGAACCGCTCCGCGTTGTCGGGCGGGTCACCGTTGCCGGTGGTGGAGCAAATTACGACGAAGCGCGCCGCGGCAGCGGCCGAAATTGCCTCGCGGGAGCTGAACACCTGCTTCTTCCGCATGGTGGCCACTGTGGCGCCTCCGTCGGCAGGCTCGGGCTTGAGGCCGACGCACACGAAATCGTTGAGAGCGTGGAGCTCGCATGGCAGGCCGCGAGCACACCCTTGCTCGTGAACGCGCTGCGCGGGATGCGGCGCTTGGGTCAGGAAAGCATGGACAGTGACGCTCGAGCCGCATGCCCTGCAGTAGGCGCAGCACAGGCGCCATTCCCCGCACATAGCCTAGAGCTGGTCCATGCGGCGAAGCAACGGCTCCATTGGCCGAATCCCGGAGGGGCCGTCAGCCGCGAGCGAGAGCACACGGGGTGGCCTGGGGAGCTTTGCCGGCCTCTCGGCGTGCAGGGCTGGGCTCTCACCTCAGCGAGCGACTTGGCCGTTCCGGTCTGGGACCCGTATAGGATGACCACGCGTCTGCGATTCGGGGCGTGGCGGCCGGGGACGAGGGCGCTCGGGGGCTGAAGAGGACACGCGTCGCGGCAAAGAGGTCTCAAGAGAAGCGAGTGGGACGGCACGCGCCAGGGCCGCGCGTGCGCCACAAGCTCACGACATGGCGCGGGATGCGCGTCGGGTTCCGAGAGGCCGCGAGGGGGGCGAGCGGCGCTGGAAAAGTCCGCGTGCGTCAGCGCGCTGCGGCGTGGGCGAGTGTGCCTCCCAGCGGCAACTTGCGTGGCGCTGTGCGTTGACGTGGCGGGCCGCAACTTTTGCCCCGTCTCGCTAGTTGTGGCCGAATTTGGGCGTTGCAAACAGAGCCCTAGTTGCAGCAACTATGGCAATGCACTGCTCAACTCGCCGCACGCACGCTCACGCGAGCGCACGCACGGGTGCCGGGCGGGCGCAGACAAGAGCGCGCACCGGGGTGTCCCCTTGCACCACGCTCCGGGGCAGGCAATCGGTCAGCGCGCTCTAGGCCGCCTGTCCCGGCAGGCCCATCAGCATGGCCATTTGCCGGCCGAGGCCCACCAGCCTCCCAGTCTCCGCGTCCCACAGCTCAGTGTCAGCCTCCAGCCACCCGTCCGTGACGAACCGCGTGCTGTGGCGGAGCACCAGCCACCCTCCGGGCGTCGGCTCGCCCCGCACCTGCACGCTCATCTCAATCGTGGGCACCCACGTGATCCCGGGCAACACGCCGAGCAGCGCCGGCGGCGGCAAGCTGTCGCTGAAGAAGAGCAACGACAGCGCGTCCAGCCCGCGGTAGGGAGCCCTCGCAGCCCCAGGAACGGACCTTGCGTCAGCGGACCCGTCGATGGCCCCGGCGCCAGCGGCCTCCGCGCCCACGAGCAGCGGCGGGAACCGAAGCCAGCAGTCGTATGACAGCGGAAGGTCGCTTGCGAAACCGCTGCCCTGTCCCGGGATAGCGCCAGCCTCCTTGCGCGCCTCCACTGCCCGGGCCACTCTGCTGACGAATGCAGGGTCAAACCGCGCGTCGTTCCGCAGGGCGATGGGGAAGGCGCTGGGGCTGGAGAGCCCGCCGTACACGCCGAAGATGCTCTCGCACTGCTCGGGCGGTGGGAGCACGGGCATGGCGCCGGCGGTCGGCGAGCTGAGGCCTGGCGTTGGAGGGCTGGCCGCTGTCCCGAGGGTCACGGTCGCTTGCACCGTGGGCGCGGCCGGCAAAGCCCCTTCGACAGGCGCGGCTCGCGTCGCGCGGACGCTGTGTGTTGACATGCGCTTGGCTGCCTTGAGCGTTTCAACGTTGAGCTCGTACTCGGCGCCGGCTTCGGCGGGGCGCAAGAAAAACGCCGAAAGAGCCACGGGGTCGGCTCCAGCGGCCCCGCTGGCCTCTGCTGCGGCAACGGCAGCCTTGGCGATGGTGGCCATGATGTACCCCCCGTTGGGGACTCCTGCGACACTGAAGCCCCCATGGCAGGTCCAGGCGCGGCGCGCAGCGTCCCCGGCCATTGGCACGCTCTCGGTGGCGGCGTCGAAGTCCGCGTTGAGGCGGGCAGGTGCCGCCAGCCCTCGGCATGCCCCCAAAGAGGCTACGGGCAGTATTGCGCTCTTTTTTTTTTTTTTTTTTTTTTTTTTTTTTTTTTTTTTTTTTTTTTTTTTTTTTTTTTTTTTTTTTTTTTTTTTTTTTTTTTTGTTTCTCAATCGCGAAAGCATGCTGCGCGCTGTGCGCCTCGCTGTTGCTGTTCGCGCCGGCCCTTGCCTACGGCTCTGCCGAGGCCGCCACGTCGGCGACCAACGGGACGTGGTCGGACGGCATTGAGGCGCAGGGCAGCCCCTCCTCCCCAATTGCCTCGCGCTCGGGCAGCTCAAGCACCGAGTGGGCACTTGCCCCCGCCCCCAGCCAGATGTAGTCAATGATGCGCGCGACAGACTTGGGCTTGCGCGCGCTGGCTTCATCCGCCTCCCCCGGAGCAACCGCTGCCTGCGCTGCGGCGGCTGCGGCAGCTGCGGCGCGCGCCGCCGATCCCACCTCGGCCGAGCGCACCTTGAAGGTCGAGAGTCCCTCCTCAACAGCCAGCGTGGCGCCGTCCCCGCCCCCCACACGCGCGTACGCGGACCGCAGCCGCAGCCCCGGCCAGGCATGCAGCGTCGCGTACACGCCCTCCGCGCCGGCTGGCCCCGGCGTGGCCTGCGCTGCGGCGCTCAAGGCCCGCTTGGCCGCCGAGGCCGCGTCCTCCCCCTCCTCCCCCTTCGCCTCCACGGCCTCGTGAAGACTGGCGCGGACAGGCTCCCCGGGCTGCACGCCAACGGATTCGATTGGCGGCTCGTTCAGGTCGCCTGCCATGACGACGCCGCACACAGCTGACCCCGAGGCCCGGAGCGATGACACCGCGGCCCCGACGTAGCTCGCCCACGCTCGGGCCTGCACCAGCCGTGTGGCGGCCGGACCCGGCCCCGTCTTGGCCTTGAAATGGGCAGTGGCAATCACCCACACGGCCGGTCTGCCGCTCGCGCCCAGCGGCGCGGCCAAGTCTCTGGCCAGCACGATGATTCCGCGCTGCGTGGTGTCAGGCTGGAAGCGGACCACTCGGCTGCTCAGCAGCTCCAGGCGCGACCGGCGCAGCAGCACAGCCTCCCCGTCGGCGTCCCCACCCAGCCGCTCGGCCGCCGTCCCGGCGCACGTGTGGACGCCCGTCCAGGGCCCCGCGATGCACAGATGGGGCTCGAAGGTATCGTGCCAGTGGTTGCACTCCTGCAGGCACACCACGTCTGCGCCCGCCGACTCAATGGTGGCCAGGATGCCGGGCGCGCGCGCCTCCCAGGACAGCTCGCGGGCGGGCTCCTTGATGTGCGCGAAGTTCCCGTGCTGGGCAAGGCCGTCCGCGAGCACGTTCCAAGTCATCACGCGGAGCAGTCCACGGTCGCTGGCCGCAGCCCGGGCTCCCTCCCACCGGGACCGCCGCATAGTGCGGCCCAGCTGCGGGGAGTGAGGCGAGCAAGCAAGAAAACAAGCGGAAAAGGGCAATTGCAACCCGAGCCCGCGGCAGCAGAGGCCCGGCACGCGCGCAGTCCCCGCCAAGCGCCTCACAGACATCACTCCGTGCCCACTGCCTGACATCTCAAATGTGTGAGAGCCGGCCTGGCGCACAGTCGGGAGCCTCGGCAGGCTCTACCCAGCCACGCGAGTGGCTCGGTGCGCCGCCCGCTGCGCCCCCGCGGGCAGCACAACCGGGCCCGCCTGCCCCGCAATGGACAACTCCGCGTTCAAGTCCATTCTGGCGGCGGCCGAGCACACGTATGTCAAGCAAGCTGCTGCACAGTCTCAAGGGGGGGGGGACGCCGAGGCCAAGAAGGAAAAGCGGCGCAAGAAGCGGCCCCGCGACGACGCTGGCGACAGGAGCCGCAAGAGCCACGGCAATAAGCACGAGTGAGGATGCCACAAGCGCGCGCCCGCCAGGCCCCAGCGGGGCCGGGGGAGACGCCTGGGCATCGGCAGTCTTGGCAACGACTGCTTCCGCTGGCCCATCGATGCCCCTGGTTTCCCCCGCCTTTCCTCGGCCCGCGCGCGCGCTCCTTGCTTCCACGCAGGTATCGCGACTTGGCCGCCCAGAGGCGGGCACGAGAGGCCAGCGAAAAAAAGGACGGCGATGGCGAGGCTGCCGCGACCGCCGCTGCCTCCGCCGACTTTGAGCAGAGCAAGCACTTGGGCGGTGACGTCGAGCACACCCACTTGGTCAAGGGTCTCGATTTCGCGCTGCTCTACAAGATCAGGCGCGAGGCGGAGGCAGAGCGCCTGGCAGCGGAGGCGGCAGCCAAGTCGCGGAGGGGAGGCAGCAGCAGCAGCAGCAGCAGCAGCAGCAGAGCCAAGGGCGCAGTCCAGCCGGAGGGGTCGGCCTTTGCGAGGCGCATCTTGGCCCGCGCCATGGACACTCACGAGGCGGCGCTGAAGCAGCAGGCTGCCTCGGGGAGCGGCGCCTCGTCCGCTGCTGCAGCCGACCAGGCCTCGCTCCGGGAGCAGCTTCGTAGGGCGCTCCTGCGGGACGGGGGCGGCTCGCGCTTCGCCCCTGGCCGCCTAACCTTTCGCCTCAACATTGAGACCGACCCCGACGCGGCTGGGTACGGAGAGGAGCCGGCCGCGGTGCTGCGGTCGGGCGCGGACTGCTCGGAGACAGACGCGGGGGTGCTGGACCGGCTTCCGCACGAGCTCCGCACGGCGCTCTGCGAGGTGGCCAAGGCGGCTTCGGAAGGGGACGACGCTCTGAGGAAGCTGCGGCGGCGACGGCGCAGGGCGGAGCGGGAGGCGGCCGAGCGTGCAGCTGACCAAGGCCCGGCCCTCCTACCCGGAGCGGCGGCTGCCGCAGATGCAGGGGATGCCGCAGATGCAGGGGATGCCGGCGGCGATGGGGACGAAGACGACATTTTTGGCGATGTCACGGACGACTACGCATTTGGCGCGCCGGCCTTCGCCGCCGCAGCCGCGGGGCCTCATGGGTCAGAGCCCGCTGCAGATGAGGCGGACTCCATCACCTCTCCGGGAGGGCTGGGTGCGGGACCGCGCTCCAGCCTGGGCGAGCTCATCAAGCAAGGCAAGCTGCGAGTGCACTCCGACGCCTCGGGGGGTGACGAGGAGGACGACGACATCATTGCGGGCTACGTGGAGGAGCAGCCCGGCGCCGACGACGGGTACGGCGACATGGGGCTGGAAGGGCTGGGGGGCGCGCTGGCGGCTGATGCCCTCGCGGACACGACGGACGACGGGCCTGCCGGAGCCAGCTCTGCAGCCCGAGGGCCGCTCAAGCACAGGCACGATTTCGACACGGAAGAGGAGTACAACAAATACAAGCTCGCGCAGGGGGGCGCGCCGTCATTCGGCGCTCAGTTTGGCACCAAAAAGGGTTCCGGCCGGATGAGCGATAAGGAGCTTGCGCGCCGCAAGGCCGCTGCCCAGAAGCGCCGCTTCGAGCAGGACCTCAAGGACATCAACTCCAGGCTGGAGCAGCGCAGGACTGGGTCCAAGCCCGGCGAACTCCCAGAGGACCCTTCGGCGAAACGTCCCAAGCTGGCGGGCTCGTCCTCGTCATTTGTCCGCTAGTGTTTGCCGACCTCTCTGCGCGGCCAAATATTGTACTGCGAAGCGAAATATTGCCATTTTCGGCAGCGCCCGAACCGGCCACTCGCGAAAGCGAACCATGATTGGGTCCACACGAGCTAGCCGGCTATACCGGCAGATGCTGGTCATGGCCAGGGCACTGCCAGAAGCGAGGCGCGCCAAAGCGACGAAGCAAATCATGGACGGGTTCCACGCTGGCCGAGACGAGGATGCCGCCGAACGGTGAGCTCGCCGGCTATCGCCGCTGCTCGGCGGGCCAGTCAGAGCCAGGGTCGGGTTGCAGCGACGGCAGCCGGGCTGGCTGCAGCCGAGGCCATGCGGTCCGGGGAACAGGGCTCGAAGCTTGTGCGCTGCCGCCGCCACCCGCGCCTAGCTCCGCTGCTCCGCAAGCGCATGCGAACGGGTCGGCGCGAGTCGCCCCTGTGACATGCTCACACGCCCTGCCTCTTTTTCTCGTCGCCCCGCGGCGTGCGGTCGGCCCCGCAGCGTGACCGAGCTGCTCCATGACGCAACGAAGCGCCTCAGCTTCATGCGCACGCTCGTTCCACCCCACCTGCGGCCCGACTTTGCCGACGGGACCCAGCAGGGCTTCCAGCAGTACGTTGTGCGCGACGGGCGGGTCGAGGACGGCGCGGCTCGCCGCAAGGAGAAGGCCAAGTACAGTAACTGGCGGCAAGGGAACTTGGACCCGGATGACGTGGCGAAGCATCATGACCAAATGAGGCGCTTCCAATTTATGGACCGCCCCGGCGGCCCCCCGACTGGCCCGGTGTGGGGCTGAGGGCAAGGTCTTCTGTCCCTTGACAAGGAGCCTTCGAGTGATAACCGACATTGAGTGCTTACGAGTGGTGCAAAGTTTCCCCGCCCAATCTGGCAGGGTGCCGTCACGGCGTGCGATCGAGGAAATGCATTCCGAAGTGGAAGGAGGCGCCCGCACACGGATGCACACACAGACACACACACACACACACTGACAGCTGCGAGGGCTCGCGCTGCCAGGCGCCAGACGCCCAGGCGCTGCAGCCAGCAGCCTGGCTGCTCCCGCCCGCGTGGGCGAGGGGTGCGGTGGTGGAGGGCTGGGAGGGATAGGGAGAGAGGAACCAGGATCAGGGCGCCTAGCCGCGGCATTTGATGGCGTCGACGTCGACGGTGACGCGAATGTTCATTGCCGCGAGCTCGTTGGCGAGGTAGCGGAACACGTAGGGGAGGGGCATGGCCACGCAGCCAGATCCCGTGCCGCAGCTGACACACGTCCAGCCACGAGCTGGGCCGAGCGACGACGGGGCGGCGAAGCCGGTGGTGAGGACTCCATCGGCAGCCCTGGAGCGCTCCGCCATTGCTGTGGCAGAGCGAGGTCCGCGGGCCTGTGTGGACGCGGGCGAGAGCACGGAGCCGCAGTGGGAGCAGACGACGGCAACGTGGCGATCGGACGAGTTCATGAGGCGGTCGTGGAGGAGGAAGGAGGTGCCGTGGCCCAGCATGGAGTCGCGCTCCATCTCACCGAAGCGGATGCCACCGTGCTTCTTGCGACCCTTGATGGGCTGCCTGGTGAGGCTGTTGATGGGGCCCTTGGCGCGAACCTGGCTCTTGTCGCTGACCATGTGGCGGAGTCGCTGGTAGTAGACGACTCCCACGAAGATGTCGGCGTGCAGGGGCTCGCCGTTGGTCCCGCTGTACATGGGCTCCGAGCCATAGTACTGGTACCCGCCGGCGCGCAGCTGCTCGCCAAAGTAGTCAACGGCGCGGTGGCGCTCGCTGAATCGGAACGGGGTGGACTCCTGAAAGCGGCCATGCATGGCCCCGGACTTGCCAGCCATGGACTCGATCAGCATGCCAATCGTCATGCGAGACGGGAAGGCGTGGGGGTTGATGATGATGTCAGGAGTCATGCCGCCCTCGGTGAAGGGCATGTCCGACTGCGGCCAGAGGATGGACATGACGCCCTTCTGTCCGTGGCGGGAGCTGAACTTGTCGCCCACCACGGGGTTGCGGTTGAAACGGAGCTTGATGCGGGCCTTCTGGACCAGGGACGACGGGACGGCCGCGTCCGCGCCAAGCACGGTCACGGACTCGATGTAGGCGGGCTCGGCCTCCTTGTGCTTTGTGATGCGCGTCTTGCCGGTTACCGTGTCGTAGACGCTGTAGATCGGGTCGCCCTCCCGCACGTACATGCCCACAGGAGGCAAGCCGTCGGCGTCGAGCGAGGGCACGGTAAACTGAGAGCCGGTGGAGCCGTCAGCGGACGGGCCGGTGACGAGCTTGTTTGCCAGCACCTCGCGCTTGGTCTCGCCGCCGCGGGCCTGCCCGACGAGGTCGACGGTGATGGTCTTGTACACGGACGCGTGGGCGAAGCCGCGCTCGTAGCTCGACTTGTTCACGATCATCGCGTCCTCCATGTCGATGCCAGTGTAGGCAATCACGGCCACCACGGCGTTGGTCCCGGCGGGGTACTCGTCCATGCCGTACTCGCTCTGTCCCGTGTTCTGGACGAGAGGGGCCTGCGGGGTCTGCAGGCGGAACAGCTTCGTGTCGGAGCGATGCGGCAGGGCCAGAAGGGGTGTCCCCATGGTCTGCTTTCCCATCTGGCACTGGTACATGTTCCGGGGGGACTGGTTCATGTCAGAAAACGGCGTCAGAGACGCTGCGAGGCTCAGCATGCTCATGGGAGAGAGCTCCATGTGGGTGAAGGGCGAAGCCGCCGGGTTCAGTGCGTCCCCGGGGCGCAGGCCGGCGATGTCGGCGAAGTCGCGCGGCGAGCACGCCACGTCCAGGTACTGCTGCTCGAGGGGGCCGAGGAGCTCCAGGGTGCCGCCCCCAGACCTGCACGAGGCAGCCGAGGCCTCAGCATCAAAGCCGACGGCTGCCTCGTGCTCGCGCCCGTACACGCCGGGCAGAAGCCGCACGGGGCGCACCAGGCGGGCGGCCTCCCCGGACAGGAACAGGCCCGCGAACGGACCAGTGATGTCGTCTGTTTCGGCCCCGGCGGAGGCGGCAGTCGCCGCGGCGCCCTTGCGGCTTGCCTTCTTGGGCGAGGCGCCAGCGGCCGCAGCAGCAGCAGCCGTTGCGAGAGCCGAGTCGCCGGCGGCTGGGCCGCGGCGAGCAGCCGCGTCCAGGGCGTCACGGTCCGCCTTGGTGGCGGGAAGCGGCGCCCCGCCGTCGCGCACGAGGTGTTCACGTGCGGGAGGGGGCACGAACGCGACCTCGAGGCTCATAGGCACCGAGAGGGCGAGGGCCGCGGCGCGCTCGAGCCCAGCAGCGGCGGCTGCCGACGCCAGGTCAGCGGGGAGGGGCGGAAGCGACGTCTCCGGCCGCATCTGCGGCTGCACCGCCGGGCCGGGGACGGAGGCGCTTGCGTAGCCGAGCGTGGCAGCGGCGAGCACGCGGCGAACGCGGTCGCGAAGGCGGCGGCGCTGTTGAAGGGCGACCACCGTCGAGTGGCCGAGCGCTCGGCCTCGGATAGGCAGGCCGCCGTCGCCCGGGACGCCGTCGGCATCGGCGCGGAGCTCGGCCTCGCCCTCGGCCGCCTCCATAGGCCGGCCCTGCGTGGCGGCAATGCCCTTGAGAAGGCGGAGGCGCGAGGCGATGGCAGCAGCCTGGGCTGGCAGGCAGGCGCCCACGACCCGGCCGTCGACAAAGACGGGGACGTGATCCCACGGCACGACGACGCCGCCGGCGAGCGCCATGAGCGGGGTCATGCCCAGCTGAGCAAGCAGCGCCGGGAGGCGGGAGGTGTCCGCGGGGTGGGTCGTGGCGCGGGCGGCAGCAGTCAAGTGGTTCAGCAGACCGCAAGGAGCGCCATCGGGCGTGTGCACGGGGCACATGAAGCCCCACGACTCCGGCAGCAGCTTCCGCACGGAGGTGGTCTTCATCTCAGAGAAGAACTGGCCTCGGTGCACGGAGCGGAAGTGGGTGACGAAGCGGAGGAAGTTGATCTTGTCCGCCACCACGGTGAATCCGGAGGCCTGCATCAGGTCCAGGCCCGTCGAGGAGATGAGCGTGCCAGTGGCGAGCAGGTAGTACGTCTTGCGGCCCACGTCGACGCGGCGATCCGCGATGCGGCGGAAGAAGGCGCCGTCGTACGCGCTGAGCACCGAGCTGCGCACGGGCGGCGGAGGGCCGGCGTTGGCTGCACCGGGCTGCGCAGCCCGCAAAGCCGCCATGTCCACATCAGGCGCCACGGCCCTGCCTGCGATGACCTCGCGCTTCATGGCCTGCTCGAAGCCCTGGAGCATCTCCGACAGCTTCTCCTTGACGAACATGCAGTAGAGGTGGCCGCCAAGGAGCAGCTCCTGGTTGGCCAGCGAATCGGCGCTGTCCTCCAGCACGTCCCCGGCCACGAAGCGGTACAGCTTACGCAGCATAGTGCAGAGCATGACGAACTTGTCGTGGGCTGCCGTCTCCTGGTCGGCGGCGTTGGTGAGGTGCACGAGCACGTAGCGGTCCAGCAAGAGGCGGCCCGCCTCTTCATCGCTCGCCGTGCTCGGCAGGTCGAGCTCGCCGCGGAACCGCGCGCCGAGGAACGCAAGGCACGCCTCCCGCGACCCGGAGGAGGGGCCAAAGCCGGCCTGAACCCTGGCATCGCGAAGCAGCAGCTGCACTCGGTCGGCCAGGTGGGGGTCGCGAGCAGCGCCCTGGGGCCCGCCACAAATGGCGTTGAAAATCTCGCGGTCGGTGGTCTCCCGCAGGCACCGAAGCACCAGCACAGCGGGCACGAAGAACTCCTGGCGGCGGAGTGCGAAGCGAACATTGGCACCGCCATTGGTGAGGTAGTGGAGCGTGACGGTGAGCGCGGACTGGTCCGGGCGGACGCTGCGCACAACCACGGCTTGCGTCGAGTAGAGCCGGCCGCGCTTGGTGTAGGAAGACCGCGTGATGGCCATTGGGTAGTTCCGGCGAGGCATCTGCAGCAGTCGGACCACGCGCTCGATGCCGTTGCAGATGAAGTAGCCTCCAAACTCTGACGCCTCCTCGTGCGCCGCAGCCTTGGCGGCCGCATCCATGCCCGCAAGGTGGCAGCGCTGGCTGCCGACCATGATGGGGAGCTCGCCGGCTCGGAGCGGGTAGCTGTCCGTCGACACCACGACGTCCTTTCCAGAGCCGTCATCGGCTGGGGCCAACACGGAACGGCACACGACCACATTGAGCGGAGCTGAATAGGACAGGCCGCGCTCGCGGCACTCGGCAGGCATGAGGCGCATGTCCTCGGAGCCGTCGCGCTTCGTCGGCTGCCCGACCTCTGCGCTTTCGATCCAAACACGGACCCGCTTGCCACCAGGGCCAAGGCGGAAGTCACGGGCAGGGATTTCGTCCACAGCGAGGCCCAGGCCGGACTCGAGGAAGAAGTTAAAGCTCTCGACGTGAGCCGAGGCGAGGTCCTTCAGGCGGGAGTCGGTGTCCTGCGGCAAGCCGGTCGCGGAAGACGACGGCACCAGCCGCTGGCGCTTCATAGAGCGCAGGAACTTCTCGTCGCGGTGGCGACTGCCTGCGTAGTCCATCGTGGCTCCTCGGGGACCGTCGCGCGGGAAGGCAATGCCGGAGGCGAGGTGCTCTGCCGGAAGGCGTGCGTCTCGGCCTTGCGGCGAGCGGAGCAACAGAGTCTCGACGGGAAACCCCGGTCGAGAGGCCGCAGCAGAACCTTAGAGGGCGCGATACCCCCTTTCGGCTGAGCCTGGTCTGGCTAGGCAGTCGGGCAGGCCCAAAGTGTCCGCGCGCCGCGGTCCGGCCTGGCAGAGCCCAGCGCTGGCCGGACCTGGAGGAGAGGTAAGTTCCGAGCAGCCAACTCGGCCCCACACTCACCCTCGCGAGAACGCCCCAGAAGGAGGCGCCAGACCTGGGCTATGGCGTGCACGCTTTCCCTCGAGAGGGCAAGCGCCAATCTCAGGGCCGCTCGCAGCTGCGCGTGCTCGGCCGCGTGAGCCCGCCTCGCGTTCGCGAGAGGCTCTCTGGCTCTTTTGCACGCGCGCCCGTGCGCCCGCCTTGCGTCGCACTGCCATGCGCCGGGGCCGTGCACCCAGGGGCCTGCAATGGAGACTTGGCCTGTTCGCCTTCCCCACACCCTTGCTGCCCACGCTCCTTCCCAACGCGTGCTGTCGGCTGCAGCCTCATGGTCTCTGTGTGGATTCTGGCCATTGCCGCGCTTGTTCTCGGAGGCGTAGTGACGAGCTCCGCAGACGGAGGCGCGCTGCAAACATGTCTGGCCCCCTCGCAAGGCTTTCCGCTGCTGCCAGGCGGGGATAACGTGGTGATTCTCCCTTGCTCCCAGCAGAGGACTGTGTGCCAGGCGTTCAACTGCTCGGAGTGCATTGGCCAGCTCCAGTGCGTCACCGACTTGAATCGCGGAGACATAACATGCTCCCCATGCGCTCCCTTGGGCCCCAACTATGACCTGGCTGCGTTGGCGCTGCTCGTGGGCCTGGCCCTGCTGGGCATCGGAGTTGCGCAAGTCCTCTGTCTGTCGGCCCGGAACGGGTTCGACCCGTCCACTTGCAGAAGCAACCACCGGACCGGCTGCTCCGCGATTTGTGGAACGCCGTGCTCGGACCCGTGGCCCCAGGCTGCTGATGCCTCCGGGGACGGGTGCAGAGATGGCCCTGGCTATTCCGTCATGACTCGCCAACACGCGCCTCCGGTCATTCTGGGAACTGCTGCATTCAGGTGACAAGGCCCGTACCTGGCAGGCCAGCCCCCAAGCTTTGAGCGTGCTTTGCGTGTGAACCTGCCACCGTTAACAGAATGCAATTAGACATTTGCGTGGGGGGGCCATCGGAACGTCTCCCCGCACACAAAGGAATGAAATGCCACATCTCGGAATGCACCGGAACGAGACTGGCATGGTGAAGCGATGATGCATCTGTTGGTGTTGAGGGCGCAACTCTCAGGCCTCCTCCTCCTCCTCCTCCTCCTCATCGTCACTTTCCGCCATCTCCTTCTCAAGCCAGACGAAGAAGTCGGCGAGCTGCTTCAGTGCCTTGTTCTTTGCCTTGCCGGAGAGAGGACCGCGCGGGCCAGACTTCCACGCCGCAAAGGCGGAGTCATCGATGCAGTCCTCGTCAAACAGACCCTTGAACGCCCCGACGAGCATGCCGTTGGGGTAGCTCAGATCAATGGCGACAGACACCACGGCATCCAAGGCAGCAACGCTCTCAGCCAGCTTCTCGTCGCAAACAGCGCTGATCACCGGCCCGAGCGCCTCGTCTGCGGCCCAGGGCGCGGCCAGGGTCAGCTGCTCACGGACGATGGCAGTCTGCGGACACGGACGGAAAGAACAACAGACATAGAGCCTTGTTGGAATGCGGCAACGGGACGGCGCAACGGGCAGGCAGGGCAACCACGTCGACCTTTCCGTCAGACCCTTAGGAGAATATAGCTCTCATCACTTGTGTTAGTATTTCAGCTATCAGGTAAAAAAACATTCGTCATTCGGTGAGGCGACGCTTCCTGTCAGAGGCATAGCAGCAGTGCAGATGTGGCTCACCTTCAGCACGGCCCTGGTGACGCCCCAGGCAATGTCAGTCGACTCCGCTCCCGCGACGGCCTCGAAAGCAGCGGTGGCAGCCTCCACAGCTTCGTCGCCGGTAAGACCACTCGCAAGTGCTGCCTCCACTGCAGCTGCGACGCGCACGTTGGCAGGCTCCGCGGAGGCCGCCGCAGCAGCCGCAGCCGCCGCCGATGGCGCTTCGACAACTGCGTCGGGCTCTGGAACGCCCTCCATGCCTTCCTGGGCGCAGAGCCTGCGCAGCTCGCGGCCAGGCATGGCAGCCTTCTCGAAGAGGCCAGCCTCGATTGCCTCGGCCACGCCTTCTTTGAGGCTGCGCGGGAAGCTCTGGGCCCTGGAGAGGACAGAGTCCTTTGCCCGCCGGGCAACGACCTCCAGATCCTCCTCGGCGAGCTCCTCACCGGCCTTCGAGGCTGCTTCCACCGCGCGATCCACAGCCGCCTGGGCTTCGTCGGCCGCAGTCTCCGGCGCGAGAGCTCGCGGAGTGTCACGAAGGACGCTGTCGTTGGCGGGCTCACCCCCCAGCAAGAAAGCAGCGGCCGCCTCCAAAGTGGCGACAACCTGGTCAACCGAGACAAGCCCAGGTGCTGCGGCGTCGCCAGCAGAGGCCCCAGCCGCGCGACGGCCCTTGCCCCGACGGCCCTTGCCCGCCTTCTTGCTCTGCACGCCGGCCAGAGACGCCAGCAGAGCTCCGAAAACCTTGGCGTCGCCGCCACGCTGGCACAGAATCATGCGGCGCACGATCAGGTCGAGGCACAGAAGTGCGAAAGGCTCCGACGCCCCAGCAGCGCCGCGAATTGCCTCGGTTGCCTTGGCCACGTCGCCCTCTCCAGCCATAGACTGCTGCAAGGTGTCGAGGTGCTTCTCCACGCTCAGCCGGACCGTCGCCTGCAAAAGAAATCGCAAAAGGCACAACGGGAACAAGACAAGATCGCGCGCCAACGAGGCCGCAAGGCGACGATGCAAGGAAGGAGGAATAAAATGTCAAACCCCTGATTCAGTATTGCCGTCAGAAGCAAAGCAGAACGCCGCCTCGGGTACTGTGCCCAGGTGAGAGGAGCTGCCAAGCCCTCAGATGTTGCCCCACGAACGCTAAACAAAGCCTAGGTGCGAACAGGGGTGAGAGACCCCCTGCAAGCACCGAGCGGCAATGGTCGTGGGGCGAAAGGCAGCGCATTGCGAAGCAATCTCGTGGTCTCACCATTGCCTCGCTCTCGCTCATCTGGCTCGCCAGGGTTCCGGTAACATCGCCGGCAGCGCCCTTGACGCGCTCCGTCTCCTCAGCAGACGCCTTGGCTGCCGCTGCGATTGCCTCGACTGCCTTGGACGACTTGGCAGGCGACGGCCGTGCGCCTGCAGCAGCAGGTCCCCCACGCAGTCCAGAAATACCGGGGTATTCCTGGCGGCTGCCCGATGAAGCGAACGCCTCGCCCATGCGGCCGCCGGGCCGGGAGCCCATCATGCCGGCCATCGGTGGCCTGCCTCCCATCATGCGGCCTCCCATCATGCCAGCCATGGGGGGGCCACCCACCACGCGGTCCCCTGCCAACGCTTGGAACCGGTCAGTTGGGATCTTCTCGTCGTCTGCCAGCTTGCGGGCAGGGGCCACGCGAGGAGCTGCGCCGAGGCCGCCGGCAACCCGCTCCGACATGAAGGTGGGGCCGCCTTCGCTCTGAGGTCCTCCCGGCCGCGGGAACGACTGTGGCCTCGGAACCGGGTCGTCGCTCTTAAGTGCCGCAAACCTAGAGTCAGGAATCCTGTTCTCAGCTGCAAGCGGGCGCCGCTGCGGGGGAGAGCTCGCGAGGGGCCGCCCAGCCAGACCAGGACCGCCCAGGCCTGCAAGTCGGTCATCCGCGGTCTCTCTGGGCTTTGAGACCTCAGCCGGAGAGCCTCGGCCCGGGAGACGAGACTCCCCGAATCGGCCACCGGGGCCGGTGCGCGGGCCCGAAGGACGCGCGTCGCGCAGGGCGCTGAAGCGGTCCGGAGCGCTGCTGTCTGCAGAGGCGGTCGTCCCGGTTGGTGCCGGACGCGCATCTTCGGGTGCAGGCGGGAGAGCCGGCGCGACGCCCTGCAGCAAGGAGAAAGACAACCGAGGGGACATCAGAGGGCGAGATTGGCCAGGATCACGGGCAGTTCAAACATGCTCGAGCTCGGCTCCGACCGAGAGAGCGATCTTCGCCGCCAGCACTCTGCCGAGACGCGAGACTCACAGCTTGGGGCCGTTGTTGACGAGAGCGCCAGCTGCTTCCGACCTGGGGCCGTGCGTCACGCGCCGGGGCGTTGCGGCTCGGTCCGCCGACCATCGGGCGCCTGATGCCGCCGACGGGAGGGCGCGCGCCGCCGGAGCGCCAACTGCCTCCGTCCGACCTGTATTGAAACAAAATACGACGTGAGGGCAAGACCGCGAGGGCGTGGGGCAGGGGCGCAGGGCATCTGCTTGCAAGCGGCGTCACGAAGGGACTCGCTAGATTCCGGCAGGAGCACGCGGTTGGTAGCCTGGCCCCAGGGGCGGCCTGGAACCCACCGCGCCACGCTGCTGGCGACCTCAGAGTGGCCGCGGTGCTCGTGGTCTCCAGGGTGCAGCGGGGGCGCTCGTCGTTGGCTGCAGGGCTGCCAGCGGGAGCCCGCGCGAGTCCGCCGGCTAACGCGAAGACAGTGGAAGTCTCGACCCCGGCCACCTCTCTGCCGCGCGCGCGCGGCGCTGTGACGCGGGGCAACTCACCCTGCGGGAGGCGTTGACCTTTCCTGGTCGCTCATGGTGGTTGGTGCGGAGCCCCTTGGGCTTGTTCCGGCAGCTTCGACCTCAAGGCCGAGCTGAGGTGTGCGAGCGTCACGACTTGAATTGCCGGCGGCTCTGCCAGGGCCAGCGGCAGCGCATACTTGAGCCCATCCAAACATCCCCTCCTAGCAGTTGCCGCCGCGCACTCGCTTGCCAGCCAGCCAAGCGCGCCGGCCGGGCGTCCGGTGCGCTGTCGGGTCTGCGACAAGGCAAGCTGCGAACGCCCTGCATTGGGAAGCGCTCGCTGCGGACGGCCAAGGCCCCAATGCTGCGCTCCATCAGTGAATTCTTCAGCCCGACGCATGCTGCGCCTTCGTCGTCGCCGCTGGACATCAGCAAGGTCACTGACAGGTTGTATGGTGAGCGAAGGCCTTGCGGTGGGCACTGGTGACGGGAGTCTGCTGCACCCTCGCGCCGCCACCTTCTGCACTGGGGAATGCTGGTGCAAGCCGCGCTCTCCTCAGCGCTTCCTCACCAGCCCCCCCCCCCTCGCTGCTTCCGCGCCCGCGCACTGCAGTCATGGGCCTGCCGTGGAGGCGAATGACAGAGGCGACCGCGCAGCGGAACAACATCGACGAGATCGCGGCGCACCTCCGAGCCCAGTTCGGCAACCATGCGCTCCTGTTCGACCTGACTTCCCGCGGCCCGCACGGCGTGGACTACAGCAAGTTCAACCACCAAGTCTTGCATTTCGAGCCTGATTTTAGCGACCGCGGCCATGAGGACGTGCCGGCCATCCGCCAAGCGTTCTCCTTTTGCTACGCGGCGAAGTTCTGGACTGAGCTGCACCCACGGAATGTCGTGGTGTTGTTTTGCAAAGACGGAAGGAGGCGCTCTGGCTTTTTCGCCGCGTGCTGGCTAGCCTACTCCGGAGTGGCTGCGGACACCATGGAGGGATACCAGATCTTCACGGCTGCCCGCCTGCGAGGGAACATCCAGGGAACCGATGCCAGAAGCGCAGCAGCGCGGGCAATGCGAATGCGGGCTCTTCCCGACGAGCGACGAAAGCTGCGCTTGCTTCGCTCGTGGGCCTACTTGCTTGTCAGCACGAACACGCTGCTCAACCAGATTGCGGCCAGGCCCGTGACCCACGAGCTGGTCAAAATCATCGCGCGCTTCTCGGGGGCGATGGAACAGCCCGGTGCGCCGCCCCCGGTCGTTGAGGTCCTGGTGGACGGCAACCCGGTATTCTACTCGGACGAGGTGTGCGCGTCGCATAGCCTTGACCGCGCGTACGAAGGGGATCCCGGCGAAGACGATGGCGCGCTTGACGAGGCTTGGAAGCCGCAGCTCCACTGGGTTGACGGCTCTCTGATTGTGGATGTGCGCAGATATGTCAGGGGCGATGTGTGCATCCGAATCCTGACTGAGCAGAGGACCCCAGCCGAGGAGGAGCGCGAGGCCAGGGCGCTGGAGGCACCGTCGGGGCTTTCTCCCGTCACGCCCAGCCTGAGCCGGCCCCGGATTGCCGCCCGCTTCGCCTTTCATTCCAGTATGCTGCCAGCGTTGCCCGACGTAGTGACTCACCCGTTCACCGCGGACAGGGTCGACCTCCATCACGTCGAGCTGTCGGGGCACCCCGACAAATTTTCTCTGCACCTCATCTTGGGACCTGCACCGCTGGAATATAACGGAGCGGGGCTTCCGGAAGAGTTGGGCACGGCTGGGCCGAAGGCGGATGCTGCCCGGCGGCTGGCAGCTTCGGAGGCAGCTGGTGGGTCAGGCAGGACACCCACCCCAGCGGCCTCGAGCGCAGATGCATCCGGCTCCGCCCCCTTGGTTCGCCCCCCGGCGCCTGTGGAGTCTTCTTCTCCCACTCTTGCCTCGTTGGTGAACGTGCGGGACTTCCAGGCGACGCGGCTGGGCATGATGGTCGTCTGCTTCTCCCACGCGGTCGTCCCTCAAGAGTCCCTTATGGCTGCGATTGTGAACCGGCATCGATTTGATGGCGACACAGTCGCAGCAGCGCTTCAGCTCACGAATAACTCGGAAGAGGCCGCCCTGGGGCTGCTCAAGGACGGGCTGCTGGCCTCCCTCGCACGGGCACCCCAGTTCACCGAGGAGGAATGCTTGGGCACGGCGTACGGCGCAGCGGCCTCGATGTCGTCGCGTGGTGCGAGTCCGCCAAGAAGCGCTGCGCTGCGGCGTGAGGACCGAGAGTCACTGCCGGCAGCAGATGCAGCGTCGCAGAGCGCGGCCGCGCCGGCAGCCACGCGTGCAGCTGCAGCCAGCACGGGCATCGGGGCGCCTGGCTCGCCCGCTGGCCAGGGGCTGACGCCCGACGCCCTTGGCCTGAGCCAGGACGACGTCCAGGCGCTTGTGGGTTTCCTCCGAGGACAGAAGTCGATTCGAGAAGCGATCGGCAGCCCCTCGACCCTGCTCTCGCCAGGCTTGCCCACGGGTGCTCAGGACATGGATGACAGGCAAGCCTCGGAGCGCTCGGCAGCGTTGCGATGGATTCACCTTTTGGTTGACCACGCAGTTCGGGACCCTGTGGAGGAGTCGTCGCCGTCGCCGACCAGCAGCTTTCCTGTTTCCCCAGCTGCTTCTGCTGCTAGCCTCGAAGCAGCCGGGCTGCTGCCAAGTCCAGAAGCGCCTTCAACGCCGCTTGCTGCCAGCCAGCTCCACATTGAGACGCCACATCGGCGCGGCGAGGCTCAAGTGCCCGCGACTCCAGCCTCGCTGCGCAAGCCCTCACAAAGGCTTGCCAGCGTGCTGGGTGACCTTGGCCAGACGTCAGACCCGTCAGCTTGGCGGGCGATTCGTGACCTACTCCACGACCCATCAGTCGCTGTTTCGCCTCCTCTTCGACGCGTGGCGCATGCTAGGGCTCACACCATTCAGGCCGGCTTTGGTGCGGCCATGCTCGGCTCGACCTCACCCGCAATGACGAATGCTGGGGGAAAGTCCGTCCCAAGTCGCCGGGACCAAGCGCCAGCCGCCCCCCTGCCCCAGCTGGGTAAGACTGCGGAGCACCCAGGTGTTGCGACGTCCGAACGAGCTGGCGACCCTTCTGCGCTCGGTGATGGGCTCTCCGACGACATGATCGCAGTGATCCAGCGACTTGTCGTTCGGGGCGTCTCAGCCAGCGAACTCGAGAGCATTTTGACGGACGCAGGCATGCATGCTGGTCAGGCTAGGATAGCTGCTCGGGCAGCCGCCGCAGCCGCAGGCACGTCAGAGCCGCACACTGGCACCTCCCAGGCTTCGCACGTCGATGGCAAGTTCCCTGTTGGCCCTGCACAAGCCAGCGCAGCGACGTCAGATCCAGACCTCCACCGACACCCCGCCGAGTCTGCAACTGGCCCAGTTGAGCCATCGCCTGACTTGAGCCACCTTGCAGATCGTCCCAAGGCAGGCGCTGAACCGTCGTTGTCGGGATCCCAACCAGGTGCGGATGCCGCCACTCCTGGCGGTGCGGGCGCGCCTGCGGCTGGGCCCGACGCTGCGGGCGGTGTGCCGCTCGGCCAGGACCCGGCGTATGCCCCCTTCTTCAAGATGCTCAAGGTGGGCGTTCCGCGGCCGGCCGTGGAGATCAAGGTGCGCGAGGCGGGGCTGGACCCGGCGGCGCTGGACGCGGACCAGAGCAAGCCGTTCGGGAAGCCGACAGCAGCGGGCGCCGGCGGTGCGGGCGCGCCTGCGGCTGGGCCCGACGCTGCGGGCGGTGTGCCGCTCGGCCAGGACCCGGCGTATGCCCCCTTCTTCAAGATGCTCAAGGTGGGCGTTCCGCGGCCGGCCGTGGAGATCAAGGTGCGCGAGGCGGGGCTGGACCCGGCGGCGCTGGACGCGGACCAGAGCAAGCCGTTCGGGAAGCCGACAGCAGCGGGCGCCGGCGGTGCGGGCGCGCCTGCGGCTGGGCCCGACGCTGCGGGCGGTGTGCCGCTCGGCCAGGACCCGGCGTATGCCCCCTTCTTCAAGATGCTCAAGGTGGGCGTTCCGCGGCCGGCCGTGGAGATCAAGGTGCGCGAGGCGGGGCTGGACCCGGCGGCGCTGGACGCGGACCAGAGCAAGCCGTTCGGGAAGCCGACAGCAGCGGGCGCCGGCGGTGCGGGCGCGCCTGCGGCTGGGCCCGACGCTGCGGGCGGTGTGCCGCTCGGCCAGGACCCGGCGTATGCCCCCTTCTTCAAGATGCTCAAGGTGGGCGTTCCGCGGCCGGCCGTGGAGATCAAGGTGCGCGAGGCGGGGCTGGACCCGGCGGCGCTGGACGCGGACCAGAGCAAGCCGTTCGGGAAGCCGACAGCAGCGGGCGCCGGCGGTGCGGGCGCGCCTGCGGCTGGGCCCGACGCTGCGGGCGGTGTGCCGCTCGGCCAGGACCCGGCGTATGCCCCCTTCTTCAAGATGCTCAAGGTGGGCGTTCCGCGGCCGGCCGTGGAGATCAAGGTGCGCGAGGCGGGGCTGGACCCGGCGGCGCTGGACGCGGACCAGAGCAAGCCGTTCGGGAAGCCGACAGCAGCGGGCGCCGGCGGTGCGGGCGCGCCTGCGGCTGGGCCCGACGCTGCGGGCGGTGTGCCGCTCGGCCAGGACCCGGCGTATGCCCCCTTCTTCAAGATGCTCAAGGTGGGCGTTCCGCGGCCGGCCGTGGAGATCAAGGTGCGCGAGGCGGGGCTGGACCCGGCGGCGCTGGACGCGGACCAGAGCAAGCCGTTCGGGAAGCCGACAGCAGCGGGCGCCGGCGGTGCGGGCGCGCCTGCGGCTGGGCCCGACGCTGCGGGCGGTGTGCCGCTCGGCCAGGACCCGGCGTATGCCCCCTTCTTCAAGATGCTCAAGGTGGGCGTTCCGCGGCCGGCCGTGGAGATCAAGGTGCGCGAGGCGGGGCTGGACCCGGCGGCGCTGGACGCGGACCAGAGCAAGCCGTTCGGGAAGCCGACAGCAGCGGGCGCCGGCGGTGCGGGCGCGCCTGCGGCTGGGCCCGACGCTGCGGGCGGTGTGCCGCTCGGCCAGGACCCGGCGTATGCCCCCTTCTTCAAGATGCTCAAGGTGGGCGTTCCGCGGCCGGCCGTGGAGATCAAGGTGCGCGAGGCGGGGCTGGACCCGGCGGCGCTGGACGCGGACCAGAGCAAGCCGTTCGGGAAGCCGACAGCAGCGGGCGCCGGCGGTGCGGGCGCGCCTGCGGCTGGGCCCGACGCTGCGGGCGGTGTGCCGCTCGGCCAGGACCCGGCGTATGCCCCCTTCTTCAAGATGCTCAAGGTGGGCGTTCCGCGGCCGGCCGTGGAGATCAAGGTGCGCGAGGCGGGGCTGGACCCGGCGGCGCTGGACGCGGACCAGAGCAAGCCGTTCGGGAAGCCGACAGCAGCGGGCGCCGGCGGTGCGGGCGCGCCTGCGGCTGGGCCCGACGCTGCGGGCGGTGTGCCGCTCGGCCAGGACCCGGCGTATGCCCCCTTCTTCAAGATGCTCAAGGTGGGCGTTCCGCGGCCGGCCGTGGAGATCAAGGTGCGCGAGGCGGGGCTGGACCCGGCGGCGCTGGACGCGGACCAGAGCAAGCCGTTCGGCAAGCCGACAGCAGCGGACGCTGAACCCGCCGACCCGGAGGCTGTTCCAATCAAGGAGCATCCAGAATATGGGCCTTTCGTCAAGATGCTTCGGCTGCGAGTTCCCCGCCCGGCCATTGAGAACAAGATGCGAGTGCAAGGCCTTGACTCGGCTGTTTTGGACCTCGATCCTGAGGAGATTCTCCCAAAGCGCTTCCGCAAGAGCTCCAAGCCAGCAGCGGCAGCCGCCAGCAGCCATGCGAAGGCCAAGTCAAGCGTGATCCGGAAGCGGCTGCATTGGGATGAGCTGCCCGAGGACAGGCTCGCCAAGACTTCTTTTTGGGACCAGGTGGCAAGCGAGGCTCGTGAGGCTGGACAGTCCGGAGTGGACATCGACTCGAGCGACTACGAAGCCTTGTTCACCAAAAAGAAGGGCGCCCCTTCGAAGCCAAAACCTGCAGCTGGCGCTGCAGCAGCGGGTGCAACCAAAGTCCGACTGGTGGAGTTCAAGAGGGCCACAAACGTCGGGATCGGACTCGCCCGGATCTCAATGGGCACTGCATCGGTCAGGGCCTGCCTGAGGGACCTGACCTGCTATGCGCCCGACGGCAAGTCCCAGCTGTCAACGGCAGACCTCCATTCCCTTGTGGATCTTGTCCCTACCAACGAGGAAGTTCGCACAGTCATGGCATTCAAGGGGCCGCGCAGTCAGCTGGGAGAGGCTGAGGCGTTCTTCGCAGCGATGGCAGATGTCAAGAAGCCCAAGGCAAGGGCGATGGCGCTTCACTACCAGCGGCAGTTTCGAGAACGCGTTTCGGAGCTACTTGAGCGATACAAGCTTCTGCATCAAGCGTGCTCGCAGGTGTCGGAGTCTCAATCCCTGAAGCGTGCTCTTGGCTGGGTATTGCGGGTTGGCCACCAACTCAATACAGCCGGCAAGGGCAGTTCGGCCGACCTCGGAACAAGGGGGCTGGCCGTGACTTCTCTGGCCAAGCTGTCTTCCACCAAGGCCTTTGACGGGAAAACCACGGTTTTGCTCTATACCGTTGGTCAAGCCCGAAAGGCAGGCGACACTGAAGCTTTGATGGTGTCAAAGTCATTGCCTTTGGCCTCTGACGCGAGTCGCATCCAGCTTGCAAACCTTTTCAGTGAGCTGGCCGAGTTTACCACGGGCCTGGAGCACGTGTCGAGGCTTGTTGACGAGCAAAGGCGAGCCGAGGGCGGGTGGCTGGGCAGGGCAAGAGGCAGCTCCGCAGCAGCAGCGCTCGCGTGTGACCTGGACAGCAGTGGTGCGGCGACTCCAACCAGCCTGGGCAGCCCAAAACCGGCCCAAGCACTGACCTCCGGAGTGGACGCCGGCGGAGATGAGGAGCCGCTATCCCCTTCGCCACTTGCACTCAGGGCTGAGCAGTCCTTCGAGCGCGAGGCTCTGAGCGAAGCTGCCTTGGAGGATCGCATCGAGACTCTTGCTGAGTTCCGAACACGGGCCAAGCGCGCTGTGGCGGCGCTGCAGTCATGCCACGAAGCCTGCACAGCAGAGTTTCGGGGGCTGCTGAATTTTCTGGGGCAGGATCCATCCATGGATGCCTCAGTCCTTTTCCGCGAGCTCCATCGCTTCTGCATTGCTGTCGAAAAGGCCAGGTTCGACTTGGATGAGAAAGACAGGAGGGACGAACTCCTGCGGCGGCGCACCGCGCCGCGCGGCCCGGTGGGGAGCTCGAAGCAGTCCAGCCAGACACCGCTGCAGCGAAGGCGATCGATGATGCCTGCCCGCACTGCAGCGAACTCAGCCTCAGCTCGAACCTTGACCGCGCGCGCGCCGGGCGTTCTGACTGCCGCTGAGATGGCTGCCAGCTCCAGTCAGGATGACGATGCGCTGCATCCCATCAGGCACATGCAGCGTTCAAGTCAGCCCCGGACGCAGGTGCCTGAGATGCACTTCAAGCCGCGCCCGCCGCCTCCTCTGATGGACAAGTTGCCTGCCAAGCCAGCACCGCCCCCGCCAGCTGCTAGTGGGGCGCCAAACGGTGCGGACTCAGCACACTCAACGGCCACCAGCAGGGCAGGCAACAGCATGGCGGGTGTGCTGGCCGGGATCCGCGCCCGCCCGCAGGCCGCGCCGGTGGCGTCGTCGGGTGACGACGACGACGAGGCTGCTGGCAGGGGCGGCGGCATGGCGGGTGTGCTGGCCGGGATCCGCGCCCGCCCGCAGGCCGCGCCGGTGGCGTCGTCGGGTGACGACGACGACGAGGCTGCCGGCAGGGGCGGCGGCATGGCGGGTGTGCTGGCCGGGATCCGCGCCCGCCCGCAGGCCGCGCCGGTGGCGTCGTCGGGTGACGACGACGACGAGGCTGCTGGCAGGGCGGCGGCATGGCGGGTGTGCTGGCCGGGATCCGCGCCCGCCCGCAGGCCGCGCCGGTGGCGTCGTCGGGTGACGACGACGACGAGGCTGCCGGCAGGGGCGGCGGCATGGCGGGTGTGCTGGCCGGGATCCGCGCCCGCCCGCAGGCCGCGCCGGTGGCGTCGTCGGGTGACGACGACGACGAGGCTGCCGGCAGGGGCGGCGGCATGGCGGGTGTGCTGGCCGGGATCCGCGCCCGCCCGCAGGCCGCGCCGGTGGCGTCGTCGGGTGACGACGACGACGAGGCTGCTGGCAGGGGCGGCGGCATGGCGGGTGTGCTGGCCGGGATCCGCGCCCGCCCGCAGGCCGCGCCGGTGGCGTCGTCGGGTGACGACGACGACGAGGCTGCCGGCAGGGGCGGCGGCATGGCGGGTGTGCTGGCCGGGATCCGCGCCCGCCCGCAGGCCGCGCCGGTGGCGTCGTCGGGTGACGACGACGACGAGGCTGCCGGCAGGGGCGGCGGCATGGCGGGTGTGCTGGCCGGGATCCGCGCCCGCCCGCAGGCCGCGCCGGTGGCGTCGTCGGGTGACGACGACGACGAGGCTGCCGGCAGGGGCGGCGGCATGGCGGGTGTGCTGGCCGGGATCCGCGCCCGCCCGCAGGCCGCGCCGGTGGCGTCGTCGGGTGACGACGACGACGAGGCTGCCGGCAGGGGCGGCGGCATGGCGGGTGTGCTGGCTGGGATCCGCGCCCGGGGAGCACTTTCAAGTCACGGAGACTCGTGAAGTGTTCAGCGGAGAGTGGCTTTGCCGCAACCTGCATTGCTGAGAAACAAGCTACGTTGTCCCGCATTCGCATGCGTGTTGTGGCTGTCTGCGAGGTGGCATTCGACACTAAACAAGCCGCCGTGCAGCCACCCACTTCCTTGCGTTGTCAGAAAATCATCACCCAATCTGCTTGTCGGACAGGTCACGCATCGCCTTGGCGTGCGCGCGCCGCTCCGCTGGGCTTGCATCAGGTGGCGCCGTGTCTGCCCAGACAGCCTCTTCGTCGGATTGCCCATGCTGATTCTGGATCTCCGCACCCGCAGGCTCCTCTGACGCGGGAGGCTTCCCGCTGCGGGTCCAGCTGTGACGCCGACGCCCGCTGGAGCCGGGGCCTCCAAATTCACCCCAGTTGTCTTCGACAGTGAGCCCGCCTCCGGAGATGAGGCTTCCCCAAGCCAGCCAAAGCCACATCCCGGCGTCCAGGGCGCGCACCGTCAGCCTGGCACGCGTGACTGCCCACCAGACGCGCACTGAGCGCATGATCTCGGACAGCGTGCCGGCGGATGCAGCCCGGTCCTTGGCTTCCGCCGCCGCAGCGGTGGCGAGAGCTACAAGCGACGCTGATGGGACCACTGCCGCGCGTTTGCTTGACTTGCCTCCGTTGCATGCGTATCCTGCGGCACTGGCCGCAGAAGTTCCGAAGAACCGCCCCCCCGCGCCCTTGAGCGACTGCATGTTGCTCTCCGGCGTGTTTTGGCGAGTCACATCTGCTGCCAGGGCCTTCTCGGCCAGCTCTGGGGTCGCAAGCTCGGCTTCCAGGATCGCCGCTTCAAGCCGGGCGCGGCCCTCTGCAGTCCGCAGCCACACAAGAAGCTCCGAGTCAGTCGGCTCGTTCAGCCGGCAGAACGGGTTTGCCGGGTCGGTTGAGCGCCCAGCCGCGAACGAGGATCCGCTCGCCACGCCAAGCCTGTGATGGAGGTCCCACCACCAGGACGGCAACTGCACGTCGCGCCCCGCTCCCGCGTCCGCTACGGCAAACAGCTCTCGAATTCCCCACACGTTCTCGTTGAGGGCCATACCGCGCACCGCCGCGTCGCCGCTGATGCTGATGCGAGATGCTGTGGTGCCGCCAAGTGACAGGTTCAGGCCTCGCACAAGACTAAGGTTGCGGCTGACGAAGAAGAAGTCGCGGGGCATCTCCCGGATCATCTCTTGCTGCTTCTCCTTAGGCGAGTTGGCGAGATTCTTCATCGTCTGCTGCAGCTTCTCTTTGGAGCCGCGCGTGCCCGTGCGGTAGGTGAGCATGAGCGAGAGTGCGTCGTACGCCTGGCCTTCGAGCCCCATCTGGATGGCGGCCCGACGGCCGAGCTCCTCGTCTCGAAGCATCAGGGCCTCCCAGAGGGCGCAGTACGCCTGCCGAAAGCTTGGCGAGAGGCGCCGATACATGCCGTGGTCCAGCACAACCAGCTGCCACGCCTGGCTGGGCCGCTGCCCAACAAGTGCAGGGTCTGCAGCCGGACGGGGCTTGTCAGCGTCTCGGCCAACGCCCGGTCCGCTATCTGGCCAAAGTCCATGGGAGAGGCTTCGCGTGCGGGCGCCGTCGGCAGGCGCAGCCCGCACGAGCAAGTTTCCCGGGTGGGGATCCGTGTGCACCATTCCATGCAGAAAGATCATATCGGCGAACACTGTGCAGGCCGTTTCGGCCACCTCTTGGGGCCTGAGGCCCATTGCAGTCACCTTCTCGAGCGAGGTCGGCTTGACTCCGTCGATCCACTCCATGGCCATGACCCGCTCGGAAGTGAGGTCCCAGCGGATGGCGGGGATGTGAACGCGGTTCCTCATGACGCTGTCGCTTGCGGTGAGCATGCGATGGGTGCGCTCAGATGTGATGGCCTCCTGGCGAAAGTCGAGTTCGCTAAGCAGCGACTCCTCGAACTCGGGCAGGAGCCACTGCATGTCGTAGTCGGGGTAGAAGATGCCCCACAGCCAAGTGATCACCTGAGATCATCAGCGGGGGGGAGGGGGGGGGCATGGGGCTTGCGTGATGGTTGCGGGCAGGCGAAGGAGGCGCGTGCGCGCGAGCGCCAGCGCAGTGGCGATGAGAGCGGGCTCACCCTGAGGGCCGCGATGTCAGCGGCCATTTGTCGGGGGAGAGAAGGGTACTGCACCTTGATTGCCACGCGCTCGCCATCAAGAGTCACTGCGCGATGCACTTGCGCAATGGAGGCGGCTGCCACCGGTTTCTTCTCAAAGTACGCGAATAGCTCCTCCGGCCGCGCGCCCAGCTCCTGTTCGATGACTTGGGCAATCTCCTCGTAGTCCCTGCCTGTTGCGCTGTCCTGGGCAGCCGCGAGGGTGGACGTGAACTGCTCGGGGACCATTGGCTTGAGGGTGCTGACGTACTGCGCCAGCTTTACCCATAGGCCCCCCATGGACAACGACATGCTGAGAATGCGGTCTGCTGCGCGCTGGTGCACTCGCGCCTCGCGCTCAGAGTACTCCTCGGAATCCTCGTCCACGCCTTGCCAGTCTGCCACGCGGGGCAACAACTTGTAGTCGGCCGCAACCCTTCCCGCGTTGTAGACGGCGTAGTAAAACCGAGGCACGCCCACCACGACACCGCGCATGCTCTCCAGGAATCCGTCCGACCTGCGGTTGCACGGGGCGGGGCGGGCCGCTGGGTGAGGCGCGTCATTGTGTCCCCGTGGCGGGACGGTGGCGGCAAGCGGCAGCTGACCCGGCCGGCGCGGCACAGTGCTCACGCGCCGTGGGCGGATTCGGGCTTTGGGTCCGCCTCGCATGAGACCAGCGCCGCAGCAGCTGCAATGGACGCGCCGGCGCCGCCCGCCATCGCGAAGCGCTTGCGCGCTGAGGAAGCTGCGCGAAGCATTCACGCCGTCAGTTCAGCAGCACAAAAGGCGCCCCTGCACAGGACACCGGATCACCAAACGACCCCGCTGCCACACGGGCAGTGCTGGGTCTGCCTGCGCAACAGGCCCGAGTGGATCTTGGCACGCGGCCAGCTTGCTCATTGCGACGGGCTGCGGAATTCGGAAAAACAACCTGCAGAGCCAGGGCACGCGTCGCTCCAACACTGAATCGATGGCTTGACCACTGTAGCGCAACGAGGGCAGCGACCTGCGGCCTTAGTCTTCTTCGCTGCGCGTTCTCGCTGCTGCTCGCGAACCATGACACCGCGAAGCTTGGAACTTGCCGGAGTCAAAGTTGCGCTCACGTTCCTGGGCTGGTGGTCTCTCCTTGTTGTGCATGGCAGTCACATTCCACTTCGTTTCTTGGAGACAAAGACACACATTGTTAGACACCAGTAGAGCTTTACCCGCGTGGCGGATGCGGCCGCTGCCTGGACAGCTGTCATCGCGAATCGGACAACATGGCCGGTGGATGCGTGATGTATCCACGTTCTAAGGTCTTGAAGTCTCAATCTCTGTGGCAGCAACCACAGCTTACTACGCCAATCCACCACAACGCGCTCAGTCCCCTGGTTTGATGCCCGGCAACACCTTCCATCCGTCAAAGGCCCCGGGGCAGCTGCGTTGCATCCATCGAGCTCGGGCTCTCCCCACCCCACGCCACGTCCCACCACAACTTGCCGTGGAACCGACGGGTGCATACCCCACCAAAATACCACTTTCGACGACGAGTGCAGGTGGGTGTGTGGCGGGCGAAGTCGCACGGCATCGCAATGGCAACCCCGTTCGATTCATGGCGCGGCAGTTGGCGATTCGAACTCGTCCTCCTCGTCGCCGTCCCAGTCTTCCGGGTTGCTGACGACAGTGTCCTGCCAAAAGCCCGTGAGCATCCCGCGCCGCCCGGTGTAGACAGGGTCAAGATGGCGAACGTCGTTCAGGCGCACTACACGAGTTGTGCCTCCAGGGTAGAGGTCGACGACGGAGACGGAGGCGTTGTTGAAACAAAAGTGAAGCGTTGGCTCAGGCGCGTAGAGCGCTCCCGACGGAGGAGGGTCGCCCCCGTGGGTCAGCAGCGCAATGCTGCGGTCGATGAAGTCGTGGTGGCACACGATGGCAACTGTTGCCACAGGCCCGGGGTGGTTCTCCTCGCCACCCTTCTTGGGCAACGCCTTGGGAGTCTTGGCATCCAGCTCGCCCACATCAGCATCCACGCGGCCTGCGGAGTCAGGGTCGTGCGCACCGTCCTCATCACGCTGCCCCCTGCGAAGGGTCGCGAGACGGGCCTCCATGTCCACGCTCAGCTTGTCAAACTGGTCAACCGTGGGAAGCGCGATTTCGCCGGTGTCTGCCCAGGACCTCATCACGCGGCAGGCGGCCATGCAGCGGATCGTGCGCTCTGCGTCGGTTTCCTTCCGACCGGGGCGCCACCACCCTTTGTCTGTGATGCCCTCGTGGCACGCGACGCCGGGCAACTCAGCCTCGACCTCCTCACGCGTGAGCTCGTGGCACACACGGCCCACGGGCGCAGCGCCGTCCCTGCCGAAGACGCCTCCGCACTCGCACGCCTCGGGCCAAGCGAGGAGGCGGCCGGCCGTACCAGCCGCGCCGCAAGCTGCTGCGATCGGCTTTGCGGTCTCGAGTGCCCGAACCATTGGTGACACGACCACGTGGCTTGGCCCCGTGCCAGCCTCGCACATGCGCGCAAAGAAGCGGCCGGCGGCGTTGGCCTGGCGCCGGCCAGTCATCGTCAGTCGCGGGTCAGCGATGCGGCCTGCAGCGATACACAAGGAGCGGGCAACCACAATGGTCTCGGGACTGGCGCGCCCGCGTGCGCGACTGCAGGCGAGGCAGGGCCACAACTCACCAGCCGAGTACGCCGCGTGCGACTTGCGCATCAGGATGTTGTTTTCCGACTGCCCATGGCGAACGAAGAGAAGCCGGACGAACCTGGGCACCTCGGCCACTTCAGGGGCGGCGGCAGCTGCCATGCCTGCGGGGGACGAATTGGCGCGGACCAAAGCATCAGCATCCGCGATCGCGCAGCAACGGGCCGGGATCAAGACGTGGTGCTCCGCCGTGGTGGCCAGCACCCCACCTCCATGCTCAGACAGCCAGGCGCCACGCTCAGAAAGGTCTCACCGGGCCAGCAAGTGTGGCGTCGGCGGCGTCGGTCAGGAGCCGACAGAGCTGTGTGAGATGGAGACTTGCCGTCGCCAAGTGCGTTCCTTTGGCGAGCTCCGAGCCCCAGCTGCGCACTTGCGCCCAATCGAAGGCAAGGCGCGACGCATGCGCGTGTGAGGGGAGGGGGGCCTAGTCGCTGCGGGCATGGTCTCGAGGACCCATGTGCGGATGCAGTCTCGCGCGGTTGCAGAGCCGCCGAGTTCAAATCGCTGCTGGCGGGAAAAAAAACACTCGGCGCGCCATCGGCAGCGATCCCCTGCTGCAACACCGCTGTCGAAGAGCACTGCACGGACCAGCCGCAGCGCCGGCCTGGGCGGGAGGCACCGCTCAGGAGGGCCGGTCGCGTCGTTGGCGGACGCTCAGGAATTGGAGGCCATGCATGTGCAGTCTGCATCACCCCCCAAAATTGCCCACAACACGCTCGCGGGCCGTGGCTCTCCACCGCTTCACCCGGAAGGTGTTCTACCACGAAGTGGCGTGCCGGACACGGATGCAAGGGCCGTTGTGTCTGTGCGGCATCGCGCCAAGGCTGCGTGTCTGAAGGTGCATCAAACAGGCCTCCAAATCGGCTTCCAACTGATTCGCAACGCCCTGCGGAGCCTGCCATCGAGTGGGGCGCTTGACCGGGTGAGATGCATTGCGATCGGTGGCGGAACCCGCGTGGAGTGCCCCTGCAGCCCCGCTCAAGCCCTGTGCGTCCGCTTGCTGTTGAAACTCGCGCAACGGTGCTTCGCAGGTTCTCGAGCGCGCCAGCCAGGCAGACTGCCGCGATTCCGATCTCTCGAGGGCGATCGTGACCCACCTCGGACCGGATGGTGCTCTCGGGGTGGCGCAACTTGCGGTGAGGCGCTTGAGACTGAGGGCGTGCATGCGCGAGTGTGTCCAGGCGGCACACGGCAGGCGCGCCAGGCCGGCTCTGCACGCCATCTCGAGTGAGCGGTGGATGCGGGTAGCGGTGCTACTACGGCTGCGAGATGTGAGGCACCCTCGCCCACGGTGGCCGTTTCTCCGCGATTCGTCGGCTGCTCACGCGCAGGTTGCGATGTCGACGAAGGAGGCATCCGCTCCTATCGCCCCTGGGGTCCGCCCTTCGGCCTTCTCGGCGCCCAGCACGGCATGCGCCGCTACTCTTGACCGGACCCCTCCGCCTCCTGCGACTGGGGCGGCAGCGTCGGCCGCGGCGGCGACGACGGAGGCGCCACCGCACACTGGCCAGACTGAGAGACAGTCGTCCGGAAGGGGGTCTGGATCGCCCTCGCAGCCTCCCACGGCCGCCCAGCAGGCTGCGGCGGCGCGGCTTGCGTTGGCGTTCAAGGAGCGCATGCGCGCCTCCTCGCTCCGCCGTGCCTCAGCGGAAGGAGTGGCCCCGGCGCCGGGGCGGGGATCCGGCGAGCAGGAGGGCGCAGACCAGCTGCGTACCAGTGGCGGCAGCAGCGCCAGCGGCGGCAGAGCAGGCCTGGCGGCGCCTGACGCCGGAGGCCCCTCGCTTCCCAGGCCGGAGCGCCCGCGAGGGGTCAGCCCGCGGTCGGTGGGTAGCGCAGGCAGCGCTGCATCTGAGGGCGGTGCAGACTCTGGCCGGTCGAGCGCCGGCCACAGCGTGGGTCTGGCCGGCGCTGCCAGCTCCGCGCGGCGCAGCAGACCCGCCGCCACCCCTGCCGAACGCGCAGGGCGCAGGGGCGATGTGGAAAGGAGCACGGTGCATGCAGCAGCGGCAGTGGGGCTGGGCGTGAATGAGGCCAAGCTGCTCTCGCTGCTGGACCTCGCGCGCTGGGCTCGGCGGCTTCGCTCGGTTGCGGTGGTGGCCGGCACGGCTCCGCCCGCCGCCGACGAAGGGAGCGACGAGCTGGACGGCCCGACGCGGCACCGGACGCTCTCGTTCCTCCGCCACTGCGCTGCCTGCGCGGCGCCCCTCCCAGGAAGCAAGGCTGCCCGGCGCCTTGCTGGCGGCGCCAGGGGCAGCGGCGAGGCGCCCCCGCCACTGTGCCCGGTGAAGGGCCGTCCCTGCTCCTTCCTCCGCAAGGCCGTGGCCTGTTGCGGCGAGTGGCGCCTGCTCGGCGTGCAGGCGCCCGCAGGATCCAACGCGGCCGCAGAGGCGGCCGACCTCTCCCCAGAGCTCGCGCTCCTGCGCGTGGGGTCGTCGGCGGGCTGGTCAGCCGCGTCGACCGCCGTGCGAGTGGAGTGGGAGAGCTTCCGCCACGTGGTCAAGGCCGCCGTGTCGCTCTCCCTGTCCACGCTGCGCAGCCACGAGGCGGGCCTGCTTGCGGCTGTGAGGCTCAAGCGGGCAGAGGCGGCCCGCAAGGCAGCGGCAGCGGCAGCCGCGGCAGCAGCTGGGCAAGCGCAGTCGTGCTCGGCTGCGCAGAGCGCGGAGGAGCGAGGCGGGGAGGCCTTGCGATGGGAGCCGCGCACGCGCTCGAAGCGACCGCGCGACCATCACGAGTTGACATCGCCGGATGCGGCGGAGGCGCGGTCCCTCGACGCCCAGTCAGAAGCGAAGCGGCTCGCGACGTCGATTGCGCTTGATGGCATGGAGTTGCAAGGCTGGGAGCGACAGGTGGCTCGCCTGCGCACAGCCATCGTGTCGGACGCCTCGGGCGCGGGCGCCGGACAAGACCCGAGGGGCGCCGCTTTTGCGGGAACCGCCTTGGCAGCTGTGCTGGCGGGGCAAGTCGTTGCTATGGCGGCGCCAGCAGGCACCCCGCCCTTTTGGCACCCGGGCATCGTGGATTAATGTCAGGCTGTTGTGCGAGCTGCAGGATGCACAAGCCCCGGCGTACTTTGGTGCCAGCCTCTGAGCCTACAAACCGAGCCCCCGTGTGCCGATGGGATCATTTTGCTCCCCGCCACAGCCCCCCACAGGCCAGTCTAGCGATGTGCCTCATTGAGGCGCGTGCTTGTAAACGCGGGCGGAGCACAATACTGGCGCCAGCGGAAGAGCGCCACGCAAGCATGCGAATCGCCCCCTCTGCCCACGGTAGGTCTTGAGCGGTACCCCACACAACACTTTCGGCGCGAGCCCGGCCTCACCCTCGCGCGGATCCCGTGCGGGCCGGGCCCAGCAGGCCCAGCAAGCGCCTGTCGGCAGAGCTGTCACGCAGAGATTGAGGACGGTGGCGCTTGTATCCCCACTCCGTGGGTCACCAGCTCCCGCGTCTCAGGCGCTTGGGGCTCCCAGTCGCAGGGCCGGAACGCCTAGCCCCTGCGGTGTCTCATGGCACAGGCGGGTGCGCACCCTCAGGGGGTGGCGGCGGCAGGCGCCAGCTCGACGCCGGCCGCAGTTGCCTCGGCTGCGGCCGCCCAGCAGGCCCAGGCTGCGACAGCTGCCGCAGCTGCAGCAGCGCAGGCCCAAGCAGCGCAGGCCCAAGCAGCGCAGGCCCAAGCAGCGCAGGCCCAGGCGGCAGGAGCGGCTGCGGCCCCGGCCGCTGCGGCTGGCGCGGAGGCGGCCGCGGCGCAGCCACAGCAGCAAGAGTCCGAGGCGGACAAGCTGCTCCGCCGTCAGCGCCAGTGGCAGCTCATCCTGGAGTCTGCGAAGCGTGAGCTGGGGACGGGGGACCAGATGCAGAAGCTTGTGTCGTCTTTGGACACGTGGTCGGCAACGGTGGCGGCCTTGGGCAGCGGAGGAGTGCTTGTGGAGCACACCCAGGCGGCACTGCAGCAGCAGGCGGTTGCTGGGTTGACAGAGGTGGATGCGGCCATGCGCACTGAGCTGGATGCGACGTCGGGGGGGCATGTGGACCCCGAGACGGGGCTGCAGCCGTACGAGCAGGCTGGCCAGCGGCTGGCCAAACGCACCGGCGGAGGGCTCACGTCAGCGTCAAAGGCGGTGGCGACGCTTCGAGAGGCAGGCGGCACCAGCTCGTCTGTGGCAGCAATGGCGCTGATGGCAGAGCTCGATGGCGCGGTGTCGAGGGCCGTTGGGGTGCGCTTCGTCGGGCAGCCCGCAGCCGCAGGCGGGTCGGGCGCGTCCAGCCGGTCAAGCCTCTCCAGCGCGCGTGCGGCAAAAGAGGGAGCCATCGTTGCGGCGCACGCCGACACCACCGCGGACGACATGGCCAACGCGGGGTGGGACCCTGACACGGAGGCAGCGGACCAGCAGTCGGGCTCGTCCGCGATCGGAGCGGCGGCCAGCGCGGGGGCGCATCCGTGGGCCGCGGTCGTGGACGAAGCAGTGGCAGTGAGGACCTCTTGCCGAGCGCCGTGCGCTCTCGTCCCCCGCAGCTGCGCTACCGGCTGCCGGCGCGTACAGGCTTGGCTTCTGCTTGCCTTCGCTGCCTGATAGCGCTCTCGCCCTCTGCTCCGCTGGGCTGTCCCGCCTCTCGGCCTGACTCCCCCCACGCCCTCGCCCTCTCTTCCCGCTGCCTTGACTCCACGCTTTGGCGTCCCGACGATCGCAGTCTGTCCGGTCCGACTACGTCACGTGGTGGAGCTCGCGCAAGCAAAAGTGGGACGCCTCCGTGGCCAGGGCCAAGGGGCCAACCTCTTTCAAGCTCCCCGCCCCCCCCGCCTCGGCCAATAGTGATGTAGGAGCGCTTCTGCGACACTTCTTCCGCACAGAGTTCACAGAGGTGTTTTTGCACGGGCAGGACGTTACGGACGAGGGGTTGAAGGAGGCTGACGAGCGGGACCGTCAGCTCGCCCGGGCGGAGCGTGAGTGCCGTGCGCAGTGGAGCGCAATGCTTGGCGCGCCACGGCTCACTGAAGCTGCAAAGGAGGCTGTGGCGGCGGCCGCGGAGGATGCCGCTGACCTGGCCACCGGCGGAGGGCCCGCGACCAAGTACATTGCGGCGTCCATGCTGGCGGCCGACGCGCCAGCCTCGGAGCTAAGGCATGCGAGCTTGCAGCTGGCCGTGGTGATGGCAAAGTCCCGCGCATCAGCGGCCGCGAGACGCGAGCTGGCTCTCCACTACGCGGCCGTGACTGCAGCGGCCCAGCAGTCACAAGAGGCTGCCTTGGTGCAAATCAACGAGCAGAGGGACCTTCGCAGCGTCACGGCCTTTTTGCAGTCCGAGGTCCGCCTTCTGGTGTGCGAGGCGGCCACTGCCCGGTACGTCGCCGCTCAGACGCTGGCGAGCGCCCTCACGTCCACGCCAGGCATGGACGCTACGCAGGTTGCCAGCCACCTGGCAATGTACGCCGGAACTCTCGCCAACTTGGCTGAGCCCCCCGCGGGTGGTCCGGCAGCAGGCAACTCGATCGCCAGCCTGTTTAACAGCTGCGTCGACATCGAGGCGCAGCGCCAGCAGGGGCTCCGGATCGAGCAGGCCGCTGCAGAGGTGTCTGACAATGCCAAGCAGTTTGTCGGGCTGCTGCTCATGCAGCTTCGCGAATGGATGAAGGGCCAGAACAACGGCAAGGCCGACGCCACACTGGTGGAGTCCATCGACAACACCGCCAATGCCATGGTCAAGCAGGCTAGCGAGCTCAGCGCGGACAGCAAGCGGATTGTGGAGTTCACTGTTCGCCTGATCCAGACCATGCACCTTTCCAAGCAGATCGTCGGCTCGACCTCGGCGCTTGAGCCCGACGACGTGCCAATGATCGACGCCGGCTCGCTGCTCACGATGGCCAGGCCCGAGGCTGGCATCGCGGCCGCCGAGGCCATTGCAAGAGGTGCTTCTCAAGCGGCAGCCGCAGCCAGTCTGGAGGCGCAAAAAGCCCGGCTGGTCACCGCCGACGATGTCGCTGCAGCGCTGGGGTTGGCTTGCGACCGCGGCGTTCCTGGCGCCCGCGATGCGTTTCGCCGAGCCGCCCTGTCTGTCAGCGACGGACCGGCCGGTGCGAAGCAGATGGCCACGCTCCCAGAGCGAGAGCTCGTGGCCTCGGCGGTGGAGGTCCAGCGGCGGGGCCGCTATCTCGCCCAGCTGGAGGGCCTCGTGAAGCGCCACAAGGCCGACCTCGGGACGACCATCCGCCAGAAGCGGGGGGAGCTCAAGTCCAAGCACACAGAGCTGGCAGCCAGCTTGTCGGCCTTTGCTGACAAGTTTGCCGCCGCCTGCAAGCAGGCTGGGGCCCCGATGTTGCCTCGCGTGAAGCGTCCCAGGCCCGGGGAGGAAGGTGCGGCTGCCGCTGCAGAGGTTCCCACGCCTGCAGCGGACACGCCTGCAGCGGACACGCCTGCAGCGGACACGCCGGCAGCAGCGGCCACGCCGGCAGCAGCGGCCACGCCGGCAGCAGCGGCCGCACCGGCGGCAGCGGCCACCCAACATGCAGCTGCCGCGTCCTCTGCTGCCGCAGCTGCTGCTGCACAAGCGCAGGGCGAGATCGTGGTGCCCCAGGCTACTGTTGCCCCGGCCGGCACCGAGGAGCCCGCTGCCAAGCGCCCCAAGGTCGAGTGATCCCGCGCGTGGGCCCAGCTGCCGAGCCCTCGGTCCAGCCAGCATCGGCTCGCGCGTCGTTGCCAAGAGTGAGCGCGAGTGCGTCGTTCAAGCCAACGCAGCGGCGACTGGCCAGACACAGGAGTTCAATTGCGCGCGCGAGCACACCGCGCATCCGCCACACGCCTCACTGGAACGCACCACACGAAGCCGACGGGAATCACACCTTGGAGTAGTCCAACTTGGACTCCATCTTCTTGTGCTCGGCGATCTTGCGCGCCGCCTTGATGAAGTCCTCCTCTACGGTGTAGTCCCTATCCGCACGGATTGCGAACATGCCCGCCTCAGTGCAAATGTTGCGCATGTCCGCGCCGTTGAAGCCGTCAGAGAGCTTGGCCACCATCTCCCAGTCAATCTCGCCCTCCTTCGAGATCTTTGCGCTGTGGATTTTGAGGATTTCGAGGCGGCCAGCCTCGTTCGGCAGGGGAATCTCGATCTTGCGATCGAGGCGGCCGGGGCGCAGCAGGGCGGGGTCAAGCATGTCAGGGCGGTTCGTCGCCATCACGACCTTGACCTTGCCAAGAGACTCAAAGCCGTCCAACTGGTTGAGCAGCTCCATGAGGGTGCGCTGGACCTCGCGGTCGGAGCCGGTGCCCTCGTTGGAGCGCTTGCCTCCGATGGCGTCGATCTCGTCGATAAAAATGACGCACGGCTCGTGGTCGCGAGCGTAGCCGAACATTTCGCGAATCACCCGGGCGCTCTCGCCAATGTACTTGTCAACGACGGCAGAGGCCACTACCTTGAGGAAGGTCGCGTTGATGTTGCACGCCAGGGCGCGGGCAAGGAGGGTCTTGCCCGTTCCGGGCGGGCCATACAAAAGCACGCCCTTAGGGGGCTTGATCCCCACGCGGCGGAACAGCTCAGGGTTGGTGAGGGGCAGCTCGATCACCTCGCGGAGCTCTCGAACCTGCTCTGAGAGGCCCCCCACGGCCGTGAACGGAACCGATCCGGGGTCCTCAGACAGCATGGCGTAAACCGTAGGGTCCACTTCGCGCGGCATGGGCTTCATGATCGTCAGCGTCTGCGGGTCCATGGCGATGCGGGTGCCGACCTTCAGTGCGGCCCTGTCCACCTGCGCGGGAGTACGCGACGGCATTCGAGGACCTCGGGGAATGAGGTCGCAGTGCACAGGCTCTCGCCAGTTCACGCCCCGCAGCTGAAGCGCGCCGGTCTGGTACAGTCCCAGCCAGCTTGTCCGTGAGGGCGGCACTTGCGAGGGCGCTCTCACCTTCATGCGGCAGCCGACGACAGATCGCGGGCCGCTCGCGGATTTGACGATGAAGCGCTCGTCGTCCAGCTGCTTGAGCACCTCCCCCACGTTCTGGCCAGATGCCTGCGACCCCGGGAGGCAGCGTACCAGAAGAGGGCGGCGTGAAAGGTGAACAGGTACCGCGCCGCGATCTCGGGCAGCGCCCCAAGCAGCCCGTGAAGCGCAGCGGCCCTGCATTCCGCCCCGTCTGTGCCAAGGCCCCGGGCCAGCACCGCAAGGACCGCTGCGCTGCGGCCACGGGCCAGCCACGTGAGCTCTGGTGGGTGTTTGGGACGGCTGCCTGGGCTGGGCACGGGGTCGGCCTCGGCTCACCCTGGAAATCTGCAAGTCCTCCTCGGCTGCCGTGACCGCCTTGGTCATCTCCACCTTCTCCTCACGCTTTGCCTTGAGCCTGCGGCACCGGCACCGAGCAGGGAAGTGACGGCGTCGGGAGCGCGCCATGCGCGCGCGGGGGGGTTGCGGGGGGGGTGGCACGCGCAGGTTGCCGGCGCTGGCGGTTCCTAGCGAACGCGGCTCACCGAGCCTGGGCGGCGCGCTCCTCGGCGTAGGCCTCCAGGAACTCTTTCAAGGCCGCATCCTTGTCGGCCGACGCCGAGAGCGACGACGATGCAGCTGCCATGGTGCTCGTGCGGCAGCGTCCGCGGCCTGCGGGGCGCGCTGTGAGCGCCATTGCTGCGCCGCTGGGCCTCTGGCCGCCGGGTGGCCGGCAGAGCAGCCGCCGCACGAGCGTGCGGCCAGCGCAGCCCTGCACCGCCGGAGCGTCCCAGCCGCGGAGAGAGGCGGAGCGCTCCACCGGCAAGGTGCAGGCGCGTCAAGCACAGTCCACCCTTGCTTTCCTCCGGGGGTGCGCGCTGGCAAAGCGCTCGAGTCGGCCCCAAAGCTCGATTCTAGGCGCTCATTGACCCATGGCGTTCTGGTCGAGCGCTGCCGTCAAGGCCTACATTGACGAGAACAACAAGGGCATCCAGGTGAGGCGCTGCCCATGTGGGCGGGCCCCACCCGCCTGGGCGAGCTGTGGCTGGCAGCAGCGCTTCCGTGTTCGCTGGCAGGCGTTGCCTTGTTGACCGCCGCCTCAACTGCTCCCTGGCCTGCCTCCCGCCTCTCCCCCTCGCCTCCGCGCGTCTCTACAGACATACTGCCTCGTGGTCCTTGCCACGTTTGCGATCGGCTCGCTTCTGCTGGTGCTGGCGAGCGTGCTTCTGCCGCTGCTGTTTGCGCTGTTCCTGGTGAGACGCCCGCCAGGCGCCATGGAGTTTCCCCGCTGGCCGAAAGCCGGACGCCGTGTCTGCGCTTGGCCCAAGGGGGCCAACGCCTTCGTCGGGCCACTGGTACGCCCTGCGCGGCCGCTGCGGCGAGGCCAGTCTCTCATGCGGCCCACGCTCCCCCACGCTTCACGCGAGCGCAGAGCCTGCATTTTTCGCCCCTCATCGAGCTGCTGGAATGCAAGCGAGGCCCTCGCTGCTTGCGGGAGTGCAACATGCCCTGCCGCCGCGCCACGAAGGACGCGGTGAAGCTATGCAAGGGCCCAGACAACGAGTTCAAAAACGTGAGACGCCCGCAGCACGCGGAGTCGCTGAGTCAATCCCCCGAAGGGCTTGCACCGGCTCGCTGTGCCCCCAGCAGTCGCGCCCTGGCCATGCCGCCCCGCCGCCCCGCCTGGCTCTTGCCGCAGAACATTTACAATGGATTCGTAGAAGGCGTTGTTGACCTGTTCTGTGGGCTCAAGTTCCCGGCGTGGTTGGCCATTCTGACCACGTTCGGCGTGATCATCGGATTTTTCATCATCATTGGGGTCATCGTCAGCGACAGTATCAACGGTCTCCTGAACGACAGAGACAAGTGGGTCTCGCAGTGGGAAAAACTCAACAACCAGGTGGCCGAGCTGGCCGCGCAGCAGGGCTTCACCGTCACGAGCGAGGACATCAACAAGGGAGCAACCGAATTCCTGCTGAACAACGTTGTCACGCCTCTCACGTCCCTGCTGCCGTCGATCATCACGTACACCTTCTTGACGCTTGCGTTCCTCGTCTTTGTGCTGGTCTCCCCGTCAACGTTCTTTGGTGATTCCGATGCTCTCACAACAACGGACCCTGACGAGCTTTCCTGCTCCGACGACGAGGTGCCCGATGACGAACTCGCTGCCGCGGTCGACAACGTCATCACCGCCCAGGCGGCTGCGATCCTCGTAGAGGAGGAGGACGACGAAGACGACGGCATTCTGGGAGAGTCGCGCAAGTCCCGCAACTCGCATCGAGCCTCTCTCCGCCGGCCCGTGTCGGCCGCGCACTGGGGCAGATCTCATGCGATTGCTGGATCGGCACGGCAGCTCCTTGCCCATGACATGCAGCGGCGGCGCACCACGGCGCATTTCGGCACACCTCAAGGCGGCTCCGCCCGTGGCCAAGGCCGTCGCCATCATGGGCTGGCAGCAACGACACACTTTGCGGGTCGGCATGGCATCATGCAGCCGCCGGTGTCGCCCGGAACCGTCGGACAGTGGAGGGTGGACGTGCAGACCGGGTGGAAGCCCCGTCCCCGCACGGCAGAGCCTTCGCCCGTCGCGGATGGCAAGCGCGCCCCAGGCCAGCGCATGCGTCGAGAGGAGCTTTCCCAGGAAGAGGGAGCCGGCGGCGCGGGGGAGGGTGCCAGCGAGCGAGAGCACCGTCCCGCGGACCGCGAAGGGGGCCAGCACCGACCCTCGCGACCCCACTCCAGCCCCTCCGCCTCCACGAGCGGCCGCTTGGACCTGCCCAGGGGCAGGGCGCAAGGCCCCCGCCCGACCCTGGAGACAATCGGAAGCGGAAACGATGACAGCGAGGGCGAGCGACTGGCGCACCCCATGGCCGTGAGCCCGCACCGAATGCGCGTGGCAGGACCCCGCACCGACGCCCGCGTGCCAGCCCAGCGCGCGTACCGCGGCGAATCTGCTCCCTCCGGTGACAGGGCTCGCGCTACCGAGGACAGCGGCGAGGAGGCGGCGGAGGGCTGGGCTTCGCGGCGGCATGAAGCGGGCGAGCCGACTGCGGAAGCGGCCGCAGCGGCAGCCGGAGCAGCGGCCGCGGCCGCGGCAGCAGCTGCCAAGCGACGCGGAGCTGCTTGGGCCCCCCCCGGGGGGACTCTGCCGCCGCTCGCCGCCGGCGAGCTCGCCGCACTGTCAAGCGCCTCCGGCCGCGACGAGTCCTCCAAGCGCCCAGGGGGCCAGCGGCAGGAGCAGGAGCAGCGCATGCGCGCGTTGTCGGAGGGCGTAGCCACTGCCGGCCAGCGCCAGCAGGGCGGGCCTCCTGCCTCGGGCGGCCCTGGACATCGCGCCGACCCCGCGGTCGTGATTGACCCGATCGAGGAGCTTTCCGCGCCCGTTGGCCACCACCCCTCGTCGAGGCGGAGCTCTGCCGAGCCGCGGCCATCCGGCCAGCACGACAGCGCCACCGCATCGCGCGAGTCGAGCCTGCCAGGGCGGCGCCTGGCCTCGCGAACGGACGCAGCGGCGCGCTCGCGCGCGGCCACGGAGGGCCAGGCAGTGAGCAGCGGGGGACGAAGCAGCACAGCAGCTGCGGGCGCAGAGCCCGACAGCAAGGCCCGGCCGCGCGCTGGGTCCAACCTGATGCACCGGGCCACCAAGGTCCTCGAAGTGGTTGGCCTCAACATCGCCGAGGGCTCCTCCACGGAGAACGAAGAGGACACGGAGGACGAGATCCCGCTAGAGGCGGACCAAGAGAAGCACGGCGCCACGTTTGCAATGTCGCCCTACCCGGCGGCCCACGTCGGCAGCCCCGGCGGGCCGGAGATGGATGCCGACATGCTGGCCCTCGAGGAGAACAGGCGCAGGCTGCGAGCGTGGGCTCGCCGCCAGCGCCGGGCCGGTCGCTACCTCGACAACGCAGAGGCCACTGCCGTGATGCTCCACCAGAAGGCGCAGCGCCGTGTCACGCGCTACATCGTGGTGCACTCGTGGCTTTCTGCCGCAACTGGCGTGAGCGTTGGGCTCTCGCTACTGGCCATCGGCGCCCCTCTGCCCGCGCTCTTCGGCCTCATGGCCTTTGTGCTCAACTTCATCCCGTCCGTGGGGTCCTGGATCGCGACCATCCTCCCAATCCCCTTCATCCTGTTCGACCCCGATTCCGACTTCACCACGCTCATCCTGGCCATCATGCTGCCCGGCTTCATGCAAGTCCTCCTGGGAAACTTCGTCGAGCCCGCCCTCCTGGGGAAGCTGTGCAAGGTCGACCCCATCGTCATCCTGGTGTCCATCCTCCTCTTCGGCTACGTGTGGGGCATTGCAGGCATGGTCCTGGCGGTCCCCATGGTCGTCATCATCAAGCTCGTCTTCAAGCAGATGGCCCACCCCATCCCGCGCTACATTGCCGGAATTATCGTCGGAAACCTCTACAGGTACAGGGCGCGCCTCGACCGCGACGTCCGGCGTCGCATCCGCTACCAGCGGCTCCTGCGGGCTGCGGAGAGCGCGCGGGAGTCGGCAGAGCACGCCGCGCTCTCGCCTGCTTTGGAGGAAGCAGCCGAGAAGGGCCTCGCGGCGGAGCAAGAGCACGAGTCAAGCGCCTCGCTGCAGATGCGTGGCGAGGAAGACCACTCGGACTCGTGCGGCCCCGGAGGGGCGGTGCTTGGCCCGCGCCTGAGGCACTCTCGTGGCGAGGAGTCGCGCCGGGTCCGTTGGACCCAGGGCCGTCTCTCTGCGCGCGAGTGGGCAGCCGGGGCGGGCGCTGGAGCGTCGCTCCCGCGGGTTTCGCGCTCCGCAAGAGGGTCGCGGGATCCCATGGCCAACACGGCTCCAGCACAGCCGAGGAGGCGCTCCCACGAGCCGGTTGGCCAGGAGATGGTTTGAGCGTGTTTGCAGCCGCGTGCGGCGTGGCCAGTAGCCCTTGCGTGTGCGTTTTCAGATTCAGAGTTGCGTCGGGTCCACTCCAAAAAGAAGACCGAGATTCGTGCAAGAAGCCAGCTCGCCCAGCCGCAACCGCCGCACGCGCACCGCTCCGCTGAGAGGCCCGCGCTGTGCCATGAGGGCCAGCGAGTGGGCTGGCCTCCCTTCCTCGGCCCGCCGTGGGCAGTTGAACTCAGACGGCGGCTCGCCAGCGTGGCCGAGAGAGTCGCTGGTGCGAGTGCGCCAGGCAGCGAGGGCTGCTCTGCTCGGTTGCGGCAGCGCCACCGTCGCCGCGAGCCACATTGGGGCGCGTTGGGGGGTCACACAGTTGCCTGCGCCGCCCGCAGCACACAAGGGCCGCCCCCGGTCCGGTGGGTGCCCGGCGGGGCCCTGGGCGCAGGTCCGGGCGGCTCTTCGAGGCTTGCAATGGCTGAACTGCGGCCGCTGTCGCCCCCGTTGCCGCTGCCCGAGCGCCGGCCGCTACGGCCCCAAGACGTTCGCCCAGTCAACCACTACGGCGACCCCGTTGCCACCGACGCCGTGGAGGACTCTGTGGCGGGAACCGCAGGGGAGCCGGCAATGCCGCGGCTGCCTGCCAATCGGTACCGCTGCTGGGCGCTAGCCGAGGTCTTCGAGCGGGCCGATGCCGCGGAGGCCCTCGCACACCAGCGCCACGTGACTGCGCAAAAGGCAGCGACCCAGCGGGCGCTGGAGCTCGGCGATGGGACCCCGCCGGCATGCGCAGGCGACACCGACTGCCCTGTGCCCAAGGACTTGGTGTACTGGCGGGAGGCAGGGGAGCGGCCGTCGCGGCCGTGCCACGAGAGCACTGCAGCAGCGGCCGATGCGGCGGCGCGCAGTGAGGCGATCCCCGTGCCCGGTGAGGGCGACGGCCGGTCCGAAGGCTTCCGCGGGCCCAACGGCGAGCTCTGGTTCGACGACGACTTCGAGAGCGGAAACTTGGACCGGGCGCACCGGGTGGCATTTTCGCGCGAGCTGGCAGCGGTGGCAGCTGCACGCAGGGCGGTCTACGAGCAGGCGGCCGACCACGGCGCCGCGCCGGCGGCGGTGCTGCAGGAGTACCGACTGCGAATGAGGAACGACGTCAACACGTCCGGGAACCTGCAATGGTTCCACTTTTCGGTTCGGGGCACGCGGCGCGGCGAAACGGTCCGGTTTCGCGTGGAGAACCACACCAAGCCGGACTCCCTGTTCGCCTACGGGCTGCGGCCGCTCGTTCTCTCCTCGCGCCTTGCAAGGGCCGGGGCGGCCCGGCCGGTGGATGCCTCGCGCCCTCCCCCGTCTGCCGCGTCGTATGGGACCACCGCTGGCGCTGGCGATGCTGGCGCTTCAGCGCCGCATCCGGCTGAGCGTGCCGTCCGGGCAGGTGGCGCTGCGGACGGCTCGGCCGCGGACCCGCCGCCCCCGCCTGGCACTGGGTGGCACCACGCCGGAGTGGACTGCTGCTACTTCCAGTCCCAGGAGCACTACTGGCGTCCGCGCGGGCGGAGTCGCCGGCGCCCGTTTTTCACGGCGAGTTTCACGTACACGTTCCCCTTTGACGACGATGTCGTGTTCTTCGCCTACTGCAGGCCCTACACGTATAGCAGGCTGCAGCGCCTGCTCACGGGCCTCGAAGCGGATGCAGCCACGAAGCGGACCGTGCGCAGGCGCAAGCTGTGCTCCACGCTCGCGGGCAACCGGTGTGACGTGGTGACCGTGACGGCCCCCATTCACTCGCCCACGGACCTACTCACCCGCAAGGGGGCGTTCATCAGCGCCCGCGTGCATCCCGGCGAGTCCAACGCCTCCTGGATGATGGAAGGCCTCCTCCGCTTTGTCACGAGCGACGCGCCTGCCGCCGTGGTGTTGCGCCGCCGCGTGGTGCTTCGCATTGTGCCCATGCTCAACCCCGATGGCGTCATCCTTGGCAACTACCGCTGCTCCCTGGCCGGCCAGGACCTCAATCGGTGAGTTGAGGCGGCGCATCAGCCTCCCCCTGCCCAGCGACCGCCCCTGCAGCCCTGAGCTGCGGCGCAATCTCCTTGCTGACAAATGCGCTGCGCTGTCGAAGCTGGGCAAGAGGAACGGCGCTGCCGTCGTCGTCCTGGGGCCCAGCCCGCGGGCCTTCGTGGCTCGTTTTGCTGCGCTGAGCCGATGCGCGCCTTGCCATCGCGGTTCGCCTCTCCGCCGGTTCGCAGACGCTGGAAGCACCCCCACCGGCAGTTCCACCCCACCGTCTACCACGCTCGTGCGGCGCTACGCGCCCTGGCCGCGTCCCGGCCCGTCGCGCTGTTTTGCGACCTGCATGGGCACTCCCGAGAGTTCAACATATTTGCGTACGGCTGCGAGCGCATTGCCGGGCGCGACTCGGACCCGGCGTCGAGGCTCAAGCAACGCGTGTTTCCGCACCTGTTGTGGCGGGCATCGCCCGCGGGGGTGGGACCAGGCGCATCACCGCCAGCGCTTCTGGACCCGGATATTGCCGTCGAGGCCAAGGGAGGCCCGCCTCGCCCACAGCAGCCCCCCCGCTTGCCCACACTACCGGCTGGTGCAAGGGACGACGCTGCAGCCGCGGCTGCGGCCAGGTGCGAATCCGGGCTCGGAACTGCTCCTGCCACGGCCGACGTCCAGCTGCCCGGCCCGCATTCGGGCCGGTTTGCGTTTTCAAGTTGCCGCTTCGTTGTCCGGCCGTCCAAGGCCGGGACGGCCCGTGTGGTTGGCTGGGCGGATGTTGGGGTGGCCAACACCATCACGCTGGAGGCGTCGTTCATGGGCGCTGGTGACTCATCGGTGATTGGCCGGCGATGGGCAGCCAGCAAGCGAATGCGACGCTACACCGCCGCCGCCAGCAAGGCATGGTTCGCTGGGCAGGCGCTTCCGACGGACGACTCAGCGGCAGCGCAGGCCGGGCCCGCAGGGGGCGCAGTCGCGGCGGCAGAAGCAGCCGCCCAACAGACCCCGCAGGCTGAGAGCCTGGAAGCGCGGTGGCGGCGGCTGGCGGCGCAAAGCATGGCGGCAAACAGCATCGTGGCGACGGCGCACCCGGCGCTGGCTGGAGAGGCGGCGAGTGGCCCGTGCGCCGGGGCGGAGCACGGAGCCCATGGCAGCGCGGATGGAGACAGGGCGAGCGGCGGCGGCACGGAAGCGGCCAGCAGCTCGGCGGCCGGCGCTTCTGCGGTCCTCTTGTCGGTGCCCGAGCACGTCCGGTTTGCGGCGGAGCACCCGACCCTTCCGTCTGTGTCAGTCGGGGGCGACGACGCTCTTGCCGGGACTTCGATGCCTGCTCAGGCGGCTCCCGGTGTGGTGCTGGCCGGGCCGGCGTGGAGCCCGCTGATGCCACCGCGTGGCCTTGCTGCTCCCGCCCTCGATGGCACCCCTGACCGGCCCCGGCTGTTCACGGCCGTCGACTTGCAGCGGCAGGGGCGGGACATTTGCATCGCGCTCGTGCGGTTTCTCGGGCTGGAGGGGGAGGTGCGGGAGCTGGTGGAGGCGAGGAGGGCTAAGGCAGCGGGCGGTGCAAGCGAGCGCGTCCCGACGGATACTGCATCGGCGGAAATGGACTGCCCGTCCGTGGCGAGCGAGGACGACCGCATCGAGGAAGGAGGGTCAGACGCAGACGCAGAAGCGACGGAAGGGGCGAGCGCCGGCGAGTTCGACGCAGATGGGGAAGCGGACGAAGACGAGCAGCAGGAGGAGGAGCAGGAGGAGGACGAGGAGGACGGTTCAGGCTGTGACTCGGCTGCGGGCAGCGGCGACGCCGACGCCAAGGAGCAGGACGATGGCGGGGGTGGCGGTGGCGCCGACGGCGCGGAGGCTTGCGATGTCAAGGGTCAGTGCCATTCTGGCGATGACGACGACGATGGCGACGACGACGATGACGCCGACATTGACGACGACGATGACGACGACGACGACGACGATGACGACGACGACGACGACGAGGGTAGCGATGCAGAGCGTGACCATGTCGACGACGAAGGCGGGGTCGCCGAGGCAACGCGCCAGCTGCGGCTGGGAGGCACCGCGGCAGGGCGGGCTGACGGGGAGGTTTGCGAGCGATTCGAGGACTGCGCCGTCAGGGGCGCAGCTGACGGCAAGGCAGCTCTGGCACCCGTGTCGGCAAGACCGCAGGGCCCAAGCAGCGAGGCGCTGCCGCTGCCAGCAAGCCCCATCGCGCGGGGGGCTGTCGCCAGCAAGCGCCATGGTGCCGCGGCGCGCGGGAAGGCAGGCCGGCGCACGCAAACCGGCGGCAAGGCACGAGCCGGGAAGCGGTCCAAGTCCACGGGCGGTCGCCGGGCCGGGGCTGGAAGCGGCAAGCGTGGCTCCAAGCGAGCGCGCATTCCCAAGCCGGAGGTCGCGGAGTCGGATCTCCAGGATGCCATGGCGGGCATCGCTGCCCAGGCAAAGGCCGGCGACCCCATGGGCGGCCTGCTCGGCGACATGCTGCAGTGCATGGCCGGGGACTCGGCGCCGGCCGAGGCGGGCGCGGGCACGGGCGCGGCCGAGGCGACGTCGGGTGTGGCGGCCTTGCAAGGAATGCTGTTCATGGGGGCGGTCGATGACGGGGACGGGAGCGCTTCGGACCCCTCGGGGGACAACTTCGACGAGAAGGACCTTAGGAAGCTCGCCCTCGTTCGGGAGCTGGTGCGGGCTCGCGAGGAGGACGGCGAGGAGGGCGAGGATGTCGACGGAGCGACCGAGGGGCGCGGCCGGGCCAAGGGCGGCGCCGCTGGTGGCAAAAGGCGGCGGGGCGGCAAAGGGCGGGCTGGCGGCAGTGCTGGGGACGGGAAGGCTTGGTCGCTTGCGAGCGAGGCGGCGCGACGAGCAAGGCGCCAGCGGCTCGCTGCCGCGGGAAAGTCCACAAGCCAGCTCGTGGAAGCGAGCCAGCGTGGCGGGTTAGGGCTCCGCGGGGCCCGCCGCATGGCTGCGAGCTCCGAGGCCGGGGCCAGTGGCGAGGGCCTGGACGCTGGGAGTGCCGGTGCAGGCGACCGCGCGGGGGCGGTGTCCGCGGCCGCGCTCGGGGCTGCCCTTGGCGCGGCTCAGGCCGCCACGGCGGAGGCCGAGGCGGCAGAGCGGTGGAAGGCAGAGCAGCGGAGCCGGCGGAGGCAGAGGCGCAGGGGTCGCGGTATCGACCGCCTCCTGGCCCCGACGGCTGGAATGCAAGCTCGGGTGGCTGCATCCCCGTCGCCGTCAGCGCACGCCTCAGTGGCGGCCCGCACCTCGTCGCCAGCCAGCGCAGGCGCTCCGCAGCGGGCGGGCGCAGCGGCAGCCCTGCCGGACTGGCAAGAGCGCGCGGCGCGGAGCATGCAGGCCTTCGTCGCTCGCTCGTCCAAGGCCCGGCAACCGCCCCGCGGGGGAGGCCTCCTCTCCATCGTTGGTGCCCCGGAGGCTGCTGGCAACAGCGAGCGGTCGGAACCGCAATCGCCGCGGTCGGTGGCCGGTGCGCAGCAGGCAGAGGCCGCAGCCAACGAGCAGCGCGGGCGTGTGACGTCAGTGGTGCACAGCAGCCGAGCGCAGGGTGGGCAAGCCGTAGCAGGCAGCGCCCCAGCCGTTGTTGGCAACGCAACGCCCCCCCGGCGCCTTCAGGGCGCCCGGCGCCGTGGCCACCCGGCCTCCCCTGCCGGAGGGGCCGACCCCTCTCCGCGCGTCGGGGGCCCTTCCCCCATGCTCAGCCACGCCGCCCAGGGGCGTCGCAGGGTGGCCTCCGGTCGCCGTGTGGACCAAATCCAACTGGCGCAGTCCAGCTCGCTCTCTCAGCTGCAGCAGCAGCAGCAGCAGCAGCAGCAGCAGCGTGGCGCGATGCACGACCGACGGCCCGAGCGGGCATCTGCGGACTCACTCCTCGACAGGCTGTTCCGCTCGGTGGCGGTGGCCTCGCGCTCCTCCGAGCAGTGCAGCAGCCCGGCCTCCGAGGCGCCCCTGTCGGCGGTGCTGGCCGCTGCCTCGCTTGGGCCGCAGGCCGGTGCCGCAGCGGACGTTGCCCGCCCGCAAGCAAGCCGGACCCCGGGGCGCGCGCCCCGGTCGTCGCGCAGCGCCCGGTCCAGCATCGCCTCGTCTGACGGAAGCATGCTTAGCCCGTTGCCCGGGTCGCCAATGACAGGGACGGCTGCGCCGAAGTGCCAGCTGGATCCGGCACTGTCGATGCCGATCTTGCACGGGCGACGGCGATCCGTCGGAGGCGACGCGAACGGTGGAGCGGACCCCCCCGCGCGGCAGGGCCGTGCTGTGTCGCCCCGTTGGTTCCGGGGAGTCGACCGCAACCCTTTGGCTGCCAGCGGGCCACAGCGCAATGCGCAGCGAGCGCGGCCCACGGCGCGCCGGCCGCCTCGGCCCGATGGCACGGAGCCGCGCCTCAGCCGCGCAGGGAGCAGCTCGGCGGCGGGCCGCGGCAGCGCGCCCGCTGGGTCCACAGGGGGCGGTGCAGCCGACGGGCGCGCTGGCTCCGTGCCAGCCCCCGACGTTGGCGGAGCGAGACACCCCCCGTCTGTGTGCCGCGGGGCAAGCGACGGGTCCGCAAGCACTGTTTCCGTCGGGCAAGTGAGGCGCGGGCCCAGTGGCCGGCAAGGCGATTCCGATGCCAGCCAGAGGCGAGGAACCACGGCTGTCCGCAGCGAAGCGCCGAGCTGCCCAGACCCCGGCCCCCTCTTCTCAGCCGCGGAGACGCGGGGCGTGCAAGCGTGCTGGGAGCGGCCCGCGCGCGCGCCAGCACCCCGGCTCTCGCGCCAAGACAGGACCGTTCGCGGCACGGCCAGCACGAGTGCCCTGCCGGAGCTCGTGAGTCGGCGCGGGGACAGTCCCGTGCGCAGGCAGCAGCCTGGCCGCCGCGCCGGCGGCCGGACGCTCGCGCAAGCTGCTGCCCGCTCGTTGGTCCCAATGCGATCCCCAGTGGCCTCCAACCCGGAGGGCGCCGGCAGCACCGGGCCGTCACACCTTCGCGTCAGGCAGCAGGGAAGTTTCTCGTCGTCCGCGGTGCTTCAATTTTGAAGGCAGCGACGCGAGCGCCGTCGGGCAGCACCTGCTCGCCTCCGCTCCCACATTCTCCTATTTCGAATCCGTTTCCCCAACCCTGGGACCTCGCGAATTCACGCGGGCGCGCGTGCTTGCGAAGTGTGCAAGAGACGACCACGCCGGGCCCAGCTTGCATCGCATTTGTATCGGTTTGGTGGAGCGCGCTGTGGCAAGGTCGCCTGCCAGAGTGCGCATTGACGCCAATCACACTCAGAAGCTGCTGCACGGCGCAGTCTCGCGAGTTGAAGCAGCACGCACACACGCCCAACACTGCGCGCCAGCGCACCGCTGGAAGCCTGCCGAGCGAGTCTACAGTAGCAGAGTCAAGGGCAGTCCGCGCGCTCGACGCAAGAGCCACTCGCCGTTCGGCTGCCACAGAGGCAGCACCAGCAGCGGCACCAGCAGCAGCAGGCCGGCGAGGCGCCTTGGCGAAAAGAAGGCGGGGCGGATGGGTTGCGAGGCAGCGTCAGCCTGCATGCCTTGTGCGCGGGAGGGGTAGCAGTCGGCCACTACCAGGTGTTGCCAGAGTAGGTGGCGGTGTACTCCAGGGAGCCGAAGCGCGAGGCCTCAGGGCGGGCGCTGGTCTGAGGCGCCGAGGCGGGCGGAGCTCCGGGAGCGGCAGACGTGCTGCCGGCGCCGTAAGACTCGCCGCCGAGGCCATGGTGCGACGGCACGCCACGGCCGTAGCCGTAGCCGGGGTGCATGGGCGCGGTGTAGCCGCCCTGGTATCCGTACGGGGCGCCGGCGCCGTAGGGCATGGCGCCGTAGGGGGCATAGTAGCCACCAAAGCCAGCCGCAGGCACGCCCGAGTGGCCGGCGGACGAGGGCGCGCCCGCCTCGGCGGAGGAGGTGGACGGCGCGGCCGAGGTGGCGGCCTCGTGGCCGTGGCCCGCGCCGTGCTGGTAGCCGCCGTAGCCGAAGCTGTCCATGCTCGAGGCGTGCCAGCCGCCCATGGCGGGAGCTCCATGGGCGGTGGCGGGGGCCCCATGGGCGGTGGCGGGTGCGCCAGGGGCTCCGCTGTGCGGTGCCGCGGCGACGCGGCCGTCGGGGCCCATTCCGTGGGTGCCTGGGACGAAGCCGCCCATCGCGCCCGGTGGGGGCGCCATCATGTGGCCGGAGTGCATGCCGTAGTGGCCTCCGTGGGGCATCACCGGGGTGCCGTAGTGCATCGGAGGGTAGCCCTGGCCGGAGAACTCAAAGGTTCCCGGGTGCGCGGCGAAGCGAGGGTGCTGCATGGGGCCTGCCATGCCGGGGGCCATGGGAGTGGCGTGGCCGTGCGGGCTGCCGGCGAGCGGCGCGAGGCCGGCGAGCTGGCCGGGGCCAGCTTGGGGCTTGGGGCCGCCGAGGCTGCTGCCGAGCGGCATGCCCAGGCCGGTGTGACCGGGGGGGCCCATGGGCGCGCCACCGCTGGAGGGCGGGGCGCCTGTGCGCGCATCAAGCTGCGAGTCGAAGGAGCTGGGGAGGAGCCCGGCCGCCGGGGCGGGGCTCGACGCCGTGGGCGTGGTGGACGGCGCCATGAGGTTGAGCTCGCCGTCCAGGCCACCGAGGCTGACGCCAGCGGGCGCCTGCGCGGGCTGGCGGGCGACGGGAGCCTGGAGGGTCATGGTCGGGCCAGCGAGGCCCGGGGAGGCGAACGTCACGCCCGCCTGGGGCAGGGCAGCGCGGCGGGCCTGCTCCGCGCGGCGGGCCTCCTGCTCGCGGCGGCGCTGCTCGGCCTCGGCGGCGCGGCGCTGCTCCTCCTCGGCGAGGCGCTGCTGCTCGGCGGCCACGCGGGCGTCCTCCTCCGCCTGCGCAAGGCGAGCGGCCTCGGCCGCCGCGGCCGCTGCCTCGGCAGCCTGGCGGTCGGCCTCCTCCTGCGCGAGGCGGGCATTCTCCTCCGCCACGCGCTTGGCCTCTGCTTCCGCAGCAGCCTTGGCCGCAATGGCGGCCTCCTCCGCCTGGCGCTTGGCCTCGGCCTCTGCTGCGATGCGGGCCTTCTCCGCCTCCTCGGCAAGGCGCTTGGCCTCCTTCACCGCGGCGATGCGGTCCTCTTCCGCCTGGCGCTTGGCCTCGGCGGCGTCAACAGCCTTCTGGGCCTCCTCCACAACAATCTCCGCCTTGCGCTGGTCGCTGACCTTGCCAGGGGCGCCAGCCGCCCACGCGCCCTTGGCCCCGCCGCCCACACGGCGCTTCACATCTTCCAAGGCCTGCTTCGCCGCATGCAACGCTCTCCGGGCGTTCATGGCCGCGTCCTTGAGCTGGCGGCGCTTCTTCTGCTCCGCGAGCTCCTCCGGAGACAGCTTGGGCTTGGGCGGCACCGCGGCGCGCTCGGGCTCCTTCGTCTCCTCAGTGCTGCTCGAGCCGGCAGGCCTGCCGCGGCCGCGAGTGCTCGTCTGCTTGCTGCCAGCACCAGCGGGCGCGGCGGCGGCCGGCGCCACCGACGAAAGGGGCACAGGCGCAGGCTTGGACTCTGCGCGAGCTGCGGGGCGAGCGCGCCTGGGCGCAGCTGCCGCCTTGGCGGCCTGCGCGGCGGCGGCGGACTGCTTCACCTTGTCCGAAATCTTGCCCTCGCCCCAGGCTCCGCGAAGAACGGGCGCCGGGGCAGTGCCGCCGACGTGCTGCGCCTCGCGCTGGCGGCGGCGGTTCTCAAGCTCTCGGGCAGACAGGGTGTCCGCTGCAGGGGGGGCCTTGGAGCCCGCGCCGGACGCGGGAGCAGCTTCGCGCCGAGTGGCGGCGCTGGGGGGACGGGCTGTGACCGAGCTGGCGCCGGCAGGGCGTCCCTCGGCGCGCACGGCGCGCGTGGAACGAACGGCGCCTCGTCCTCCAGGCCCGGCGGAAACGCCACGGCGCTCGGCGCCGCCGCGAGAGTCGGAACGCTCTCCTCGGCGGTCGCCCCCACGGCGGTCATCTCCGCGGCGGTCGTCGAAGCGGCGCCCTCCGGCGTCCACAGAGCGTCCGCGACCAGCGCCAGGTGCGCGAACCTGCGCCGACCAAAGAGCAGCCAAGCCAAAGCGCAACACGTGCCCCAGGGCTGGAAAGAGTGCACGCACGTTGAAGCCAGACAGCAAGGGCGCCCGCAGGTCCAAGGGAGAGTCGGGCAATTGCAGATCCAGTTCTTACCTTGACCTTCTTCTTCGTCGTGGTGAAGCTGCCGCTGATGTGCGAGGTCTTGCCTGCAAAGCGAATCGGGGAGCCGACAAAACACAAGCGGAGCTCGGGGCGGGTGGCAAGGAGGGGGCGGGGGGGGGGAGGGGGGCGGCAGGGCGCCTCGCGCGCAGGTCTCAATGGGCGACACCTGGCCGCGAAGCAGGACGGGGGGGGGGACCAGCCGAGAGTGTGGCGCACGAACGGATTCCCCCGGGGCGCTCCCTGGCCCGCTGCCCAGCCCAGGCAATAGCCAATCGGGAACCACCCGCAGCCGAAGCTGCCATGGGTGGGGGGCGGGAGGCAGCGCGCCGTGGGTTGCCGGACAGTGCCCCGCCAAAGCCAGCATCGAAGCTTTGAAATGCAACGCTAGGCGGTCGGCCCAGCTCTGACACCCCCTCCACCGGCCCGCCAGCTGCTGCAGGGTCAGGTCGCCACCCGCCGAGCGGCCGATTGGGGCAGGCCACCCCGGCAGACGGCCGTCGGGGGCAGCAGGGGCTGCTGCTGGGCCGGGGAACGGCCGGCCGCCCGAAAGGTGGAAAACTTCAGCGAACCCAACGAGCTGCGGGCGCGAGCCCCTCGCCGCGGTGCCCGCTGGCAGCGCGGTCGCGGCTGCCGCCGTCCCGTGGGCCGGAACGGGCGCGTTCCAGAGAGCCACTCACCGTCAAGCCAGGCCATGACCTTGTCCCTTACGTCCGCTTCGCGCGTTGCGCTGTGCTTCACCCCGCGGGTGTCCATGATGATCCCCTCCAGGGCGGACGCCCAGGACGCGCCACGCACGTTGTCCTTGGGGCAGATGACCTCGAAATGCTTGAACTGCGGAGGGCGGGGGCGAGTGGCGCGGCTCCGGGGTGGCGGAGGCGAGGCGGACGGCAATCGCGGCGCCTGGCTCGTTCCAAGACGAGCGGCCAGCGGAACGACCAACCACGGGCTCACCAAGAGCTTCTCTGGCGCCGTGAGCTCCGCGCTGTGCGAACCAGTTGGCTCCATAGCCGCCACGGAAGCCGCCATGGCAGCCGATGCCGTGTGGTGCCCGGCGGGGGAGCGCGTCGACTGGCCACGTTTTCTTGCAGCGCGCTCTTCAAGCCAGGCAGAGCGACTCGGCAGAGACTTGCCAAACCGATCCGCGAGCGCCCGCGATTCCGGCCCGCGCAGGCGCACGGCGAGCCCCTGGGCGCCCGCGACGCGAGCCCGCCCTCCCGCGCGCGTGGAAGCTACCCATGGCTGAGGCATATCTGCGGCAGTTCGTGGAGCAGAACCCGGATGCGACCAAGGTGAGGCGCCAACGCGACAAGCGCCGCGCGATTGCCGCCGCGCTGGCCCGCTCGCGGGCCGCTTGGCCTCCCGCGAGGCCGTGCCGCCCGCGAAAGGGCGGCAGTTCGGTGCGCGCTGTACGATCGCTGCCTGGCTCCGCAGCAGCCCGAGTGGCGTGCGCTCCGCGGCAGCCACGCCGTCAGCAAAGCAAAGACGCGCTTGAACGTCGCGGCGCAAATCGCATGCACCGCACCTCTGGCTGCGTGAACCCCGGTTGCTCGTCGTGGTATAGTTTCGCCGATGGGGCTCGGTGACGCCCCCGCGGGCTGCGACTCTCGCGCTCAACGCATCCCCCCCCTCCGAGGCGCTGCTGTGTTTGCTTGCCGCAGCTGTCGCTCGCACGCCGAGGCGTCTCCTCGCTGGAGCCGATTCTGCCGCTCCTGGCTCGACTGCACTCCCTGCGGGAGCTGGACATCTCCAACAATACGCTCCGGTCGCTCCCAGCCGACCTCTCGGCAGCGCTGCCGCGTGTGGAGTGCTTGTTCATGGCAGGCAACCCGATCGCCTCCAGCAAAGTTGTGATTCCCGGGCTCAAGTCCCTCCCGCAGCTTCGCCGCTTGAACATCGACCTTGGCTCGGAGTCGCAGGAGGACGAGGTGGTGCTTGCTTTGCGGAACCTGATGTTCTTCAACTCCATCAGCATCTACGAGGACGACGGGGCGCAGCCCGCTGCTGATGGCGGACAGGAGGCAAGCAACGGCAGCCACGGTGGTGACGGCCACGGCGCAGCGGACAGCAAGGGCGCGGCTGCTGACACGGAAGCTGCTGCCGCCCCGCAAGGCCGCGGCGCCGCCGACGCTGGCGCGGCGAGCGAGCGCAGCGAGGGCTCCGACGCGGCGGCTGCGGCATCTGGCGACGACGGTGCCGCAGCGGCTGACACCGGGGACGACGAGGGGAACGACGACGACGAAGACGACGACGACTTCCCTATCCGCGAAGTGGCCATGACAGAGGACGACCTCGAGGCGGTGGCGCTGGTCTTCGGCGCGCTCAAGGCTCTGCGGGCCGACGTGGCAGGCGTCGACCAAGATGCCCTGACGCTCGCGTTCGACGCCCATGTGGAGGCTGTGATGCAGCGCTTGCGAGAGCGCCTGGAGCACGAGGGCGACCCGTTCGTCAGGCAGGCCGCCATTCTGTCGGCCAAGCACGACCTCTACGACGTTGTGGCAGCGCAGGTGGCCGAGCACGCCGCCTCCGGCCCGGCGTCGAAGCAGTTCGCCGCCGTTGTGCGCCGGCTTCGGGCCGAGCAGCAGCAGGTCGTGGCCGAGCTGCCCATGGTGGTGGCAGATGCGACGGAACACGCGCGCCGCCGCCTTGAGAAGCAGCGTGCCCGCACGGCTGGGTCTGAAGAGCGAGCAGCAGAGCTCCTCAAGGCCGCCAGCTTCCTCGAGACACACGTGAACGCGGCCAGGGACGAGCAGGAGGCCATGGCGCAGGCGTTCGAGCAGGACCGCGCCCGGCTGAGCGAGCGCATCCGTGCCCTGGAGGCGGAGAACGCGTCGCTGCGCGTGACTGCCCGCCAGTTTGGCGGCTCCGAAGCCGTGCGCAAGCTCAGCCCCAGCAAGGGCCCCAGCCTGCGCGCGTCGGCGCTGTCGGACGATGACTATGCCCGGCCAGACGGGTCCGCTCCCGACGCCCCCAAGGCCGCCGCAGGGGCGATGCCGCCGCCACCGCCCACCGGCTACGCGGCCAGGCACGCCGCGGCACGCGCTGCCGACAGTTCGGCCGCCTCCGCATCGGCTGCCCCCGTGTTTGCGACGGCCCAGCGCGCGGCAGCCGCTTCCGCGCTCGACAGCTCGGACGCATACGAGGCCGGGCCGGGGTCGAGCGCGACGAGCGTGGCCACTGTGCCGACGTCCTCGGGAGTGGCGATCAAGGCCTTGACGCTGAAGCAGCTCAAGGCCACGATCGAGGCCATCTACGCCTCGAAGAAGCGCTTCGATGCAAAGTGCGCCAAGGCCAAGCTGCCTCGCGAAACCCTGGAGCAGCACATCTACACGTACCTCAATCAGCAGTACGGATTGCGAAAGCTCATCGTCAAGCACGTGGCCGCCATCGTCAAGGCCGTGAACCGCTTTTCGGCCGTGGACAACGACGTGTGCGTGTTCGGCCAGATCCTCCGCAACGAGGTGGAGGAGAAGTTCGTGCAGACGCAGTCGAGCCTCAAGGGCACGGTGAAGGACCTGCTGCGCGTGTTCCTCAAGGGCAAGCACCCGCACAAGACGGACTCGGTCATCGATCGCCTGCTCCGGCAGCGCATGAGCACCGTCGTCTTCCGCGAGGAGTGGCAGGACATGGTGAGGTACATGTACAAGGAGGAGGACGCCGACGCGCTCTGCCGCATCCTGGGGGAGGTTATCGCGGCCGACCCGCAAGCCTCGTCGCGGCTGCGCCACTTCAAGGCCATGCAAAAGGGCGCGGACGAGGTCGCCGCCGAGGGCGCTGACCTCGTGGGCCGGGCAGGCGCACAGCGCAAGGCCGACGCCAGGCAGCGCAAGCAGGCGGAGCTCCACCGAGAGGCCGTGGACAAGGGCGCCGTCAACTATGGCTCGCTTCTCAAGACCATGCTGGACTTCCAGCTGCGCGGACACCAAAAGTACCTCGAGAAGTTCCGCCGCGTGTTCTCGCATGTCGACGCCGATGGGAACGGCGTCGTGGACGAGCCCGAGTTCCGCCGGCTCGTCAAGGGCATCGATTCCTCCAAGAACGACGCCCAGATCGACAGCTTGGTTGCGCTGGTTGACCCCTTCGGCCACGGTCACATCACCTTCAGCGACTGCGTCGAGTCGCTGCTGGGCCACCCGTGACCGGCTGCGCCTGCCCGCCCGTCCACCCCCACTGCGTGTGGAAGCTGCGTCGTTCTGCCTCGCCTTCGGCGTGACCTCCACGCGGGGCCTGCTTGTTTGTGCATTTGTGTGACGCGCTGGCATTCGAAGCAGATGTGAGCGGCGCTCGGGCACGGCTCTTGCCTCATGGTTGCTGCGCTCGGCACGCCCATCGTGCAATGGCGGCGGTCCTTCCAAGCGCGCGCTTGAGCGGGCCGTGCGATGGGGGAAAGAAGCCCATCGCACCTGGCAGCCGCGGGCACGCGAGTGTGCGTGTGCGTGTGCAAAGGCATGCGTGCAGCACCCCGCAACTCAAGGTTCCCCCTCCCAGCAGCCCAGGCGGGAGAGGGGAGCGCCAAAACACCTCAGAGGCAGCTCCGTTCAAGTACCAGCAGCATACCTCACACCACGCGACCCTTGCCCACGAGCTGCCGCCTAGCCCAGCACGGCAGCAGCAACGACGGGGCTGGCAAAGAAACACTCAGGCCTCGACCGCAGCGGCGTCGGCGCGGGCGATGAGGGTGTTGAGAGCCTGGTCGGCCTCGCCCTTCTGGCGCACGTAGCCGCAGAGGGCAAAGGTGCGGAAGGTGCCGGCGTAGCGGCCAGTGGCGGCGTCAACATCGCCCACGTTGATCTGCACGGCGGCGTGGTCCTTGGCCGTGATCAGGCGGTTGGTCCACGAGCTGCGGGGACAGGGCACAGGCGGGAACCACGCAGAAACCTTGGCGCCTGCCCCGCTAGCAGCCTCCGGCCGGCCCTCGGGGGCGCTGCAGGGCGCGAAAGGGCGCCGCGCAGCACAACAAGCCCGGCAGAGTCCAGGCGGCCCCGCTTGAGGCCCGTGCTCACCACTTGCGCGGGATGTAGAGGTCCACGTTGGTGCCGTCGACGTTCTGCATGTCTGCTGCGGAAAGTCCGGGCCGGGAGGGGTCTGGGCGAGGTGAGACGGCGCTCGGGCGCCGAAATTCCGTGACGTCTGTTGAGCGATCGCTCGTTTGGGCGGCAGTTCGGCTCTGCCGGGCGTCGCTTGCCGCAATTGGCTCTGGCACGCGCGCCGGGTTGGCCGGGCGGGCATCATGGAGGCTCTCCGGTGGGCCGCAGACGTGCTTTTCTCGTGGAAGCGGTTCCACATCCTTGCTGCGGCGGTCATCGCGTTCGAGGTGATTGCCTGCGCGGCCGCAATTCGCTTTGTGCCGTGTGAGTCTGGCATGGCCGCGCGCGGCGGGGCCGCCTGGCGGCCGGCGCTCCGAACCCCAACCGCAGGCGTTCGCTCCAGAGGTTGTGACGCGCCGGGTCCTCTGCGTCGCCTGGGACACGGCCCTCCCGGCGCTCTCTTGCCGGGGCGCGGCGGCCGCCCGGGCGACGCGGTCCCTGCCCCGGTTGCACTCCGGTGCCCCTGGACGCCGGGCCAGCGCCGCTGAGCCCGTTCCCACGTCCCATCACGCCGTCGCTGCCGCGCCCGCAGACACGGAAATCGATTGGAAGGCGTACATGCAAGAGGTGGGGGGCTTCCTCGGCGGAGAGCTCGACTACATGAATCTGCGCGGCGGCACGGGTGAGCAGCACCCTGGCCGGAGCGGCTTGGGCACGGGCGAGCGCGCAGCCAGCCCGTCGCGCGCCCTTCCTGTTCTGAATGGCACGGTTTGGAGGCTTGTGGCGCTCTGCCGCGACGCGAACCTCCGCAGGGCCGCTCGTGTACCCGGCCGGGTTCGTCTGGCTGTACAGCGGGTTCTACTACCTGACGGGCTCCGACCCCCAGGGCGAGGGGGCGGACATCTTCCTCGCGCAGTGCATCTTTGCGGTCCTGTACGTGCTGACCACCGCGGTGACGCTCGCGGTGTACGCCAAGGCACGGTGAGTCGTGCGGACCCGCGCCCCTGGCTGGCATGCACGTGCGCGCGAGCTCCATGCTCCAGTCCCCTTGAGCCCCTGCCTGGCCGCGGCGGAGCGCAGGCCCGGAGCACCGTGGATCGTGGTGGTGCTGGTCCTGAGCAAGCGGCTGCACAGCATCTTCGTGCTGCGCCTGTTCAACGACGGCCCCGCTGCGCTGCTTGCCCTGTGCGCTGTCCTGGCCTTCCAGCACCGTCGCTGGGTGCTGGGCTGCGTACTCTATTCCCTCGGCGTGTCCGTCAAGATGAACGTGCTCCTCTTCGCGCCCGCCCTCCTGCTGCTGCTGCTCCGCAACACTGGCGGGTGGCCGGGGGCCATCTTCCACATTGGCATCTGCGCCGCCATCCAGGGAGTGCTCGGCGCACCCTTCCTTCTCTCGTTCCCAAAGTCGTACATCGTGAAGTCCTTTGAACTCAGCCGAGTTTTCAACCACACTTGGACGATCAACTACCGCTTCCTGGACGAAGAGACCTTTGTGGACAAGCGCCTGGCCCTGGCGCTCCTCGCCTGCCACCTCGGCTTCCTCTTCTTTCTGTTGGTCCGCTGGTTCGGCTGCAGCCCGTCGCGCTGGATGCGCGCGCCGGCGGGCGGCGACTCCCCCCGAGTTGTCGCCCTGACGCTGTTTGCTGCAAACTTCGTCGGCGTCGTCTTTGCAAGGAGCCTCCACGCGCAGTTCTGGACGTGGTACGCTCACTCGCTGCCCCTCCTGGGCGCGGAGTCGGTGCTCGGCATGCCCTTGGCGCTGCCGCTGCTCGCTGGAATGGACTACGCGTTCGGCTACGTGTGGCCGACGTCGGCGTTTTCCAGCAGTGTGCTGCAGGCGTGCCACGCGGCCTTGCTGCTGGCGCTCCTGGCGGTGCCGCTGCCCACTGGGGCAAGCGACCCCGCCGACAAGCCGGAGGGCGCTCCTCCGACGCGGGCACATTTGCGCAAGGGCAAGAAGCAGGAGTGACCGGCTCGGGCTTCGCCTCAAGGTGGGCGCTGGTTGCGCGAGCCCGTTGCTCCAAGCCACACGCTCCTGAAGCCAAAGCAAACAAGAACACCGGCAACGCAGTGGACGCCGTGTGAGGCGCAGGACGGGCCAGCCTGGGCGGATGGAAACGGAAATGGGTTCGAGACGCAACATGGCATTGACACACACGAGACGCAACCCCACCCGAAGAGCCCAATGCAGCGCACGATCCCCATGCTGGAGCCGCACGCAATCGCTAGCCAAGTTTGGCCCACAGCTTCCACTCCGCCTGGCTCTCCAGGACGGCCCGGCGACCCAGCGGCCCGGAGCACGCAATCTCAATGAGCGCTGCCGACAGGTACGAGAGTGCCCGCGCCACCGAATCTCGGCGGCCATAGTAGCGGCTCAGCTGCGTGCCCGTCGAGACCAGGCGCTCGAGCCCGCCCATTCCGTGAAGCCTAGTCTCCGTGAGGCTGTCCTGGATGGACAGCACCGCGGCCCAAGCGCGAACGAGCGGGCGGACGCGCGCGTCAATCGCCCCGTCCATGGTCATTTTGGTGAGCGCCACCAGCTCAGCGTCCAAGAACCGCATGGTCGCATCGGTGAGGCGCATGCTGCACCAGCAGAGGTGCTGCACCATGGGAATGCCGGCCGCCGTGTGGAAGTAGAGTATGTTTGCCAGGGAGCGTGCGTGCATCGCTGGCTGCAGGAAGCTCTGCGGGACCAGGGCCAGCTCCCCGGGGGACGACGCAAGCGGGGAGCCAGCTGCCGCAACGCCTGCGCCAGCGTCCCCGCCGCCCTCGTCGCCTGCAGTGACGTTGCAGGACCTCACCACGAGCGAGAGCGCCTCGGCCACATGCGACCTCGACGGACATTCCACCAGCTCCGGCTTGGGCGCGAGAACTGGCTGCTCGTAGGGATCAAGGCGCATCATCTCGAGCGATTCCAGCTGCATCCCGAGCAGCTCAGAGCCGACCCGAATGAATCCTGCGGTGGCCAGCAGCCCGCGCTCAAGCGGCCCCGTGGTCGCAACGCCCCGCAGCAGCAGCAGCACCTCGCCGAGGCGGGGCACCTTCGTTGCGTCGCTCTGAGCAGCCACAACGTCGGACAGTAGGGCGCGAACAAAGGCCCCGGCTGGCGAAGAGAGGGCCTCCCGAGTGCTGGTCTCCACGCTCTCTGACAGCGAATCGGCCTCAGCAGCGTCCACCGCGTCGGCCCCAGCAGCCACACCGAAGCCGCCGAGGGCCGACACGCCCATCATGTACGAGTCAGTGCCGTCCGGGTCAGCTCCCGCCCTGAAGGCGCGCAGCATCAGGCCCGCCGCCGACTTGCGCTGGTGGGCGTGAGGGCAGTGCAGCACGGCACGGCGCCTCATTGCGGCGTCCAGCGCCAGGCGCGACACGAGAGACCTGGCTGCAGTGGGGGACGCGTCCGTGGCCAAGCGGAGGGCTGGCAGCCAGGCGCGCGCTCCCATCTTCCGCGCCAGCTGAGGCGACGCGCGGGACACTACGTCGAGCCACCCGCGGAATCCGACCGCCAGCGCGCCTGCGCGCACGTCTGGCGGCGTCACCCACCGTTCCAACTTGGCGGCCACCGAGGCCGCAGCGCCGTGCAGGCGCTTCGCCTCGTGCCTGCGGATGCTCTCTGCTCTTGCATGTGCGGCCTTCTGCAGCTCCGACGGAAGGCTGGCAAGCGCCCACACGAACGCCGTAAAGTCGGGCGAAAACGTGAGCGAGGTGATGACAAACTCGCGACTGGCGGCCCAGACAGCCTGCGTCACATGATCGGGTAGCTGCCTCCGAGGGCGGGTGCCCTGGGACGTGGCCCGCAGGAGCGGCGGCTGAGTGGGCTCGCCACCCCCCAACCCACCGCCGCATGCAGCGCCGCCGGCCCCATCGCCGGTTCCGCCGCCGCGGCCTCCCTCTCCAGAGCCGTCGCCTGCCACCGGCTTCGCGTGGCCCATCGCAGGAGAGCCTAGGTCCAGTTCGCGCATAGCGGATCGAGGGTCCTCGTCCGTTTCCTCGGCTGCGCAGCCGCCATCGCTGTGCGGGCTGCTGCCGGCAGCGCGATCGGCACCGCCGTGGGCCGCACCTCCGCCTGCCTCACCGCCGCCGCCAGGCGCCGCGCCAAGGGCGCTGGTTTTGGACATGGGCCTGCCCCGAGCCCCACCAAGCGGACCCATGCCGCCGGAAACGAGCGCGGGGGTTGGCAGGGCAGCCAAGTGTGGCGTGTCCTCCGGGCCGAGCGACGCCCCGAGCCACCCGGCGAGCGACTCACCCCTGCTCCGGCCCGACACGTGGCTCTGTTCGCCAGCAGTGTCCGCGCTCGCCGCACGAGCCAGGGCCGCAGCGTCGGCTGCCCCGGTCCGCGGCTCCAAGGGGTTCGAGCCGACTCCCCGGGAAGCGTCAGGCTCGGGGGGGGCGACCCGCTCGTAGATGAGAATGTAGGCGTTCAGGATGCGCTGGCGCTGACTCTTGGGCAGAGCTGCCTCGGCGGCAGCCGCACTGCTGGCGTGGGAGTGCGTTCCCGTGGCACCTGCCGCAGGCGCGGCCGCGGCAGCATCGTCCTCGAACCCGCCGAAGCAGAGCTCAGGGATGCGAGTCGGGTCGATCGGGCGCACAAGGCGGTCGTTGAGCTCCCACCAGTCGTCGCCGAACTCGCTCGCGGTCGTCGGGGCGGCGCTGGTCGATGCATCGGTTGCCCCAGCGGCGGATGGGGCCGCGCTGCCGCCGGATGCCTGCGGGGCACGGCTGGCAGGGCGGCCTTCGCAGCCGCTGAGGCGCGAGCCCTTGACAAAGGAGAAGTAGTGGCCTGCGTCTGCGCTGCCCACGTGCAGCACCACGCCCGTGAGCTCGTACTGGTAGTACCATGGCGGCCGCGCAGGCACACCCGCTGACGCATCGCCGTCCGCCGACTCCGGCCCGACTGCCACTCCCTCCGCGCGCTCGCGCTCCTGCACGCCCTCCAGGCAGTAAGGTCGCATGTCCAGGCGGGGAGGGAACGCGACGTAGTCGTTGACCTTCTTGCGGCTCAGGGTGGCCAGGTCAAACTTGAGGCGATTCAGGTGCAGCATGAGGCGCGGCGGCAGGTCGCGCGGCAGCGACCGCTTCTTGGCTTCGACGGAGCGGCCGTCGGGCAGGCGGTAGCGGTTGTCCCCAGACAAGATCTCGCCCTCTCCAAACGCCTCGAGCGCGCGCTGGATGCTGCCGTGGCCCTCCACTTCGAGGGACAGGAGGGTGAATGGGTCCTCGCGCTGGGAGACGTACGGAGTTTCAAGGCTGATGATCTGGCTGGCCACGGTGCCGCCGAACGTGCGCTTCACTACGTCTCCCATGGCTGGCGAGGCGGCCTCGAGGCGGTCGAAGAGCAGCGTGAGGAACTCGAGAGCGTCCTTGTGCTCGCCTCGGCGCAGCGGGGAGCCGTCAAGCTCCTTGAACGCCGAAGCGAAGGCTGCCGTGTCGGCCCAGCGGCGCTGGCTGAGGGCCAGGAAGCCAATGAGCTCTTGCAGCGACTGCAGAACCTCCGCGTGCTGCCTGCCCGGCTCGGGCAGAGGGGCGTGAAGCAGCGCCTCCCTGAAGGTGGGCGCGCAGAACAGCTGTTGCAGCGTGGAGTTCATGTAGCAGGTGGCGCCAAGGTTCTGCAGCCCAACGAAGGGCCGGCCACTGCGCTGGACCTGCGTGGGGTCGACCAGCCAGCGCTCAGCCTGGACCGTGTCGCCCGTCTCGCCGTCCCCTACGCCCATGACCACGCCGCCTGACCGCCAGGCATCGTCCATGCACTGCAGCAGGAGGCGCGAGCGGTCAGCTGGGCCCAAGCCCCCCAGCTCGAAGCGGTCGAGCGCGCTGCTTGCCGTGGCGCGGGCCGGCGCCACGGCAAGCCCCCCGGCCTCTGCAGCGGAAGCAGCGATGGCCCGGGCCATGTCGGCTGCCTCTTGGCCGAGGGCTGGCGCCGGCCGGAGCGTCGCCAGCGGGCCGGGTGCCGGGGCGACGGCGGCCAGCACAGGCAGGCGGGGTCGCGGCGCCCCCGACACGTACGCCATCGCGTCCGATGCAGCAGCGGCCGCTACTGCCAGCCGCCTCGGCGGTCGGGACCAGCCCGCCGTGAGCAGCGCCGAGGGGTCCTCGGCGACGAGTGCCGGTGGCAGCCAGGAGTCCATGTTGTCCGCATCGTCGCACTCGAGCGGCTCCAGCTCCGGGTCCGGGGCAGCGAGCTCCAGAAGGAGGGCGTACGCCACGGACCGGGTGCCGGGCGTGACTGCCAGGGGACCGAACCTGGCCGAGGCGCTGGCGGCTTGCTCCCACGCAGCATCCTCCTCTTCTTCCTCGGCATCCTCCATCGCATCGCCGTTGACGCTGCAGTCATCGAGCGCAAACGGCAGTCCAGGCGTAGCAGCTGCCGACGGCCCAGAGACTGAGGCAGTCGCGCCGTGCCGGGGCGGCGTGGCCAGACCAGCGCTGGCCTGCTTCTCGAGCAGCGCGCCGAGGTCGGCCTTGTCTTGGTCATCGTCCGGTCCTGCCTTGGAAGCGAGCGCAGCGTCATTGCCGCGCTCAACAGGAGAGCCCGAGGCAGAGGACGGGGCGGCGACATCGCCCGGTGTGCCATCTCCGCCCTTTTCCGCGGACGCTGGCGCGTCAGGCAGTGGCTGCACGGGCGGCAACTCCTCGGCCGCAGAGGGGGCGGGGAACAGGACAGTGTGTACGAGGAATGGGATCGCCCTGGCAACCAGGGGGGTCCGCCGGACAAGCGGCGCCACGCGGGCCACGATTCGGGCCGCCCGCATTGCGCCTCGGAGGCAGTGGTCGGCGCCGATCTCGCCTGCATGGGCCGACTCATGCGACGAGGTGGATAGGATCTGCCCCACCAGCCGACGGAAGAGCCAGCCCAGCCCCTTGAATGTCAGCGCGGCCTCAATGCAGCGGGCCGCAGCACGCGCTGTCATCTCGTCCGCCTCTTCCCCGTCGGACACGGGCGAGGACGCGGAGGAGTGACTGACACGCTCACGCACGTGGGGACCGCTTCCGCGGGACCTGGTGGGCGTCGCTGGCGCGGCGAGAGGGTCGCAGCCCTCGGTTTGCGCAACAGCGGGGATGTCGGCCATGGCAGCCGCCACCTCAGTCTTGGAGATGTCTGCAGCAAGGCCAGCCACGAGAGAGTAGAGGTGCCCGCTGCGACGCTGAACAGACCGCGAGTGCGCCGTGTCAGCCGACGGAAGCATCGGCACCAGCATGCCGAGCAGCACGGCCGCCGGGCCGGGGACGGCGATCCCAGCGCCCGCTGCAGCAGCCTTGAGCCCAGGAAAGCTCAGCACGGCTGGGAGGAAGGAGCTGATCCGGAGCAGGCCCTGGCACACAGCGAAGCGCTCGGGTGACGCCGCGTTGAGGCAGAAGTGGCGCAGCCACGGCGTGAGCGCGCGGTGCCCGAGAATCGCAGGGATGCATGCGGCTGGGTCCGTGGCCACGCAGGAGACGAGCAGCTGCATCCCTTGGATTGCCGTGCCGCAGCCCGACCAACCGGAGTGTGCCGACCCTGGGATGGGGCCGCGGGCTCCGCCCACGGACCAGGCGCGCCTGTCCGCTGCCCGCTGCCTGCCGCGGTGAAGCATCTGCTCAATCACCGCCGTGCAAAGCCCAGGCAGGTTCACGCGGCGCAGGACCTGCCCCGGCATGTAGTTGGTGACAGACCGCATCGCCCACGCGGCCCGCGGCCGGCCGAGCGCGCGCGCAGCCCCCGCCATTCCGCCCGTGCCCAGCGGGCCGGGGACGGGCAGCTGCTCCCACACATCCGTCCCTCCCAAGGACCCGCCGCCTGCTGCCCCGGCGCTTGCCCTGTCGTCTGCCGCTTCGTCCGCCGTCGAAGGCACAATGTCCACCGGCGAAAAGCTCGGGTCCAGCGAGAGCAGCGTGTGAAGGATGCGGAGCACGACGGCCGCGCAAGCGGGCCCCGCTGGCCCACTGAACTTGGTTCTGAGCGCCAGCTGCTCCAACGCCCGCGCACCCCCCAGCCTGACCATGTCCGAGCAAAAGTTGAACCGGATCAGGGTGCCCTGCGGCACCCCGTCGCACATCTGAGAGCGGATGCGCCGGTCAAACTGCGTCTGCGTCATGCCAGCCGGCTTGGCGCCGTGCACGAACACGTCCACTGCCTGCAGCGTGTACAGCAGCCCGAACAGAGAGGGCGGGGACGCTGGCAGAGCGGGCGGTGCCGTGAAGTCCCGGCTGGCAGCCTCGCCCCTGCCGCTGAGCGATGTGGCTTCCTCTTCGGCCAGCGAGCCTTCGTCCAAGGCAGTGGTGCCACGCCCGGTGGTCAGGGGGTGGAGCAGCTCCTCCCACTTTTGCGGGGCGCCGTCCCTGTTGGCCAGGCGAATCGCCTGCAGAGTTTGCGGGTTCGTCGGAAGCAGCTGAATCGTCTCCCAGGCAGCCGCCGCGGCCCACTCGATGGCGTCACTGTCGCTGGGGCGCGATGTCGGCGAGGCGCGGATGCCGGCTGGCGCCATGGAGAGGAGCGCGAACAGCTGCGCAAAGGCCTGCCTGGCCAGGCCGCCTTCTACGAGGCTCATGCTGCTGAGCTGCTCGAACGCGCGAGCGTCGGAGCCGACCAAATTGAGGCCCTGCACAGAGAGCCCCAGCTGAGTCGGCGGCACGTTGCCGCGCGAGAGTTGCGTCGAGTTGGCCGCGTGCGGCACGAGCGCGAGCATGGCCGCATCGGCCTTGGCAGGAGGAAGGTCCGCGCCAACTGCCCACGGGTTGGACCAGGGATCAAAGTCGTGGGCCAAGCGAGGCCGAGCAGACACGAGCGCGCCACAAGCCAGCTCCGGGGCAGCAGCGGCCGAAAGGTGCTCAGAGTCGGGACTCGGATCCGCGTCGGGAGGCTCGAGGCCGCCTGCCAGGTCCACCGCCCGGCGGGGCCGCCCGAACAGCCCTGAATCCAGCGCCGAGGGCGACAGAGCGCGCGGGTCCGCTCGCAGGGGAGGGCTTGCAAGCGTAGAGTCAGGCTCCCGCCACCAGCCGTCCTCTCGCGCGCTGCTGCCTGGGCGGGCGTGCAGACCCCACCGCTCCAGCTCGGCCTCGCCCGCCCCCACGCTCCCTTCCAGTGACGAGCCGGCGATGCGGACGTCCCCCGCGCCCATCCCTCGCTTGTGAAGGGCAGTAATCTGCACGTCCTCCGTCGACCGCCCTGCCTCTTCCACCAGCGGTGTGACCATGGAAAAGAGCAGCCGCCCAGGCGCTGCGCTCGGGCCGTCGCTCTCCAAGCGCAGCACGATGGACTCGGGAGCCCAGCCGGAGAAGCGGGCGACTCGGCGGATGAGCATGGCAGGCGTCAGCTTGGCTGTCAGCTGGCAGCTCCAGTGGCGCCCCTTGCCGGGCGCGCTGCCAAGCACAGCCGGCGGAAGCGGGTCGCAAACCACGATGACACGGCGGGTTCCCACGGGCTCTCCGAGCTCCGCCGCAGTGTCTCGCCCCGACAGGTCGGTGAGCACGTCTGCCCAGTCGGAGCCAGAGGTGGCGGCAGCCCCGCCGGTCTGCGTCGCGCCGCCCCCTCCGGCTTCCGCGCCCGCAGCGGCAGCTGACGTGGCAGCTCTCGCGGAGCCCTTCCCCGACGTTGCTGCGGCGCCCCTGAGGTCGGTGTCCTGGCCAATCACGCCCTGGAGGAGCTCGCGCATGGCCGCCACCGCACGGACCACCCCTGGCAATGACGACACGCTCCACCTGTGCATGGCTCGCTGTCTGGCCAGCTCGCCCTCTTGCCAAGCAAGCGCCTCGGCGTCCGGCTCAGGAGTCGGGGCCCCGGGCTCAGCCTTGGTGCCCTGGCTCTTGTTGCGGCGCGGCGCGGCTCGCATGGCTCCAAGGGGCGGCGTGGGCGGCACAACCCCAGACTTGGAGTCTGCCTGGGAGCTTCCAGCTCCAAGAGCACCGCCGCCGCCGCTGTTTGCGCTGCTGTGGCGCGGTGCAGGGACCGCGCTGGCACTGTAGGTTCCCTCAAGCACGCCTCTGCGTAGCTCGACCGCGGACTCCACGTAGCGAAGAGCCTTCACGACGAAGCCACGGCGGAGCGCTGCCCCCTTGCCCACGGTGCTTTGGGAGAGCGCGGTGTGCAGTGTGACGAGCATGCTCGTGGCAGCTCGGCCGACGGTGGCATCGGCTGCGTGCACGGCAAGGACCCACAAGGCGTCGATGCCCGGGAAGTCAACGGGAGCCTGCCGCTTCATCGCGCCTGTCACTGGGCGCGACGCAGGAGGAGCCCGAGGGCGGGCGAGGACCGAGCTGGACCCGCTGCTGGCCCCGAAGGTCGAGCTCCACGCCTGCCGCGCGCCGCAGGCCCACGCGTTCTCCGCCGGGTCAAGCGCAACGACCATGCCGCCGATCACCACGCGCTCGGCATCGCGAGGGTCCTGCAGCGCTGCCCGAGCAATCGCTTCGTCCGCCTCCGCCGCGGCCTTGGCCTGTGCAGCTGCCGCTCCGCCCGCCATCGCGTCCAGCGAGGGCTTCCACTTGAAGCCCTGCGGAGGCTGCCGGACGGGCTTGACGGACACGTTGCCGTCCTGCGCCGCCACGAGAGTGAGCAGCTGAGCAAACGTTCGGAACCCTACGGGCGTCAGCCTGAACACGGCCTCCCCAAAGGAGCCGAGTCCCGTGTGGGCCCGAGTCTTGCCCTCGGCTGCGCCCCCGGCCGCAGTGGCGGACGGAAATCGCAAGTGGGCCCCGTCAGCGCCTTGTGCGGGCGCAGCAGCAATTGCTGGCGGCCCAGTCGCCCCCGAAGAGTGCAGGCCTCGCCGACGAGATGCTGCCGGCAAGCCTGCGGACCTGGAGGGGCGGTGGCTCGCATCGCCGTCCGCGCTGGCGCCCAGGATCCAGCCACACATGCGCGAGAGCAGCTGGCGGGCCACACCCACGGGCAGCGCGGCCGCCGCCCCGTTGCTGTTGGGTGTGCAGGCACGGGCGATCCACGCAAGCGCAGTCTCCAACGACGAAGTGCCCACAGCGCCGGACACGCAGCAGTGCCAAAGCACATCCGCGACTCGTCGAGCGATGGGGCTGCCGTCCTCGAGCGCCACAGTCCCGCTGTTGAGTACGAACTCCAAAAAGTCCAGGCGTGCTTGCAGTTGCAGGGCGTGAGGTACGGGCGAGTCCGGGAGTCGCAAGTCGGCATCGCTAAGCAGAGTCGTTGCTGCGCCATGGTCGCCGCCAAGGGCCTCTGACGCGCTTGTGCTGCCTGCAGCAGCAGCAGCAGCAGCAGCAGCAGCAGCTGATGCAGCTGATGCAGCTGATGCAGCAGCACCACGGTCCGAGGTCGACACCGCAGCGCCACGCGCGCCCACCGGCACAGCGCTATAATCCGTCATGGCTCGCTCGAGGCTAGCCCTCTGGCCGAGTCCCGCGGCGGCTGTGCGAGACCTGTCCCCGCCGGAGTCTGCACCAGAAGGCGCTCCGGCTCCCATCAAGTCTTGGTCCAGTTGGACGGCCAACGCCCCTGCGACACGTTCTGCGTTGTGCGAAGCAACTGACCGGATTGCTGCAGAGTAGTGCAGCAGCTCGTCCAGGAGAAGCGCCAGCAGCGATCCGCCACCAGCTTGGGATGTGCGGGACCGCGGCACTGCGTCCAGGCGCAGCAGCTCGCTGTCCAGCGTGCGGCCGAACGGCTTTTCCTTGCCCCGAAGCCAGCCCTTGGGCTTGGCTGCACGAGGCAGGGACGCGAGCACCCGCCGAAGGATGATGACCGACTGGCCTGCTGAGCCGGCGCTTCCGGAGATGCAGAGCAAACAGCGGTCCACGAAGTGGCCTGTCAAGTCCTCGGCCTGCTTCGCGAAGGCCTCCAGCGTCTTGACCCGCGCAGCGGCAGCCTCTGCATCGTGCCTGGAAGCGTTTGCGTGATCCTCCTCGGCAGCTGCGAGCTGCGCTGCTGCTCCGGTTCGAAGCCTGGCCAGAAGCTCCACGAAAGCGTCCACAGCTGCCAAAAAGAGCCGCTCCGTCGGCGGGCGGCAGCCCTGAGCGGGGTCAAACGCGTCCGCGCTCGACGCTGGCGAAGCGCCATCACTTGCTCTAGGCTGGTGCGTAGCGGCCCCGCCCCGGTCTTGGACAAACTGCCAAAGGAGGTCCGCGCCGTTTGGCAGTCTCGAAGGCCTCCTGGGCGGGGTTGAAGCCCCGTCCTGCGGCTGAGTCGCCTCGGCCATTTCGGCAAACGCGGCCTCGAGCGTGAAGTCGCGCACCGTCGCCACGACGCGCTCCGTCCAGGCAGAGAAGGGCGTGGCGCTGATGACGCCAGCCAGCTCCTGCCGCATGGCCGGCGACAGGCTGGAGGTCAGGTTGACAAGCGTTACGAGAATGGACCTCTCCGTGGCAGCATGGCGCCCTGCCGCAGCATGCCACGCCACCCGTAGGTCTGACGGGGTGATGCGGGAGTGCTCGGCGAGGAACGCCAGGATGGGCCCAGCCCGCTGCACCACTTCCGAGTGGGCGCTGCCTCCGGAGCTGGCTCGCGGGGCCGTGGCGGAGGCATCTCCGGTGGCCAGCGCTGCTCCTGCAGCTGCCTGGGCCGGCGTTGCGTCCGGGCTGGAGGACGCCCCGAAGATGGCGGACAAGACGTGGCGATCGCACAGCCACTCGGCCATTTCCGGCGCCTGAAGCCCGCCGCTGGAGTTCTGGGGCGAGTCTGCCACGATTGCAACGCCGGCCTTTATGCGATCAAGAGCCAGCACCTTCTTGTCCAGCTGGTGAGCCCGCAGCAGCTGACCCCACAGCTCAAGCTCCGCTCGCTCCCGCCATGCGGCCGCATCACTGCGCCGCAGCCGGGGGGCGCGAAGCGCTGCCTCGTCGATCGCATCGGCGGCTTGCATCAGCCGGACAGCAGGGTCGACAGCCGCGGGCGACTTCGGCGATGAGGCCTGCGAGGCGGGACTCCGCACATCCGCCCCATCGCCGCCGGCGGAGGAGCTGGTCGGGAGTGACTCTGCAGGCGACGGCGCGCGAGAGTCGCTGGGGCTCGGCGTCGACGAGGCGGCTTCCCCAGCGCCCTGAGCACTGCTTTCCTGCGCGGCCGGCTCGGCAGCATGGTCAGCGCAACGAGCGGCGTCGGCTGCTGGCTTGGCTGAGTCGCCCAGCGCGAGAGCTTGCTGCTCGGCCGACGCTGCGTCGGCCGCCGCCTGGGCCTCGAGCAGCTCGTCCAGCGAGCCAGCAAAGGGCAGCTCGCTGCCCACCGGCGGCTCTGCCAGCATGGCAGTCGGGATGAGGCAAGGGCAAGGCTGAGGGCGCGGCAGCGCCGCGCCAAGCTCGACGAGGGAGACGGCCAGTGCCGAATGAACCTTGATGTCCGCGACCCCCCGACACAGCGACTCGACGTTGGCCAGGCTGAGGGAGCTGTACCCGTCAGGAGCGGCCCTCCTCACTGCACAGGTGGCTGCCGCTGCGATGGCTGCTCCAAGGCGGTGCACGACAAGCGGACGAGCCGTGCCTGCAAGCCCGGCGAAGAGGTCCATTGCAGCACAAATGAACCACAGAGGAACAGGATCCCGCGGCAAGGACCCGTCGGCGCCCTCGGCTGGCGCGGGCTCAGCACCGGCGGCTGGACTGTCGGCCGAGCGGCCAGCAGCGCCTGCGGCAGCAGGGTGCCTGGACGTCGTCGACGGGCTTGCGGGGCCTGTCGCCCATTCGTCGGTACACGAGGGGTCGGCCTGGGCAGTGCCAGAGGCGAGCCGCCACATCACCGCGTGGAGGGCGCCGCAAAGAGCAGCCTCGTTGACGAGGTCGACCCGTGACTCGCCAAGCCGGGCGATTGCCACGTGGTAGTCGCGAGGGTGGGCCCCGAGCAGGCCGCTGATGCTTTTCCGGAGCGCGGCCACCTGCGTCCGCCGGGAGGGCAGCGGCACAAAGTCTCGGCTATCTTCCGGCACAGGCTCCAACTCCGGGTCTTCAACAATCCGGCCCGAGCTGTACGCTCCCGGCTTGGGCTGCTCCGGCACGAAGACAGCGAGGTCAAACGCGATCCGGATTCCAATTGCTTCGAGCTCCCGCAAGGGGTGATGGCACCTCTCCCTCGTGTCAGCGTACTCGATGGAAACCGTCACCCTCTGGCCGAGCGGAAGCTTGGAGAGCTCGTCCACGGCCGCGGAAGCTGCCTCATGGTCCGCAACGCTCCGTGCGTACTCGGCCGCCACTGTGTCAGCAGCTTGCGGCCTCGTATTGAGCCCCGACGCTGCAGCCGAAGCTGCTTCATCGGCGAGGGGGCGCTCTGCAGTCGCGCCGGCGAGCTCGGCAGCAGCACGCTCCTTGTGCGCGCTCGCAACCTCTAGCCGATGCTGCGCCGGCTCGAGAGTGTCCGACACTGCAAGGACCGTGCCGCTGCGAAAGCTCCCCATGCGGCCCCACCAGACCTCAACCGACTTGTTGACATCATCGCGCGTGCCGGTGAGGGCGCCAGGAGCCATTTCTGAGTGGAACTCGTACCAGTCCACGACGTCAGAGAGCGGAAGCCAGACGCAGCCGCCAGGAGGGCATGGGGTGAGCCCGGAGGCCGGCAGCTGGGGCGTCCCTGCGTCCGGTCCACGAGCTGCCTTTTGCGAGCTCTCGGTGCCGTTGTCCTCGGCCTCTACCCCGCAAGCTGGGCCCGTGCTTGCTGTTGCTGCGCTGGTCTGGCCAGCCGCATCCGCCTCGAGAGACGATGCTTTGCGGTTGTCAGTTTTCCCTTCACACGCTGGAGATCCCCCAGCATCTGGATCCCCAGCGGCAGGCGGGTTTGCGCCCTCGGCAGGCGGGTTTGCGCCCTCGGCGGGCGGGTCTGCGCCCTCGGCGGGCGGGTCTGCGCCCTCGGCGGGCGGGTCTGCGCCCTCGGCGGGCGGGTCTGCGCCCTCGGCGGGCGGGTCTGCGCCCTCGGCGGGCGGGTCTGCGCCCTCGGCAGGCGGGTCTGCGCCCTCGGCAGGCGGGTCTGCGCCCTCGGCAGGCGGGTCTGCGCCCTCGGCTGCGCCGCCTGAAGGCACCTTCTCCCCTGGCACCTGGGGTGGGGCGACATCCACGGGCGTTCCGACCTCTGCCGTCGCGGGCAGTCCATCCAGCGGGCTCGCTGCCGCCACAGAGGTAGGGGAGGGCAGCTCCACCTCCGCGGGGGCCGGGCTTGCCGTCCGCTGCTGGCCGGCGACTGGGGGTTGGCAAGGTGCGTCGGCTGCGCGCCCCGGCTCCTCGGCCTCGGCCGCTGCTTCGCCCACTGCCGCAGCCGGAGTGGGCGCGGCGGCTTCGGGTGGCGCAGCAGCCGCGGTGCTCTGGGAGGCTGGCGCCCTTGCTGCGCGCTGCTCGGCTGCGAAGCGGGTCGCCTCGTGGCCGGGCGGGAACGGCGTCCAGCCCTCCGATGCCGCGACGTCGGCGGCTGCCCTGTCCTGCACCGCAGAGAGCACGTGTGCGTACACCCAGTGACGCTCGGCGTCGTACTTTGCGATGCGCATTCGGACCCGGCGCTTGGATTTCCCACCAGCAGCATCCGCGGCTGCCCCCTGCAGCCTTGCAAGAGCGTCAGGCTTGAGCCGCGCGCTGAAACAGCGGCCCACAACGTGCGGGGCGAGCGAGTTGTGCATGCTCGCGAGCTCGTCCGGCCAAGCCAGGCACGGGGCGCGGCCGGGGATGGTGCGCTGCACGTAGTGGCCGTAAGAGACGGCGAATCCGGAGGTGAACTGCACAGCTGCGCGGCCAGTGCCTGCGAGCCGTCGGGTCGCCTCGGCCGCGCGCTTGGCCTTGTTGTGGTGGGTGTTGACGACTTTGTCTGGCGAGCCTCCAGTCAGCATCGTCAGGAGGAACATGGCGTCGCGAGCAAGCGCGTCGTCGTCGCAGGCCGCAAGCGCTCCCACAACTGGCACCGCCCTGCGCAGCAACTTGTGCAGCTCGCGCTGGTGACCGCCGCCCCAGCATTGCGTCGAGTAAACTGTCACCAGCAGGTCCTTGAAGTACCGCCGCAAGAAGCGCTCCAGCCCCGCTGGGAGGAGTGGTGGTTCCGCATCCGTCGAGTGGCTGGCCGCAGACGCCTTGCCCGAGTGCTCCCTCAGAGGCAAGCTCCGGCGCGGCCCGGGCCACGAGGCCAGCCTTGACAGCCGTGAAAGGCCTCGCCCTCCAGCCGCGGCGCTGCCAGCGCCGGGTGATTCGGCAGCAGCGGCGCCATTCTCCGATTTGGTCAGCCGCGCAAGCCACGCCTCTGCAGCGCCCAGGACTGCCTCGAGCGCGCACGAAGCCCGCGCCCAACCATCAGCCGCACATGCGTCCCGCAAGCTGGCCAGCGACAGGCGGTCCAGGCTCTCGTGATCGGCCTCGTTCAGCGCGGAAGCAAGATCCATTGCCAGCCTTGCTTGCCTGTGCCCCCTGGGATCCCCGCCAGGCGCCCCTTGAAGAGCAGGACTGGCTACGAGAGCCGGATACTCCACTGGGAGTCAATGGGGCAGCCTGTTCTCGGGGAGGCGGAGTCCCGCGAGTGATTCAGCGCCACGGCCTTGCGCATGTTCGCGGAACTGGGCAGCGCAGTCTCATTCGCTCTGCTCTCGGCAAAGCAAGGCTTGGGGTCTATCCGAGGCGCACAGCGGGCGAACACGCGCTGCATCTGCGCCCCCGGCACTGTATCGCTCGCTCTGGGCCGATATGCGGGTCTCGGCCACGGCGTGGCAGCGGGTTGACACCGTGCTTCGCACGGCCGAGTGCATCGCAGCCCTTTCGATGCCGCCGGAGGCAGCCCCGGGGAGGGCCTGGTTCGCAATCGGTGGCGCTCGCAGGGTTGTCACAGTTGTGTCTGTGGGCCCGGCGGGGGACGCCCGGCTGGAGGCCTTTGCCCCGCTGCCTTCGGGACCGACCGGCCCGGCCGGACGCGCCGCCGATGCGCGCGACTCCGTCGTGGCAGCGATTTCCGCTGGAGGATGGGGAGGCTGGATTGCCGTTGCAAGGGGCTGCGGCGCCGGGGTGATGCGCCTGAGCGTCGGCGAGGCAGGGGCGAAGCTCGAAGTGGCGGCGTGGTTGCCGCAGGCTGCGGAGAGCGCAATTGAAGGTCTTGCAGCGCAAGGCAACGCGGAGAGGCCTGTCCTGGTCTGTGGCGACGAGTGCGGCAGTGTTTCATCCTGGCGGCTGGCCCCCCTGGCGCGCCTTGGCCTCGAGGCCTCAGCACCAGCGCCGGCCGACCCTGCTGCGGAGCCCGCCGTGTGGACGCCGCTTCACCGCGCACCACGCGCTCACGGGTCGCTGTGCAGTGCCCTTGTAGGCCTGAGTCCACCTGTTAGCGGCAAGGGTGCGGCGCCGGCAGCGCTGTCTGTGACCGGCGGGCACGACCAGCTCGTTCGAGTGCACGCGCTCGTGCCAGGCGCAGCCCCCATGACGCCGCTGTCTCTGCAGCAAACCCCGGAGGGTGCCCCGCGCGCGGAAGGCAGCGCCCCTGGAGCCGCCCCCGCCAGCCGGATGGCCAACCCTCCATTCTGCAACGCTTTGTCGGCGGACTCGGGCTCGGGTCTGGTGGCAGCCGCTGCCGGCGACGGCTCCGTCTGGCTGCTCTCCGCTGGGCCCTGTGCCGGCAGCGCGCTGTCGGCGGCCCGGGAGGCGGGGCACGGCCTCCGGCCCATCCCCGTTCTCGTGTCGGGTGGAGCCGCCGACGCCCTTCGCGCCAGGGCGACGCCACCTGCGGACGGAGCGGCGGCGGCGGCGGCCTCCGCTGCTGACGCCACGCTCGAGTCCGAGCCCGAGGGCTCGGGTGCCGGCGGTGCTGCTGCCCCTGAGGCGGTCTCGGGGGCAGGCACGCCAACGCTGGCGCCAGTGCCGGGGCCGGACGCGCGGCTGGGTTGGACCCAGAGTCGCGGCCGCGTTGAATCGCACTTGAGCCCTTGCGTTGACGTGCGGCTGGTGGAGTTGCCTGGCGCACCACGCCCCGCCCCGCAAAAGCCAGCGTCCAGGCCTCGCAAGCCTGGCAAGCGTACTTCCAAGCCCTCGGCCTCCTCGAGCAGCACCAGCGGGAGTAGCAGCCTGAAGGTGCTGCGCCGGGTGTGGGCTTGCTCGCTCGCTCTCGACGGCGAAGTCTCGTTGTGGGACGCCTCGGCTGCTGCCTCCTGGGCGGAGGCGGACGCAGCGGCGGAAGTGGCATCCGCCAGCGCAGCGGCCAAGGCGAGGGGGAGCGGGAAAAAGTCGAAGGCCTCTCAATCCGGCTTCCGGCCTGCGTCGCTCTCGAAGCCCTGCGAAGTGCCACTGCTCGGACGGTTTCGGCTCGATCGTGCGGTCAACCAGGCGGCATTCGCCACGACGGGCGAAGGGGCCCTAGTCATGGTTGTGGCGTGTCCAGATGCCTCGCTTGGCGTCGTGGTTGTGAGGGGCGAGTGACAGCGTCGCCGTTGGGAGGTGGCTACCCAGCGCACCGGCAAGGACTGGTTGTGCACCGACTTGCGTATCCGCGCCATTCGCCTTGAACGGTCGCGCCATCCAGGCTCGGCCCGGTGACCTGCACGGTTGCCTTCGACGGGGCATATCCGCAAACCACACGCGCCGGGGCAGGCAAACAAGCGGCGCGCAGATGTTCGGTCCAAATATTGAGAGTTCAACAACGCCCTATTTGGCCGCGAGCGCGGCCGCCGAAGCACTCGCCCGGCGCCATGGCAGCCGAGCCGCATGCCGTCCCGGCCCTTCCTGAGGGTAGCATCCAGCCTTCCGTCGCGGAGATCCGCGAGGCTTGTTCGAAGGATGGGGCCTCGTTCACGGCCGCTGCGGTGTTCTGGTGAGGACAGGGTCGCCGCTGTGACCCGTGGCGTCGTGGCCAGCCGTCCGCGGCTTGGGCCCCATCTTGCGAGGCGCAACCCGCGCGCCTGCGGTGGCCAATCGCTCATCCCCTGCGCAGCGAAGTGATGGCCGACATGGAGACCCCTTTGAGTGCCTTCCTCAAGGTGCGCCGCGGCAGCTACTCGTTTCTGCTCGAGAGTGTCGAGGGCGCCGAGCGCGTCGCGCGCTACAGGTGAGGCGAGCGCGCCGGGTTTTGGTTGTGTTAGCGCCCGTGGCAGCCGCAAGCTGCGTGGCTTGCCATGGTGGCTGCTGCTGCGCGGGTGCAAATGCACGGCGGGCAGCAGTTCCGGATTCACGCCAACGCGCCGCCGCTCGGCGTCTTGGCCGTCCCGCAGCTTCATTGGAACTGAGCCCGACGAGGTGATCCGCATTGGCGCCGGCCTTGACGCTGAGGGCGACCCCATGACCGTGCTGGAGGCCAAGCTTGCGGTCCAGCGCCTGCTTCCGGCCAAGGGCGTGCCTCTGCCCCCGTTTCGCGGCGGGGCCGTCGGCTACGTGTCATACGACGCGGTGCGGCACTTCGAGCCTCGCGTTGCGGCGCGCATTGAGGCGCAGAAGGACCCCCTCCCGGTGCCTGAGGCGGTGTTCATGATGACGTCGTCCATGCTCGTGTTCGACCGGGCGCGGCACTCCATCAAGGTCGTCGCCCACTGCCCGGTGCCGCAGGGGGGCGCGTCGGAGTCGGACGAGGCGTGGGCTGCCGCCTATGCCAGCGCGGGTGCGCGCATCGCAGAGCTGGTCGCCCGGCTCGCGGCCCCCGTGCCTGCCGGCAGCGGCTGCCGCACTCGAGTTGTGTCCCCGTCCCTAATCGCCCCGCCCAAGGCCACTGAGGGGTCGCTGGAGAGCGCCGCTGCTGCAGGCGGCAGCACGGCCGCCAGCGCAAAGTCGGCCTCCATGGACTACGCAGCCTGGGAGTCGCGCTCCAACGTCGGCCGCGAAGGGTACGAGGGCTTCGTTCGCTCGCTCAAGGAGAGCATCGTCGCTGGCGACATCATCCAGGCGGTCCCGTCCCAGCGGATGCGCCACGACCTGGCCCCAGGCGTGACCGCGGTGGACCTGTACCGCCAGCTGCGCCGCACGAACCCGAGCCCGTACATGTTCTTGCTCGAGCTGGGCGATGACGGCACTGGCAGCGCCGGACTCGACTCGGCAGCCCAAGGCGGCCCAGGGGGGCTGTCGGTCGTCGGTGCATCGCCGGAGATGCTCTGCAAGGTCACGTCGGACGGCGAGGTCGAGACCCACCCCATCGCCGGCACCCGCAGGCGCGGGCGCACCCCGGAGGAGGACGAGGCCATGGCCCGCGACCTGCTTGGCGACCCCAAGGAGCGTGCCGAGCACATCATGCTGGTGGACCTTGGCCGGAACGACTGCGGCAGGGTCTGCGCGCCCGGCTCCGTCAAGGTGGAGCGGCTCATGGGCATCGAGCGCTACAGCCACGTGATGCACATCGTGTCGCGGGTCACTGGACGCCTCGCCGAGGGACGCACCGCACTGGACGCGTTCCGCTCCATCTTCCCAGCGGGCACCGTGTCCGGCGCGCCCAAGATCAGCGCCATCGACCTCGTCGCCTCGCTCGAGCCGGAGCGCCGCTATGTCTACGCCGGTGCCGTGGGGTTCTGGTCATTCGACGGCGCGCTGGACACTGCGATCGCCATTCGGTGAGTCCGTTGGCATTGCGGAAAGTCATTCTTCGTTGCTCTTCTCGTTGTCGCGCCTGTGCTGTTGCCAGCTCCTGGCGCTCTCCTGCCCGCGCAGCACGCGAGCTCGCTCCCTCATCTCCCGCCATGCCCGCTTCCCCGTTTCGCGCTTCTGTTTTTCTACCCGCCTGGCTCGCAGCACCCTGTTCGTGTCGGGGGGGAGCGCCTACCTGCAGGCGGGCGGCGGGATCGTGCACGATTCGGATCCGGCCTCGGAGTACATTGAGACGATCAACAAGCTTGCGGCGTCGATGAAGGCGGTAGACACGGCCGTGGCGGCGGCCACCTGAGCTGGCGACAGCCTTTGCTCGCCTGCCCCAGCTCCCCCAGATTGTTGAGGCACCCGGCAGCCCACCCCTCGCCGAGGCCGCTGACCGGGCCCACAGCCAACCAGCCGCAGCTTTGCGCACGGCGTCGACGTGCTCGCCATGCACCGAATTCAGCCCCGCACAGATTGCCAACGCCGCGGCACGCAAAGCGATCAGACGGCCGGAGGGCGCGAGTGCGCGCCGCGGTCCCCCACGCCACCCACTTGAGCTCCTGCGGCGGGTCAGCAGAGTGGCCTCGCGAAGGCACGGACGCGCACGTGCATGCGCGCTGTCTTTGTCTGCAACAGCGAACACACAAACACGCCTGCGCCTGTTCGCAGTCCCCCCCCCCCACTCCGCCCCACTCCTCAGGTGCCTCCGGTTGCCATCTTGCGAATGGCTGCGGCGCTAGGAACAGTCACTCTGATCCGCTGGCCTGGCTTGATCATGGCCCTGGCCCCAGATCCGGCCCCACTGCTTGTGAGGCGCCCCGCTGCTGCCACACGGGCACTGGCTGAGCTTCCGTGGCCCCCGCCAGCCCCGGGCCTCGACGACGTTCTGGGGCCTCCAGACCTGTGGATCAACCTCGGCGCGCCCTGTCCAAGACCAGCGGTGGCGGCGGCAGCGGCAGCGGCTCCCGGCGCTGGCGCCTGCTCGGCAGCACCCGGCCCGCTGGCCGGTGCGATTGGCACGTTCTGCGCGTCTGCGCGAGCTCGTCGCCTCGAGCGCAGTGAGCCACGGAGCGGGCTTGGATTCCTCGCGAGGCCCGAAAGCGTCGTCCGAGGCGCCTCGTCCGCAGCGACGTCGTGAGCACGACTTCTCCCGGCCGGAGCCGCCCGCCGCTGCAGCCCTCCGGCAGCACCGTGGCCAGCTGCTTCAGAGGCGATGCCTGGCGGCAGGCCTCGGCTCTGCGGGGCCGCGGCCAAGTGCCCCGGGCCCGACGCCTCCGCCCCTGCCACAAACGAGAGCCATGCCTCGTCGACATCCATGCCCTCCTCCGCGTCATCCGCCGCCTGGCCGCTGCCCGCCCTCGTCACCGACAGCCACGCCTCCCCATGCAAGTCCAAATCGGAATCGGGGGCAGCCGCAGTCCGCCCCGGCCTGCCGCCTGCCAACCGTGGGGCATCGGGCTTTGCCGCGAAGCCTGTTCCTTGGGGCCGCGAGCGAGCGGACCCAGGGCGGGGCGCCCTGCCACGGCGTGCAGCGCCCCCGGCAACGGGCGCAGAGTCCTGTCCTTGGGCGAGAATGCCGCCCACAATCCGCCGGAACTCCTCGGCCTCCTCCTCGTCTTGTATCGCTGCCTCTGCCGCAGCTTCCGACCCGCAGCTCCCTGGAGCATGCCCGCTCGGTGGCCCCGCCCCGCTGCCGGCGGAAAGAACCCCCGTGCGTTGCGGCTGCCTCTTGTACGACGCTGTGCCGCGCCCGGCCCCCTGCCCGACCAGGGAATCGTCTGCCCCGCCAACCTGAGGGGCCAGAGCGACTGGCCGCGCGTCCGCCCCAGCCGCCGAAGCCGCACCGGCGCGGTCGGGCACGACCGGCGGCTGAGCCGCGGCTGGGCGTGGATCCCTGCGACGGCGCTTGCGGGCGGCAGACCCGGGCCTGGTTGAAGCCTGAATCTGCAGCCCCAGCAGGCGGCTGAAATACTCGCCGTCTCCGCCCGGCCCAGGGTCACTGGGGGGCTGCTCTGGTGCAAGGGGTGTGGCCGTGGCGACCCCGAGGAGACCGTGCATGGATCGAACGGCGGCGGGTTGAGCTGGGCGGCCACGCGACGAGGCGACCCGTCTGCTGCCTGCAGTGCCGGGGACGCCCCCACCCCCGGTGGTGGTCGGCCTGTCCCAAACCGTTGCCGCCATGGGGGCGTCGAGGCCTGCGCCTGCTTGCGTGTCGGCAAGCAAGGACCCTCCCTGGGTCATTCCGGCCGCGGCAGCGGCATGGCCAGGGGGCAGTCCTCCCCGAGGGGGGGTCGCGGGCCGCGGGCCGCGCGGGGCACCGTCGCCGTGGCAGGGGCGGACGACGGTGGGCGCGGATGCCGCGCCTCCCCGTGTGCGATGGGGCCCGAGCGCAGCGCGTGGCTTCCCCAAGCCGGTGGGCTCCGCGGCCAGAGGAGTGCTCGAGGAAATGGCGGCGGGTGCGGGGCGCAACACGGAGGACCGCATGGCTTGCCGCAGGAGCGTCAGCACATCGGCGCCGCCACTCCCGGTGCCGCTGCTTCGCACAGCGGCTCGCACGGCCTCGGGGATGGCAACCTGCCGTGCAGCCGGCGCCTGAGCCAAGGCACCAGCTGACGGGACTCCGCTGGCACCACCCGATGCCCCTCCCGAGCGGGACTGGGGGCGAGATGCCGTCCCGCTCTCCGCGCGACACTGCGTCTCAACGCCTTCAAGGGCAGGGCCGCTGGGGCGCAGGGATGCCGCGGCGGGCGGGGGCGGGGCGGCGGCTGAAATCTTCGCAGCTTCGTCGCGCATCCACTCCGACGACAGCCGGGCTCCGCTCGGCGGCGGACGGAGCAGCAGGATGCGCTTCCGGGCTGAGACTGAGAACATCCAAACAGCCTGCGAGGCCCCACAGCAGCAAGCAGCGTAAAAAGCGAGCGCTTGCCGACAGGCGCCGCTTCGCGTCCAGCGGCCACTGGCCTCAGTCGGTCACCGGGCAGCCGGCGACCTGCGGATGGGCTTCTGCGCAACCTTCTCCGTGATGCAGCTTTGCAGGAGCTGAGCGCTGGCGCGCTTGCGCGGGCAAGTTCGCTCACGGCCATAAATGCCTCGTCTCCATTTTCCAGCGCAGCGCCCCTCAGCCGCACCGAGACCGGCCAGTCCGAATCAGGGGGGACAACAAGCACGGTCCCGGAGCCCAGCGCCGGCGGCAGCTCCAGGATGAGCTCAGCACCTCGGCCAGCGGGCACCAGCACCACTCGCTCGGGCGCAGTGCCGCCGTTGCGCACGGAAAAGCTGCCCTCCCATTCCGCCACCCCGGCCTCAGCCACCTGCGGCGGCTCGCAGCGCAACAGTGGTTCGTTCGGCCCGATGCAGCCTCGGCCGGGGGCGACGCAAAACGCCTACGGGGCGAGGGCCGAGAAGCGCGGCAAAGCACGGCATACCTTGAGGGTCACAGTTGACGGCACAACCCCGAGTTTGGACATGCGCGGCCTGCCACCTTGGTCAGGAGTTGCAAAACTCGAGGCTGGGGACTTGATGTCGCTCCGCCTGCGGGCGTCCGCGCCTTTCCTCGCTGGAGTGGCCCAGGTCTGAGTCCGATTGACTGCCGGCAGCAAAATATTTGCCCAGTGGCGGCAAGCATCGGTAACCGCCAGTGGCGTGCTCGGGTTGCGCGCCACAAGGACTGCCGCTCGCACAAACACTCACGGTCACACATACAAACACACACACACACACACACACAAGCGCACACGTGCACACGAACGGGTCAGCATCGGCTGCGGCTGCGGAGCGTCCGTCCCAGCGGCGAGTAGGGGACGTGCCTAGGCTTTGCTGCCAGCCCGCCTCTGGCGCTTGGCACCTGCCCGGCGAGCCGAGCCGCCAGCGCGCGCGATGCCGGACTCAGCGGGGGCCGGATTGTCTGACGACGACGACGACGACGACGACGACGCGCCGCGCTTGGGCTCGGAAGCTGCTGCCGCAGCGGCAGAGGGTGGCGCAGTCGCGTCGGCGTCGCCGTCGAAGCTCACCCTGCGCTTGCGTGAACCCGCAACGGACGCGCTGGCCCTTCCGGAGGGCTGGGCCGAGGTGGAGGATGACCCCGAGTCTGCGCCTGGGAGCTCCGGGAGCACTGCGGAGGCAGCCAGGACGCCTGTGCTGGCGGTGATGCCAGCGCCCCCCACGGTCTTCGCCAGGTCGTCCAGGTCGTCCAGCTCTGCCCCGCCGGCGGCTGCCTCTGCTGCTGCCGCGGCCGCGGCACCGGCCGAGTTCAGGAGCATGTCCAGCGCGCCCTGCAGCCGCAGGAGCTCGCGCTGGACGTTCATCTCGCCCCGCGCGCGGCTCTCGAGGGCACGCAGCATGGTGCGCATGCGAGGAGAGCGGCCGATCACAGGGCCGTACAGGTCAAGGATGGCGTGGGCAACGTCAGTGAGCAGTCCCGTGTAGCGGGGGGTGGCTGCGTGCTTGACGATGAAGGCCAGCATCGGCTCCAGACTGTCCGCGTCGCGGCCCGCCAGGGCCACGCGGATGCCGCCGCGCTGGGCAAGCTCCTCGAGCGTGGAGGAGACGACGACGCCAGTGCCGTTCTCCAGCGCGGCGTCCAGGGCCGCGCCGTACTTGAAGGCCCTGAGCAGGGTGTCGTGCTTCTTGAGCTTGGGCTTGCGGTCGGGGGGCGCGGTGACGTCGCCCTCACCGGCGGCCTCGCCGGCGCCACGAAGGAAGAACCGGTAGGTTCCGCCGCGCACGGCAGCCGAGCGCGCGCGGTCCACGACAGCCTCGGCGGCCTTGACGGCGCGCTGGCGGACGGTGAGCGTTCCGTCGGCCGTGCCGACGACGAGGCGGGAGAGGTCGGGGGCGAGGGCGAGGGAGGTGATGGCCCCGCCGTGCTTGAGGCCGAAGACGGGCGTGAAGTCGCCGACGCCGTACACCTTGACGTGGCCGTCGAGGCCGCCGCTGAGGAGGCGGTCGCCCTGCGCACTGAGGCAGAGGGTCGTGATGGTCTTCTGATGGGCAGACACGGTCTGGAGGAGCTTGCCCCCAGCCGTGAGGTCCCACACCTTGAAGTAGTTCGACCCTGCTGTGACCAGAAGAGATCCGCCGGGGAGGCACACGCAGGAGCTGACAGGGGCGCCGTGGTTCATCTTCATGGCGCACTCGGCACCGGGCCCCGACGCGGCTGCGGCGCCTGCCCACGAGGACTCCGCCGAGCGGGCGCCGCTGCCTCGCAGGTCCCACAGGCAGACAGTGTGGTCGTACGAGCCGGTGACCCAGAGAGAGGGGCCCGTGACGGCCTGCGCTCCCGCGCGGATGTAGTCTGAGTGGCCGCGGACGCAGGCGACCTCCCGCCCAACCGCCACGTCGAAGAGGCGCGCTGTGCGGTCGTCGGAGGCGGTGAACACGGAGTCTCCGTCCGTGCTAAAGCGAGTTAGGTGCACGGGGGCGGCGTGCGCCGTGAACTGGCGCATGGGCGCGCGGGTCTTGGCGTTGAACACGCGGACAAGGCCGTTGTCGCTGCCCGAGACAATGAGCCGACCGTCCTTGCGGTACACGCCGCTCCGCGCAAGGTCGCGAAACGAGGGGAGCTCGCGACGCACCTCGGCAGTGCGCGAGTTGTAGATGGACACACTGCGGGGAGCGGGCCGGCGTTCGAGGGACCATTGCCACACATGCGCGCATTGCTGGCGGCCCTTCAGGCAGGGCGGGCCGCCGACAGGGGGACGCGAGCGCGGGAGCGCTGCCGTCGGCGATCCGATGGGCATGTCCCCGTGCACCAGGGCGCCGCGATGGCCCGGTCGCCGTCTGCTCACCGCGGGCCGCTCGTGACGGCAATGTCGTAGGGAGCCACCGGCGAAAAGTCCGCGTGCGCCACGATGCCATGCTGCGCGAGGTGGCGGACGGAAAGTCAAACGCCGGACGCGCGCCACCGTCGGGCCCAGCGCTTGTGCTTGCGCTTGATTGCTTTCTCTTTTTGGGGGGGGGAGGAGGGAGGTGGGATGCACGCGGCCCGAGCGGGCGCCGGGGAAGCAGCGCGTGGCAGCAGAGCAAAGGGCTCACGTGGTGCTTCACGACGGGGACGCGGAACCGCTTCCAGAAGCGGGCTGCAGAAGCGCGTTAACGGGGAACATGGGGCAGGCGCAAGCGGACTGGCTGTGCGGCAGCGCCTCGCATGCGCAAGGGCAGCACGAGGGCGGCAGACAGAGCCGCAAGCGGCGCCCTCGCCGGCCCGCCAGCCAGAGCGGCGGGCCTGCCAGGAAGCGGCGCCGGCCTCCAGCCGAGCAAGTCGCACCTTCGTCCGCCTCTGGAAGCTCCGCCTCAACGGAGCGCTGGAGCTCCATCTTGACATAATCGGCCATGGCGACCCTCCCAAAGTGCAGCCCTGTCGAATCGCCTCCTGGCTCTGCCAGCCAGCGGCGCCGCGAAAAAAAACAATCAGTGTTGCCAATGGCCCCGCAATCAGCCTCCAGGAACGTCATAGGCGACGTCCCATCGCCCCACGGTCATGAACTCGCCGTTTCCGCGTCGTGCTCTCGGAGGTGAGGGGAGACCCGTCCGCGTGTGCGCTGCTTTTCGCCGGCCGCTCGGGGCACTGTGCGCCGTACAACCTTGCCTGCGCCGCCAGGTGCGCGCTCGCTCTCAAGCGCTTTGGCTGCACACCCAGCCATGCGCGCGCAAACCGCAAGGCTGCAAGCGCCAGCCCGCCTGGCGTCGATTGCAGCCTGAGCCGCATGGACTGGGGCGGCAGTTGCAGCAGCGCGACGCAGAGCAGCGGCGCCGCGGTCACGCATCAACTCCGGGTCGCGCCCACTCGCCCTCAGACGAAATGTGGCAAGCTCAGTCGCCGCCGCCCAGCCGTTGTGTGTCAGGCACCCGGTACTCGGACGCCAGACATGCGTCCGGCGCGCTCGGGTCCGGCGCCGGTGACTGCCCAGGCACCGCGGACACAGCTGCGACCGTGCGGCGCTCAACTGCGCCACGCCGAGCTGCCCTGCCGGCACCGGCTTGCGAAGTATCGCTCCACCCTCTGCTGGGCTCTCCCGGCGAACAGGAGTCGCAGCTCCTTGCGGCGGCTGCGCGCGCGGTTGCCGCAGCGTCGCCCCCTGCGCTGTGGCGAAGGCGTGGAGACGCGCCGCGGCCGCCGCCAACCACCTGCTACAGAGCCCCGTCTCCACCGCCACCGCCGCCGCAACATCCCGCGTTCTGCGCGCCGAAGCAGGGCGTCTCTACGGCGCCGAAGCTCTGGCCCTTTGGCTCTGAGGCGCCCTCCGGCTCGGATACCGACGCGACTGCTGTCGCCTCCCCTGCCATGGCGGGGAGGTGTGCAAGCGACACACCAGTTGACCCGGCCAGCTGCTACGCCATAGCATCAGACGCGCGGGCGCAGCACGCGGCCAGGGCCTGCAAGCGCGCGCGAGACGCGCACGAGCTGGAAGATTCTCCCGTCGCGGACACGCCGGACGCTAGCGGGAGACGCTCCCGGCCCCGCCTCGCTCTGCCGAGGTGCGAGGCGTTGTGGCCCGAGAACTCTGGCCCGCCCTTTGCCTGGCAGGCTGAGCCGCCTTGCCCTCCCGCAACGCTGCGACTGCTCGGGCGGCAAGTCACGGGGTTCCCGTAGTTGACCAGCCTCCTGCTTCGCCTCAGCCCCAATTGATCGGCCGACGGCTATTGAGCAATTCCATGCGTGCCAGAGAGTGCTTGCGCCCTCTCTCGCGGATGCGCTTGGCCGCGAGCGAGCGTGCGACTTGTTGCTTGAGTGACCAGCGCGTGCGTGCCGTGTATTGTGCCATCCCCGCTGTCTTTGCGACGCGCTGCGCCTTTGCCCTTCGGCAATGCTCCCGCCGGTGAGCGCTGCGTCTTCACCCAGCGAACCGCTTGCCCAGCTCAAATGCGAGCCCCTGCTCTCACGGTCACCGCCCAGTCGCCGCTTCCGTCGTCGCTGGGCGGCCCCGACGGCAGCGCTCCCTCGCCGGCCTTGTCGCCCACTGATCCAGCTCCGTCGCCTGCGTCCGTGTCTTCGTCCAGGTCGCTCTCGCTGCTGCTCCACGCCTTGTCGTCGGGCACGCCCATGTCGTGGTCGACCTGCGCCCATACGCTGCGGCTCTGCTGGGGCTGCTCCCATGCAAGGTCAGACATGGCCGTGTCAGCGCCGTCCTCATGGTACGACGCCGTCTTGGGCAGGCTCTCGGTGAGCGGCGAGGCCGCCGAGGCGGCGATCGCGGCCGCGAGCTGGTCCCGTCCCGAGGACCCGGTCTGGAGGTGGCCGAGCCCGGTAATCACGCCGCGAGGCGGCTGCGGGCCGCTGCCTGCCGGGTCGAGCTCCGTTTTGTCGCTGTTCCGCGGGGTCGCGATCGACTCGGAGACCAGGCTCGCAGACACTTGCGCAGATTTGGGCCAGTGACCGTGCCCCGTGGTCCGCCGCCGCACGGCTGCCGACCACTCCCCGGCCCCAGCGTCGAGCAACGCGGCCGCCGCGCTCGCCGCCTCGGCCGCCTCGCTGAGCCAAGCGGTGGCGCCGTTGGCGGCGCGCGAGCCGTCGTCTGACCCGGTTGCCGCGGTGCCAATGGCCACGCCGCCCCCCTCCTCCTGCCCGTCCTCCCCCCGGAAGGCCGGCACCAGCTCGCAGCGGAACCCCGCCGACATGCTGTAGTCCGGCTGCGTCCAAACCGTCCGGTTCCACGGCGAAAACGTCGTCACATCGAACCCAGCGTGGCCGTACGGCCTTCGCGCCTCCCCCCGGTCTCCGCCGCCCCCGCTGACGTCGCCGCCATCAGTCCCGCCGCCGGCCGCGTCGCTCCCTGTGGCGATGCTCGCCCCCGCCCCGCCGACCTCGCTCTCCGCGTCCGCGTCCTCCAGAACGCCTGCGCCGAGCGCGAGCGCCGCCGCCACCCTAGCCTGGTGCGCGAGGCGCGGGAAGGCAGCTGCAGCGTGGCAGCTCAGCAGCAGCGGCCCCGCGCGCTCCTCGCTTTCAACCGACATCCAGCCCCCGATCGCGGGAAGGATCGACACCGACGCCTGCGGGGCGACTCCAGGGCGGCGTGCCGAGTCTGTCGGGCGCCCGGCCGTGGCCCGCGAGGCCGAGCCTCCACCCCTGCCGGCTGAGGTCGCCGCCGCCGTCCCCGCTCCAGTTGCCGCCGCCGTCGAAGCGGCGTCGCGGCCGCGCACGGGCTGCGGCGACCCTCCCGCGGAGGGCCGCCTTGCGGGGTTCGGCGCGTGCGGCACGCCGCTGCCGGAGCTGCCGGAGCTGAAGCTCTGCTCCCTGCGAAGCTGTGCGTCGAACAGCGCCGTCGCGGCAGCCATGGCGTTGTCGGCCGCTCGTCCCAGGGAGCGGGCGGCGTCTGACCACTTGGTCGCGACATCCCGCGCCTCGGCGCTCGAGGCGTCCGCTGCTCCGCGGCACACGGCCACCACCGAGCTCGACCCCTTGCCGCGGCGGTGCGTCGCCTTGGCGGGGGCAGGCAGGGGGGGCAAGCCACTCGCCGCGGTCGTCACGTCGGGCTCGCTTGCGTCGCGCGAGGCGCTGCCTTGGCGCGGCACGGCGCTCAGCACACGGCCAGCAATTGCCCAAGCCTCGGGCGTGCCCCGAACCACCGCCGCCGACGACCCCCCCGCGGCGCCGCACGCGCCAGCAGACAAACGCGCAACCTCGTCTCGCGCCCGGGAGACCACGGCGGGAAGCTCCTCCCGCATGTCGTGCAGCCAGCGCTCGGCTGTCCAGTTCGGGTCCGCGCCCCAGCGCTCCACGTCGCGCCCCGCCGACCGCGCCAGCGCGCGAGCCGCCAGCCGCATGGCAGGGCCCCACACGGTGCCGAGCGTGCTGCCGTGGTGCGCGGCCTCGGCGGCCTCGGCGCCCTTGCCCCCGGACAAGTCGCTTGCGTGCGAGAGAACAGCAACAACCCGAAGGCCGGCGGCTCGAGCCATGCCCAGAGTCAGTCCGTGAAAAGACGCCACGCTCGGCCCGCAGGCGATGCTCGAAACGCCGCACCGCTCCACGAAGGAGACAACAAGGCCGGCCCCGGCGGCGGTCAGGGGCGCGACCGTCGACAGCTGGGCGAGGATGCGGCCGCCATTGGAGAGCAACAGCATGGAGAGCCCGGGGACGGACGAGTCCGTGGCCATCGCGATGGCCGGCTCTCGCGCCCTTCCAGACCCGGGTCCGAGCTTCCGCGCTGAGGGGGGCGGTCCCCGCGCCTCGGCGGGCGGCTGTCGTGGTGCTTGCTGGCCCCGGCGATGCTTCCGGCTTGGGCAACGACCTGCAGAGCACTTGGCCGGGCAAATGATTCTGCTCGCGGCCCGCCTGGCCGGGCGGCAAAAGGGTGGGCTTAAGCCGGGAGGCGCAGAAGGGGGTGCTAGGCGGGTCGGGCAGCTGGCAAAGTGGGACCCCTGTGCGTGCGCGTCGTGTTGTTGGTTGGCAAAGGGCGGTGGCGGCCTGGGCGAGGACAGAACTGACTGGAGCAACTGCAGGCAGGCAATGCTTGATGGCCGCGGGCGCACTGGCGGCATGGCCCGCACACTCGACGCCTGGCTCCGCAGTCGCAGCTTCTGGCGAGGCGTGGGCGCACTCATGCGCTCTCCACACACGTGGGGGACCCGCGAGCCGCACACGAGTTCTGCGCCGTGTGCGGCGGTTTCTGCGGCGGGCCTCACGCTTCGGTCGCAATTGCCGTGGCAAAGGCATGATCGATCGCGCCCGCCTTGAACATGCCCGCAACGATGGCCGACCCCGCCCACGCGTCCACTGCCGCGTACACGATCTGGTCCGACGCCAGTGGCAAACGGCCCCAGTTGCTGCGGCTGATCCTGCTCTTCCACGACTTGACCCCGCACCAGTGCTCTGCCAGCCTCGCCAGGCCGATGGAGTTCACGCGGAGCATGGTGCTGCGCCTGGCCACAGTCTCGGCTACGTGCGGCAGCTCCAGCACGCTGCGCAGCACGCCGTCTTCAGCGGGTGGCGCCTGCTCCTGCCGCGGCTGCTGCTGCAGCTGCTGCAACCCTCCCGTTGGAAGGCCATCGCCGCGGCGCATTTCGGCAGGGAGCTGCAGCCAGTGCTCTGGAGACGTGATCTGTCCCAGGTCGTGCTCCGGCCCCAGCAGCCCCGACACCACCAGCACGGTGTGGGCCAGCGAGATGTCGAGCAGCGATTTGCAATGCACGCCGTGGTCCTCCACCATGGTGTCAGTGTCCCGCAGCACGCCGACCCCTGCCTTGAGCAGCACAGGCGTCTCGAGCGCAGCCGTCACCAGCCGGGGAGGGGCCCGCCCTCTGCGCACTGGGCAGAGCAGCACGTCGTCCTCCACCGCAAGCTGCACCAGCGCCGGGCCGTCGTCCGGGCTCAGCCGCAAAAACTGAGGCGTGTCTTCCGAGTCGAAGCCGACCACCGCTGGCGCGTCGGTGGCCTCAAGCTCGCAGGCCAGCGCCCGGGCGGCGCCGTCAACAGCGTGCGTTCGGCCCTGCATGGCGAGCGGCTCACGGGGCGCAAGCCAGCACTCGTCCGACGGGACTTGCCCCTCCGTGAGATAGGCACTCGCCGCCTTCTGGGAGAGCAGCCGGCGCGCGACCCACTCATCCGCTTGGCGATTCGAGTAGGCCATGGTGGCGCGCACCGGCAACCCTGCAGCCTCGCCGTCCGACCCCGCAGCGCTCAGCGGCGCCGGGTAAGAGCTCGCCTGTTGGAAAATCAGCGGGCTCACGGCCCCCATGCTGCTCGCAGCGCGACGGGGCACGGCGCTCGCCAGCTGCCTCGCGGGAAGAGCGGCTCTGCGCATTGCGTCGCCGGCGACACCGCGAAGCTTGCACGAGAGCGGCCGTGTCTGCTGGGGGGGATTGGACCAAAAGCGGCCACGCGCGCTGTGTTGTCTGAGGCCCTGCTGGGTGCGGCTGCGGTGTGCCGCACACGCATTGGCAGCACCAGGCCGTGCAGAGCCTGCTTCGGCAAGGCGACTATCGGAATTGATGTGACTGGCTAGATGAGCACAGGGGGGCAGCGCATCGAATGGCTGGGGGAGGAAGGGTAGCCTGTGCGCCACCCCACGCTCCCTGGACGTGTGAGGGCACAGGGGTAGCGGGTGACGAGCGCTGGAGTGGTGGCCAAGGGGCAACGCGACGAATTCCTCGCTCGCGCTTGCCGGGATCACACATCAAGCTCCCGGAGAGTTCGTCGACCTTTTTGTGTGTAGGTTTCCTTCGATATGGCCAACAACGGCGGGCCTCGGGATCCGGAGCAAAACCCTCGACGACCCAGGGCCCGCTCCGCAGCGCCAGGCCTAGGCGGACTTGTTCTCGGACTGGGCTGTGGCTGAGGCGGCCTTGCCCTCCGCGGGCGTGCCCTCCGCGGGCGTGCCCTCCGTGGGCTTGTCCCCCGCGGCCGTGGTCGCTGCAGCCTCCGCCTCGAGGGCGCGCGCCGTCGCCTGCTGCTCCTCGAAGAACTTGGGGTTCACGGGGCGGACGAGCAGGTGCGCTGCGGTGGCGGCAACCATCACCCCCGCCATCGTGTGCATCGTGGAGTCGTACAAGAAGGGCGTGGGGTCCGGCGTGCCGGGCGGGCACACCTCCAGCAGGCTGGAAAGGGTGAGCCTCTTCGCTTCAAGGAGGCGGCCGGCGTCCTCGATCGGGGCGCGGAAGCGATCCGCAAAGGCGGCAGGATCGGCCTTGGTGAGCAGATCGTCGATGGCGGCAGAGCTTGCGCGCTCGCGCAGCGCCATGAGCGCGCTGGGCCCCGCCATGGCCGCAGCCGTTGAGGCGAGCAGCATCCTGCCGTGGTTCGCGCCTACGTGCTTGGTGCCGAAGAGGTCCGACTCGTAGGCCGGGAGCAGCGCGTACGTGCCTCCCATGAAGGAGATGGCAAGCGTGCACGACGCCGCAAACGTGGCCAGCGCGGCGGTGGAGTTGTTCTCGATGACCTGGGACACAAGCCAGGGGGCGGTGAGGTAGAGCGGGATTGAGCCAGCGGTGAAGAGGATGAACGTGTTGCGACGGCCCACCTTGTCAGAGAAGGCGGCCCAGCCGAGGCGACCGGCGAGGTTTCCCGCCGACAGCAGGAGGAGGAACGTGGACGCAAAGCCGGCCGTGGCGGCGCCAGACGAGACGAAGACGTCCCGAACGAGCGGCTTGGCGACGGACAGGAGCGCGATGCCGCCGGCTGCCACCGCGAAGAAGGTGGTGCCGAGCATCCAGAACTGGGGCGTGCGCAGCACAGTGGCGGGGTTCACATTGCCCAGAGGCGCCGCGGTGGCGCCTGCAGCGGGAGCGGGCTTGGAATCGCTCCCCGCGGCGCCGGCGGCGTCGGCGCCGGGCGCCTTGTCAAACTGGGCAGGGTCGAAGCCGCGCCAGGGGGTCCGAATGGCGAGCGCTGATGCCGCCATGATGGCGCCGTAGGCCCCGCCAAACACGGCTAGCGACTCTGCCACTCCTGTGGTGCCGGTTCCCACGTAGTAGTAGCCCGCATCGAGCGTTGCAAGGCCGGCCTCGGCAAGCGAGGCGGACGTTGCTTCCACCACCTCGCGGAGCTTGCCGCCGGCCTCGCTCACGAATGTGAGGCCGTCCTTTTCCACCAAGGCGGTCGTTGACGGGCTTCCGGCGAACTCTGGCGGCTGCTGGAACTTGGCCATGAGCCACTGCGCGGCTGGCGCGAAAACGAGCGCGCCGCTGCCAAATCCGGCAATCGTCACGCCGGACGCGAGGCCACGCCGGTCGGGGAACCACGAAATCAGTGTCTGGATGGGCGGGGTGTACCCAAGGCCCACGCCAGTTCCGCCCAGCACGCCGTAGCCCAAGTACAGCAGCGGCAAGCTGTGCATTGCGACACCGAGCGCTGACAGGCCCAAGCCGCCCGAGAAGCACGCCGCCGCAATCATCATGGACGCGCGAGGCCCAATGTTTGCAAGCCATGGCCCGGCCACCGCAGCAGCCACGCCTTGTGCGGCGAAAACGAGCGAGATGGGCAGGGTTGCCTGCGCCAGCGACCAGTCCGCGGCGGACGCTGCAACGACGCCCAGCTCACGCGTCAGCGGGCTCGACATGACTGACCATGCATACGGGTGACCAATGCACATGTGGGTGAGGAAGGCGGGCGCCATCATCGCCCAGCGCACGCCTGGCCCGCTCGCCGACGCCCGCTCCTTGTCGCCACCAAACACGGCGACGAGCCTGGCGGTGACCCGCTCCATGAGGCCCTGAACTGGCTCGGCGGTTGTCTGCTGAGGTCCTTTGTCCTCCTCGCCGCCGGATTGGGCAGCCATTCCGCGCGCCAAGAAGGCTGGGCCAGCGGCAACCCTGCGGGAAGCGGAAGGCCGCCACTTGCCGCCAGTCATGCCGCGAAGAGCCCGCGCCGCAGCCTTTCCCGTGGAGAAGCGGGCCGCGGGCACACTGAGGGACTCGGCACCTGCGAAGGAACCATCGCGGGCGGAGCCAGAGCGAGCGCGCCAGGCCCGCGGGCGGCTGCTGTTGCTCGCGGGCGCCTCCAAGCCGCGCGCGTGCGGATCCCATAACGCCGCAGCCCTCCAATGGCGCCCCGCCGTCGGAGAGACCTCGCGTCTGTAGACTGCCGTTGGAATGCCGACCGTTGCGGCGGGCGCCCGAGCAGATGCGGCGGGCGGAAAGCAGGCCGCAACCGGCCGCGGGTCACTCCCTGGGCGCGTCACGGCCCCACCCTGCCCTGCGCGCACAAGCCAAGCCAATTGCCCGCGACACGGGCGATTCGCGGTGACGCCCATGGCTCACGGACAAACACATGCCGCGCGGCGGAGCGCATGTCCCTCCGGCACCGGCCGGCTGTGGCGGGCAAGCAGCAAGCCGGCGGAACAGAGCTCGCAGCGTTCGCGAGCCCTTGGCACCGCAGTTCACCGTCCGACGGTTCGCCAGGGCCCACCGGCCCAGCGCACTCCACCAGGTCCCGCCCATGCGCTTGTGTCGCGCATCGCTTGCCTTCCGCGCCATTGCCTCCCGGGCCGGGCCGAGCCCGCGCGCGATCGCGCCGCCAGCTGACCCAGACAGGCTGCGGCTGGCAACGCCTGGCTTCCCTCCGCCTGGAAATTGCCGTTTGACGCGGAGCGCTGCGCCAAAAGGCTCCGCAGGGCTCAGGGACAACGCACTTGCACGCTTCGGTAGCACGCCACGCTCGCCGAATCAGCTGCTTGAAGTCTGCGCGACGCTGGACGAAACCGGTCACCAACCTGCCCGAGCTCGAACACCCAACAGTGGGATTGGCTCTTTCTTTGCGGGCCATGCTTCAGAATGACAATCGAGGGGGCACCGTGCGGCTGTTTCATGACGGGCACGCTGACCAGCTTGAGTTCGTCGCGTTGCGACGCATGCCAGGGAGCGAGTTCATGTGGCCGAGACGGGAGCAACCGAAACCCCACACAATCGTGTCCTGATGCGCTGGGCAGACGTGCGCCCCGCTCTCCCCCCCCCCCCAGGCAACGGGTTCGCGTTTCGGGCCGCGAGTTGTTCGCGAGCAGCCAGGTGGCAGGGAGACGCTCTCCATTGCGGCGTTCCAGACGCTCTCTCACCGCACTTTTGTCTGCATGCCTCGACCCCACACACGGCAGGAGCTCCAGCATCCCGGAGAATGTCGCGGGCCTCACGACGGCAACAGACGCGGCCGACCGGCTCAGGACGAGGAGGCAGTCGCACGGCAGGGTGGGAGCTGCAGAGCCATTGCTCGCGGTCGCGTTCGCACCACAGCTCCGGCATTTCGTCGAGCCCTCAGCCCGCAAGGGCGGCGCGGGGCTGACCCTGCAGCGGCGAGAGAGGAGGAGAGCGAGCGCGCGCTCTTGCCTCCCCGATGCCTGCGATGCCGCGCCGAGCCGGTGCCGTCGCATGGGCGCTCTTTTCTGCGGCCGTGGCAATGGGCGCAATTTTGCACCCCAACGCTGTCCCGCGAGTGTCCGACAAGCCCCAGGTGCGGATTGCAGGCAGGGACGACGGCACCGTTGCCACGTTTCGGGCTCTGGGTCCAGACGGCAAGGCCACAGGCCACTCCCAGCCTGTGACGGTGACGGCCGCTGCCCGCACCAACGCATCCGGTTGCTACATGAGCCTGAGGGCCACAATTTGGTCGGCAGCGGTGAACCAGGCGATCGCCAGCTTGCAACCTGGGATCAGCGCTGTCTCGTGGCTGCGCGCGGACATGCAACCCCTCCTCGGCAGCTGCTCGGCCCAGGCCGTCGTCTGGTGTCCCCGGACCGTGGCCGCGGCGTTTGGCTGGGCCCCGGTGGCGGTGGGCATCCCGCCCCCCGAAAACGATGACGACCACGTCCTTCATGGCTTGGTTCCTGTTGCCTCGGACGAGAGCATGTTTGAGGCCGTTCGCGTGGAGGCCCCGCGCTTGAGCTCGGTGCAGCAGGCCCTCGCGTCTCGGCACCGCGCGAGGTTTGGCGGGGCCAGCCCGCTTGGCGACTTGGCGCCCCTGCTGGATGCGTACATGTGGGGCAGCGCACAGATGGCACCGCGATGGGGCCAAGGACGAGGCGCTGAGTCGAGCGCCGCCCAACAGCCAAGCGCGAGCCCGCCTTCTCGTCGGCCCAAGGTGTGCTTCTGGGGCACTTTCAGCATGAATGGCGTGACCACTGGCTGGGCGAGCATCGTTCGTGGGTGGAACGAGCTCCACGCCCGCCAGCAGGCCGGCTCAGCAAGCGAGCAAGGTGTCGTCGTCCCGATCGCGCGAGTAATTGCTGCGACCTTCCGCGACCTGGCGGCGCTGGAGCTGTTTCGAGACGCGGGCGCCGAAGTAGCAGACTGTGGCCGGGCTACACGCACGTGGGTGGGACCGATGCATCCTGAGAGCGACGTGCAAGAGAGCTTGCGCCTCCACGCCACGCTTGTGGGGCCTGAGCTCTCAGAGTGGTGGCAGTCCCAGTTTGGCGTCAACGGCTCGACGGCGCACCGCAGAGTCCACAAGAGCACCTTGGGCCCGGGAATCGACGAGTTGGACATGTCCGCGTTTGGCCCGAACTGGCCTGACGGGTCGGCAGAGGCGGTTTTGCGCAACGCACTGCGACGCCTCTGCACCTGGAATTTCCACGGTCGCCCGTGGCGCATGAACCAGCCAGTCTCTCCCCGTGCCGACGGTGAGCCAGGGAGAATGCGCCTGCCGCTTGGCGCGTCCCTCTGGCCAGGCATGGGCCGCGATGCCAACCTGCTGAGAATGTGCGAACAGAACCACCCCTGGCTGGAGCAGTACGTGGGCTGGCTGCTGCGGGGACAGGCGATGGCGGCGACGGCGCTGGCTGGGTGTGATGTGCTTGTGTCGACGTCAGACGCCGGGCAGGACTCCGCGTACTTTGCTGTAAGCGCCTCGCTGGCCGGAGTGCGCGCCAGTGTTGTGGATGCCATCTCCGTGACAAGGCACACGGACAACGAGCGTCGCCGCATGTGCGACACGGCCGCCACGGCGCTCGTGTCCTGGTCGGGCCTGACGCGGGACCTGACCGCGACTCGGTGCGCGGTGCTGGGCGTGCCCGTGTGCCGTGCGGGCAGCACTGTGCTTGGCTGGAGCGGCCCGTCGGCGCGAGAGACAGCGTCGGCGATGGTGTCGTCGGGGCGGCCCATTCTCGGGCTCGATCCTGGTCTGTTCGTTGGGCTCGCGCCCGATGACCTGGGGTCCTGCGATGTGCCGACGCGGCACAACAGCGTGGCAATGCCGGCGGTGATTCTTCCCGTCGGGATTCCCCCCGTGCCTGTGCTGCGGAATGCCACGGCGCGTGGCCTGGCGTCGCCGCGACGAGTCGGGTTCGTCGGAAGGATCGCCTCCGAAAAGAGCGTTGCTCTCGCCGTCCTGGGCGTTGCTGCGGCGCTGCGGCCGAGCGACCCGCCAACGGAGATGCTGATCATTGGGAAAGGAAGCCTAGCCTGGCAGCTGCAGAACATGGTGGACCGCAAGCAGCTGTTCCGGCCTCCCCACTCGTTCCGCATGACCGGCTTGCTCACTGGAAGGCAGCTCGCAGAAGCCATCGCCTCCCTGGACGCCATGGTGTTCACTTCGTTGCGGTTCGAGTCGGAGACCTTCGGGCTGGTCCCGCTGGAGGCGATGGCTGCGGGTGTGCCGGTGGTGGCGTACGGCACCGGCGGTTCGTCAGACTTTATTGTAAACGGCTCGACGGCTGTCGTCCCAGCCGCTCCGGACGCAGAAAGCCTCGCCCGTGCGGTGCGAGTGGCGCTGTCCCCCGAGGGCGAGCAAATCGCGGCCACGGCCAAAGCCGTCGCTGACTCCGCGCTGAGCGAGGAGCGGGCCGCCGTGAAGTGGGCCCGGTTCCTTGGCTGCCTGGCCGGCTGCCCTGAGGGGGGCATGGAGGGCTTTGTTGCGCTGACCGAGGCCGGAGCCGCGTCACCCGCTTTGGTGGCACACCGCGCTTGCGCGAGGGAGTGCGCCATGCATCAGTCTGGATAGCGTGGGAGTGTGGGCGTTTGCGTGTGCGTGGCCGCAGCGCGGGAGGCCGTCAGGAGCATGATGCGGTCGCTTCTCGGGTGTCCTCGCGGGCGCCAACGCTGCGGGAACCAAGGCACGCTCCGTTGAGGAAGGCACACACAACACAGAAGCTGCTTGCGACCTCCCCCCCGGCGTGCCCAGCGTCGCATAGAAGAGCCGCGCGCTCGCGGATCACTGTGCCTCAAGAAGATGGCGATGAGGCCGCGCGAGACCGTGCCACCAGCATGGCCACAAGCCCAGCGGCCCCGGCAGCGACAGCAAGGCCGCCGGCCACCCACGCTGCAGTTTCCGCCGTAACGGACGGAGCGTCCTTGGAGCCAGTGTCGCTCTTGCTCGCATCGTGCGCGGACGTCGAAGCTCCAAAGGTTCCCGGCCCGACTGAGAGGCTGGACTGGCGCTGCAGCGCGGCCGAGCCAGGCGACCAGGGCCCCGTGACGACCTCTCGGCGCCACTGGAAGCGCTCCCCGTGCACGAAGCGGAGCAGCGGCAGAGCAGCCGAGTCCGGGCGGAGCGTGATGATCTTCGTCTGGCCGTTGAGGATCTCGCCGAGCGTCACGGTGACCGGAGTCCGCTCGGGGAGGCGAGAGGTCACGTAGAGGACGTCATCCAGCGTGGGAACGGGGGTCTCGTTGATCTTGAGGACCCAGTACGCCTGGCCGAGCTGGGCAGAGGCCTCCGACCCGCTCTCAGTGAAGCAGCAAACGACGCCGGCGGGAAGCCGTGCCTCCACGTCCACGCGTTCAACGCCATCCGCCTGAGCCTTGCCGCGGGCGGACGGCACTGCCTGGAGGCCGGAGCCCTGCATGGCGATCGCGGCTCGCTCTGCAGCCGGGGCCTTGTGGGGCGTGGACGCGCCGTTGTTCCAGGCGGACGCTGCGGCGGACGAGCGGTGGGGCGGCACGCCTACCCAGGGGACGCCGCTGCGCCGCAGGAGGCCGACGTCGGGGGGGGTCATGGTCATCCCCTGCCACTGCACCACGACCTTGGACGCGCCGCGGACCTCGACGGGATCGGTGCGCGCTGTCACGCACACCTCGCGGCCATCGCGGAGAACGCGCAGGCGGACCGAGCTGCGAAGCCTGCAGCGCAGAATGACGTCGGCGGCGCTGCGGATGGGGAGGGGCTCGGTGAGGTCGTCCTTGTAGGTGGGGCGCGGGGGCGAGGCGCTGGCCATCCCCAGGGCGGCCAGCACGCTGCGGGCCAACGTCGGCTCGGCGGAGGCGGCCGCCGTGACGGCGCGCTTGGTCGCGGCTTCGCCGTCTTCGCTGGCAGAGTCGCTGTCGCCGATCATCATGGACGTTGGGTCGTCGTCCGGCTCGGGCCACGAGTCTGGGAGCACCTCGAGGAGCACGTCCCGCTCGCGCAGGCCGAAGCGCTCCCCAGCAGCAGAGCCAGCGACGACCTGGGCCACAACGATGACCTCCGACTCAACGGTGTTGTTCATGAGGGCGGCGGCGCGGCGGGCGGGCATGCCGAGGGCTGCCTGCGCGTCGGCGAGCGCCACGAACTCCAGCTGCACTCCCAGGTCGCTGAGCGTGGCGGAGGTGCCCTCCTTGATGCGGCGGATGACGCGAGTGACGGGCTCCTTGAGCCACTCGGCCGACACAGCCAGCGGGGAGTCGCCGCCGACCTCGGAGATCATCGCTACAATCTCGCCCTTGGCGTTGACTGCGATGCCGGGCTCGGACATGACGCCGTACCCGACGGTGTTGACGATGCGGTAGGCTTCGAAGGCCTGGCCGGCGTACTCGGGCAGGGCGGTGGCAACGTTTTGCGCGGCCTGGAAGACGTCGTCCTGCGCTGCGTTCACGCCGCCAGTCTCGTCGAGAGAGAGGAACCAGACGGCGTCCTTGGCGCCGGCCTTTTTGGCCGCCTTGCGCTCCAGGGTCATGTCGCGCAGGCCAACGTCGTCGCTGCCAAAGTGGACGGCCTTGATTGCGTCAGCCAGGCGCAGGCCGCCGCTCTCGGAGCGGCCGCTGAGGTCGGCCTGGATGAGCGCAAAGGTGGAGGAGGGGCTGACGAAGAGGACGCGCGCGGGCACGCGAGCAACGCCCATCACGACGTGCACGATGGCCATGAACACGGGAACGATGGCGCGGTCCACCAGCACGATGCCGAGGTCGCTGTCCACCACAACGCCGCGGCCGTGGCTGACGTTGCCCGCCGCGGCACTGCCCATGCCCATCATGGCCTCGAGGCCCCCGGTTTCGACGCCGTCGATTTGAAGCGGAAGGCGGCACTCGATACCGACCAGGGCCATGGCGGCGTCCTGCACGGGCTTGGGCGCCTTCTCGAGGCTGGCCAGGCGCTGCTCCCGGATTGCCTCGGCCATTGCCTTGGAGTCCTCTGCCGTGGCGCGCTGGGCCGGGCGGCCGCGGGCCTTGGACGCGCCGGCCATCGCAGCCTGCGCCTGCGCCATGATGGCGTCCACCATGGCGCCGATGCCGTCCTCCCCGTCATCCTGGGACTGAACGCCAGCCTGGTCCAGGGCCTTGCGCAGCGCCCCCTCGAGCTCCGCGCGGGCGGCGGGCCCGCCCTTGGTCGCGGCGGTGGCGAGGAGCGCTCCAGGATCGAACTCAAAGTCGATGTCCTCGCCCTCCTCCTCGTCCTCCTCGTCCTCCTCCTCGTCCGCATCGCCGCTGGCGGGGACTCCGTCCTCGCCATCGAGGCTGCCCCCATCTCCCTCGTCGCCCGGGCTGGAGCCAGTTGCCTCGCCGCCGTCGTCGACGTCGCCACCCTCGCTACCGTCGTCTGGGACGCCGTCAGCGAGGCCGCCGCCTCCAAGCGCCTCCGGGCTGAGGTCGTAGTCGCCTAGCGCGTCAGTCACGGCCTCCATCACGAGGGCTCGCGCTGCCGCGGGGAGCACGGGGCCCGTGCCAGGAAGGCTTGCCGCGTCGTCATCGGTGGCCGACACAGGGACCTCGGCCTCGCCGTCGGCTCCCGCGATGGCGAGCTGGAGCGAAGGCATGGCGGTCTCGAGCCAGCGAGACGGCGAGTCGCCCTCGGCCGCGCAGTCGTCAGCCACGTGCCTGGAGAGGATGCGCGCCGGATGGAAGCGGCGGGTCATGTAGCACACAACGGAGCGGCGCGCGCCTGCAGGGCTGTGCAGGTCTGAGACGGTGACGCTGAAGTAGCTGTCCTCCCGGACCACGGCCAGCGCGGCGGCGGCGTCGGCGAGGCAGGTCACTTCGTGGCCGTCGATGCCGCGGAGCACCACGTCCTTGCCCACGTCGGCGAAAACAAAGCCCGGCGGGTTGATGACGCAGACGCCTTGGGGGTGGCCGTTGTTGATCGAGCGGATGACGGAAAGCTCGGCAATGCCGGCCCCGCCGATCTGCAGGACGCGCCGTGGCACAAGGGCGTGAGCGTCAACCACGGGGATGTCGACGTCGAGGATGCGGCCCGCGCGGACGATGGTGAAGCGAATCTTGCCGAGGGCCTCGCGCCCGTTGGAGGCCGCGGCGGGGTGCCCGGCCGGGCAGTCGGGGTCGTCGGCGGTGGGCCGCGGGCCCGTGGCGGGCGCGTATGCGGTCTTGGGGGCAGGAAGGGACGTGGGGCGCGCAGTCGCCGTTTCCCCTGCCGCGTTGAGGGCACGCAAGAACGAGTCGTCGTCGGCTGCCACGGGCTTGCGAGGGCCGCCGTCCTCGACGCCGCTGTCGTCGGCCTCGCCCTCCTCCGCCTCGCCCAGGAGGCGCACCGAGGTCCAGGGGGCCTGGAGGGCATCGCCCTCGTCGTCTTCGTCCTCGCCCTCATCGGTGCCGCGACCAGCTGCGGCTGCAGCGCCGGCCCCCGTGGAGCCTCGGCTGCGCTTTGCTGAGATGACGGCTTCCTTCTCGCAGAGAGCCTCCATTGCTGCGTCCATGGCCTGCTCGACGGGCCAAAACGCGCTCACGACGGTTCCGTTGACCTTGAAAACGACGTCGCCGGGCTGCAGAAAGCCGCGGCGCACGCCCACCTTGTCATAGGCGCGGCTGCCCCTCGCCGAGACCCCGCCACGGAGCACGTGCGAGACCTCGAGCATGCCGGTCGCGCCGGCATCCGCGTCCCCCTCGCTGCCCCCGGCCTCCACGTGAGCGCGCATGCCGGCCTCCTTCACTTCGGTGACCACCTTGGGGGGCACTCCCGAGCGCAGCACCTCGTGGAAGCGCTTGTGGGTGAAGATGGTGTGGCAGTCGCCACGGGGGACGTACTCGCCGCGCCGCAGGCGCTCCAGCGCGCGCACCGCTGGCCACAGGGGCAGGTACATGGCGGACGCGGCGCTGGTGGCGCCGCCCGCGTTGATGCCCACGGCCTCGCCGCGGATGTTGAGCACAGGGCTGCCGCTGGACCCGCCACTGGTGTTGGACGCTGCGCCGATGTAAAAGGTGTTGGCGTCGTTCCAGCCCAGGCGGCCGTAGTTGGGGCAGTTTCGGTCCAGCCGCGCGATTGCGGCCGAGAGGACCTGGCGGCGCTCGCCGGCGTCGTTGCCGATGATCCGGATCTCTGCGCCAACACGGCATGCCTCTGGCCGCAGGGGGATGGCGGCAGGCACCCCGAACTTGAGGTTCGCGGGGTTGAAGCGCAGCAGCCCGAAGTCGTGAACCGGGTCGCGGTAAATGGGCGTGACGTCCACCTCCTCGTCGCCGATCTGGGCCGTGAGGGACGTCACCCCGATGGTGACGATGTGTCTGCGGCGGGGCCGCGGCGGGCGAATCGGGCTTGGCGCGCGGAACTGTCGCCCCCATGGCGCCAGCAGGCACGCGAGCTCCGGCGCTGAATCTGGATGCCCCGGCAACTGCGCTCGGCGCAAGCCACGCGACCCCCAACTCCCTCCCCGATGCCGCCGCGGAGATGCGAGTGGCACGCCACGCACCAGCCGCGGCGCGGGGGGGCGGGGGGGGGCGCGGGGGCGCGCGCGCGTGCGCCAGTCTGGCACTGCGGGTGTATCCAGCGCGCGGAACATCCGCCTCACCTGTTCGTCAGAATCAGCCCGCGCTCCGAGTCAACAATGAAACCCGTTCCCTCGCTGACGTAGGCCTGCGGCCCGCCCTCGAACGCGTGGCGGACGAACATGCGCACCACGCAAACGCTGGGCGAGACCCGGTTGATCATGGAGCTCCAGGCATCGTCCGAAAACGCCGAGGCCATCGGCGCAGCGGCGGACGCTGCGGCAGCCATTCTGGAACGGCTGAAAGCACTTTGGCGGTGAGCTCGGACCCGAGGACCAGCTCTTGCACGCGGACCTGCGAGCGTTGCAGTCCCGGCAGCGCGAGTGCGTGCGAGGGACTGCGTGGTCGCGATGGCGCGAGCGCAGCTGAGACTGGCTGCTGATGGCCGGCCCGGGCAGAGCCCCCCTCCCTCCGCTGCCCGCGCTCATGCGTCTTCGATCCGGCCGCCGCGGCCCCGTTCGGCGCGGAGAGGCCGACGGGTGGCCGGGGCTCGTGGCCCCGTCGGAGGCGCGTTGACTTGCTGCAAGCGCGTCCGTGTGTGTCGGGCTTGTTGCAGTCCGCGTGTGACGCCGCGCGCCGAGGCGGGGATTCGGGCTTCCCGGGGCAAGCGCCGCGCAGGCCTTCAGTAGGTGGCATCCGTAGCAACCACCGGGTCGGCGGTCGCCGTCGCCGGTGCCCCCAAGCTCACAACACGTCGCACGCGCGCGGCCAGCTCGGGTCCGAACGCCGCATCGAGACGAGGGCAGCGCGCGGCCGCCTCCGCGACGGCCCGGCGCACGTCGTTCGCCCCGGGCTCGTCGCTGGCATCGTGGCTGATGACCAGCTCCGGCAGCCCGGCCGCCGACCGCATCGCCAGCAGACCCCAGCCGCTGGGCTGGCCGGCAAGCGCCTCGCAAACCGCCAGCGCGGCCTCGCGGTCCTCCCACACTGCCGACTTGACAGCCCTGAGGAGCGCCGCGGCCGCAGCGGCGCCGCCCAGCACACCCCACAGCGCCTCGTGAACTGGAACTTCGGCCGCCTGTGCGGTTTCGCCAGCCGTCGCGGGCGCGCCTGCGGAGGGAGCGGCGGAGGAGGAGCCACCGGTGCCAGCACCGCCGTGCTCGGCCGCGCCATCGCCACCACTGCCGCTGCCGCTGCCGCTGCCGCTGCCACTGCCGCCGCTCCCAGTGCTTCCGCCGCCAAGCATATGGCTGGCCGCGTCCGCCGCTGCGGCGTCCCTGGCCGCAGCCTCTTCCTTGGGCATGCCGCGCAAGTGTTCCGGCAAGTCGCGGCTTCCGAGCGACCACGCCGCGGCTCCCAGCGCCCCCTGCCCTCGGATATCAGCTGGCGGCGGGACAGACGCAGCGCGGAGCACCTGGCTCATCGCCAGGCGACCAGACCGCCGAAGGATATCCGTGGAGGACGAAAACGTCTCCACGATCGCCGTCCGCCGCGCCCGGGCCAGCGCGCGCTCCATGGGGGTTGCCCCGCCGTCCGCCGAGTCACGGGAGCTCAGCACCACCCGGAGCAGCTCCGGGTCGGCCGCCATCACCATCGCTGCAACCGCGGCAGAGTGGGCTTGCTGCCCCTCCGACGGCGACCCGAGGCCGTCCATCGCCGCCATGGCTGCCACCACGGCGGCGCTGCCCACTCGGAACTCGCGCAGCCGAGCGGCCTCCTCCTTGGCGCCCAAGCCGGCCGGGCCCTCGTGAAACCGCAAGCGCATCACCCTTGCGAAGATGCTGGCGAGCGCCTGGGCTGCCGCCTCGCTGCACACCGCGTCGGGCTCCGTGACGGCGATGCCGGCCTCCTCGGCGGGAGCGGCCTCGGCCGGCGACGGGGCGGCCCCAGCCGGCTCGGGCGGCAAGACGGCAGAGAGGCGCGCCTCGAGCGCCGCGGCGGCGGGCGCAGTGGCGAGGGTGAAGCCGCCGACCGCTGGCGAAGCAGGCCAGCCGGCCAGCTGCTCCATGCGCCCGAGGATGCCGCTGCGGCGAAGCCACGCGGCGCCGGCCGCTGTCCCGCACAGGAAGGAGAGGCTGCCCATGAACACGAGCCCCGACATGGGGTCAGCGTCCAGCGCGGCGCCGGAGAGGCTCTCGGCCGACACTGCCGCGGGAGCGCCCCCAGGGAGCGGGCGTACGACCGCGAACAGGGCGGCAGGGTGGCACCCGGCAAGCCGGCAGAGCACTTCGGTGGCCCTAGCAGCCTCCACGCTCCCGTCAGATCCCGAGCCGGAGCTGCGCGCTAGGGCCGCCCTCACTGCCGCGATGGCAGCCGAGAGGCGGGGAAGTTCCGTCAGCCCCTCGCTGGGTTCAGCGGCGGCCGCAGCAGCGGTGGCCGAGGAACCGGCTGACGCCTCGGCGTCTGCCAGCGCTGCCAACACCGCAACAACGACATCGCCGGCGGCGATGGCCACGGCGGGCTCCTCCGCGCCAACCAGGCCGCAGGCGGCCTCGAGAACGCGGGTCACAGAGCTGCTCGCGCTGCCGGCATCGGCGCTGCTGCCTGCGGGAAGCCAGCGGGAGGCGATCCATGGCGCGCCCGCCTCTGCGCATCGCAGCGCGGCCTCGATTCGCGCGCACCCCGTCTTGCTTGCGGCCCCACGCGCGGACGCGGTGCTCTCGATTGCGTCGGCCAGCGCGGCAAGGTCGGAGTCGTCCCCGCGGATCTCGGCCACGGCGGCGAACGCTTCGCCCGCGTCGCGAGCCGAGCGATCCGAAGTCATGGCGAAGAGCATTCCCAGGACAAAGCGCGGCGCAAAGTCCGCCGCGAAGCGCGTGGCATCAACAGCAAGGCGCCGTTCCAACCCCTCGATGCCCGCCGTGGAGGTCACTGCCAGGCGCCGGGTGGCCACGAAGCCGCGAAGCTCCCCCCAGGCGCGCGCATCCGCTGCCTTGTCTCCTGTCGCGGCCATGGTCTCGGGGTGCAGCAGGCGCCGCGTGTCGGCCGCAAGTGCCCCAACGCAGCCCGCTCAGCACATCGTTGCACGGGGGCAAATATTTCCGGTCGGGCGCCCGCGCCGGTGTGGGACTTTGCGAATGGCGCAGCCAGGAGCGGTCCGCGCCTGGGCCTCGTTGGTGGGAACCACGAACAACCGCCCTCGCCTGCGGCACGCCGCCTGTTGGGGCACCGCTCGCGGCGTGCCCCGAAGCGACTGACGCCACGCAACGCCGGTGGCTCTGCACCGCCGAGACGACACTGCGCACGCCCTGGTTCGCGGCACGCCGGCTTGCCAGGTGCACATCCTCTGGAAACAGTGTTGACAGCGGTGCCTCTGCTGGCGCCTGGCACACGACGCCGCCGGGGTGGGGTGGGCTCTCGGAGGGAGCGAGATTGGGCAGCAGCGCGTCCATGCGACTGCGTGATGCTGCGATGGCGCTCGCGGCCGTGATTGCCTCCAGCCTCCTCGTGAACGGCAGGATTTCGGCACCAGCCCCTGCAGCTGCGAGTGTCGACGCGGAGTGCAGGCCGCTCGCGTCCCGTTCAGCGATGGCCGGGTCCTTGCACCGCCGCGTGCTGGGATGCGCTCGCGTAGCGCAGGAGCTTGCAAGCGAGGCCTCGACTGCTGGGACACCGATGGTTGCTCGGGCAGCTCGGCTGCTTGCGGCGGCGCAGGGCCTGTACTCCATCCTGCAGCCTGACCAGGTCTGCCAGAGCGTGGCCGACTGCTGCGAGCGCTCGCAGCTGTGCCTGCACCCGCAAGGCGTGAGCGCAATCCACAGCTCCAGGTTGGCTATTGGGAGCGTTGCGCTGCGCGTGGGGCGCGAGGCATGGGAGTTGCCGGCAGGGGCCTTGCCGGAGCAGGAGCGGCTCGCTGCTGTGGCCGCCGCTTGGGCTGCAACGAGCCTGCTTGCGCTGCCCTCAAGCGGCCGCTTGACGGGGCTAAGGGGCTCACTGATGCCGATGGTGGAGGCGGCCGACTCCTCTCCCTGGGCGCAGTTCCTCGTGGCGAATTGCCACGCCGAGGCGGCAAGCAGCCTCGACCGCTGCGGTCGCGCCGCCCGCGCGCTTGTCTCGCTCGGGGTGATGGCTCGGTCGGGCGTCCGGGTCACGATGGAGATCAACGTCGCCGACTGGGTCCGGCCCCAGTCGCCTCCCGGCTCCCTTCAGTTCGTCGAGGAGGCGGCGCTGGCCAGCCGCCTGGCGGCCGGGATCGCCACGCGAGACGACTTCGTGACGACGCTCCTCCTCGCGGAGAAGGGCAGGGCGGCAGGCGGGGTCCTCGGCTGGCTTGCGGCAGCCGCGTCTCGCACCTGCGCTTGGCTCGCTGGCGCAGAAGAAGGCAAGGGCGTCCAAGAGCTCAAGCTGGCGTGGTCCCTGCTGGAGCAGCACGGGCCGGCGCCCCGAGCCATCATGGCCAGCGGCAGGAAGGCTTACGAAGTCGCAACGAAGGACATGGTGGATGCGATCTGGGTCATCACGGACGAGAAATCCCCAAACACGCCCGACAGCGCCGTCGCCATCAGCGTCGCCTTGCGAGCTGCGAGGTACTCCGTTGGTGCCCTCGGGGCCGAAGTCCGCAAAGCCCTCGCGACCAGGCAGGCTCTGCGCGTCCGATCGGGGCTGGACGCCGGGTGTCGCCTCAATGCCTCCCTTGCGGCTCACCGTGGGTTCGTGTTTTGGGATGGCGGCAAATGCCCCGGGGCCAACTCCAGGGCCTTTGTGCCGCCTTCAGGCGCAGCGCTTACCGCAGCAACGGTGCGCTGGACAGCAATGCGGGCTCCTAGCCTCGCGTGGAGCGTGGCCCAGTTCCCCTCGGCACCCCGGTTCACCCTCTCAGGAGAGGACCGGTGGTGGTGCGACGCCTGGGCCAAGGGCGCCGCGGCGGTGACCGGCGGCGCAGGCAGCGAGGCACCCACCCTGCCGTGCCCTTGCTCGCTGGTCTTGGAAGGTGAGATCCGCTCCGACCCCGGCGCCGTGGACCCGTTTTGGATGACCAGAACGGACCATTGGGGAAGCGCCGAGGAGTCGATCGGGCTGTGGCGCCGAAACGTCGCCGCTGCTGTGGCCGACGGCGCGGGGGCGCTTGCTGCAGCTGGCGCTCGGAGGACTGGCCGCTACGCTCCCGCAACCGGGGCGGCCGGCAGTAGAGCGTGGTGGGGGCGCCTGCCGAGCTCCGCATGCCAATTTGATCCTTCGACGACTGCAAGCGTGGCCATCGTTGTGCCTGGGACTGCCACCATCACGATGGTCAATGGCTCCGTTGCGTCTGCGGCACCTCAAACGACATGGGCGACGGACTTTGGCATTGAGCAACGGTTTGTGTACAAGCGCCCTGGGAGGGCCCTTGCGCTCAGCGCACGCTGGCCGGGCATGCCCATGGACGTCGGCCCAAGCATGGCCCAGATGGCCGAGGAGGCAGCGCTCGCTGGTCTCGCGTGGTCAGCTGGCGTGACTGAGGCCGATGTCCTGCCAGACCCATCGAGGCCGCCTCTTTTTGAGCGCTTGAAGTCGCTGCATCCCCTGCTGGAGCCGGGCCTGATGCTCGAGAATGAGCTGCTCTCCCACCGCTTGCCCGACCTCGTCGTTGCCGCCTCCGCGGCGCGCTGGAGCGCGGTCAACCTGCTCAACCACGTCAACCCCAACGCAACACTGAGCTCGGCGTTCGCCTTTGCTGCCGGCTTTCCTGAGGGCTCCAGCGTCGCTTGGAGCGTCATTTGCTTCGCAATGTTCAACAACGGACACCGTGGCTTCGGGCTGCTCGCATCAGCAGCAGGGGTTCGCTGGCGCCCTTGGCACTGGAACACCCTCGTCAACACCGGCACTTTGGCCGCGCACGGCTCCCTCGAAAGCGCAAAAACTGCGGCCGTCCTTTCCTGGGCAGACGCCCTCTCCCGGGCGCTCGAAGCTCCGGCTGAGGGCCGGTCTCTCGCGGACGACACCCTCGCGTCTGCCCCGGTGGCCGTGCCCTTCTCTGAGGCGCTTCCGCTCCGCCAGTACGGAGCGGGTACGCCCTGGGGCGCCGTTACCAAATCCCCAGTGGCCCCCGTCCAGGGCACAGTCGACCGCCGCGGCTTGGTTCGGGCTCGCCGGCCGGGAGACGCAGAGGATCGGAAGGTCGGCGTGCCAGTGGACGACGCGACAGGTCCCCTCGTTGCAGCCGCGTCAGTCTTTCCCGATGCTGATGCGGCCGCTGCTCTGACGAGGGCGGGCATCCCCCAGAGCCCGGGCCCGCTGGTGGCCTGGAAACCCGAGCTCGACGAGATTCATTCACTGAATGAGCCCGGGGAGTGGCTGTGGATCTTTTCGCCGGGGGGGGGCGTGTCCAACACAAGGCCCGTTAGCATCACTGCCCGCGAGCAGGGCGTGCCGCCGCTGCCTGTTTTGCCCGCCGGAAACCTCTCCGAGTCAGGAGGGCATCGAGCGTGCGACTGGACAGACTGTACCAGCCATGGGCGCAGGCTGGCGAAGCTTTCAAGGCGGCTCTTGCAGGCGAGAAGCGACACTCGTCCTCCCGGGAGCGGACCAGAGCCCGACCCGTGCGAGGACACTGGCAACGCCGACAGGCGCGACCTCGCGGCCCGGCTTGACAGGGTCGCAAGCCTCCTCTTTCATGTGCTCGCTCCAGTTGATGCAGTGTGCCCCAGCGACGTGGTGGAGCGTGCGTTCCCACCCACGACCGACAGGGCCCTTGCGCAGCTTGGCTCCAGAGCTGCGCTGCGGGCAGCCAACGCAACGCTACGGCTGCTTGAGACGCTCGGATACGGCCGCGTTGCGGCGTCGGTTGCCGAAGCGACGGGAGCATGTGCCCCGCCACCGCCGACACACCAGCGCACCGCGCACGGACACTCGTCCGACGACGTGCTGACTGCTGCACTGGACGAGGCGGCCGCCACCATTCGGGGCCCCGCGCTCGACCACCAAGCCAGCCAGTGGCAGTGGAGCCAGGACGCGGTGACGAGCAACCTGCTGGCTCGCGGCCGAAGCGGCGACCAAGTCGCGGCATACTGGCGAGCATCGCAGATCGCGCTGGCATCACCGCCCAGCATCGGCGCGGTTTCGGCCAGCATCGCGATCTGCCCTTCCATCGTGAGCAGCAGGCAGGAGGTGGCCCCCACTCGCGCGGCGTTCGCTGGGACGATGGTGCAGCTGCTGCGTGCCCGCCTCGCAGCCAAAGCCTTGGAGGAAGTCCTCCGGCAGATTGCGCCGGCCAAGACTGCCGGAACCTCGTCATCGGCCGTGGCGGATGCGGTCGGGCGCGCTGCCGAGGCTGCAAGCTCGAGCAATGCGTGGGTCGCGCGCCAGTCCGAGCGGCCGTTCTACATTAGTTACCACGGCCGGGGCATCGGGTCTGCCCTCATTGTGCGCCTGTTCGAGCTGGCAGCGGCGCCGGATCACCTGCCTGCGGGGCCAGCCGCCGAGCGGCTGCGCGCGGCGCAGTGCGCTGCCGGCCGCGAGCTGGGCGGCAAGCGGCCAGCACAGCGGCTGTCGTCGTGGAGCCCCACTGTCGAGCTCGCCGCCAAGACCGCCGTTGCGATGGGGCGGTGTGCCTTGCGGCCGGCCGTCGCTGCTGGCGATCTCCTCGACATGCGCGGCGCAAGCGTTGCGCTCGCCATGCGTGCGGGCGCTCGCACCAACGAACGGAGCTTCGTGACGCTGCCCAACATGCAAGGCAAGCTCGCCGCGAGTATGGCGGTGGAGGGCTTGTCGCTGCCGTGGTGGCGCGTCATCCCAGCAGAGGCGCCCACGGTGCCACCGCAGCTTGCGCTGCTCGCAGGGTCGGAGCAACGGGCCGCTCAGTCGCTGGGGCTGAGGAACACGACGAAATGGGTGATGCACCAGCTCAAGCTGCCCGTGGACCCCGGCGCCTCGGCTTCCCCTTCCTCGTTCAGTGAGACGGCGCTGGCCTCCGCGCAAACGGCCTGGAAGCCGCTTCCCAGGCCGCTCGGGCTGCTGGAGCGGGCTGCCCTCGCCGCGGGCTCAGACCCTTGCCTGGCCTTGGGCCTCCGCAAGGCCCGAGTGGGATTCATCAGCAGCTTCTTCCGCGTGGAACACCCCCACGGGCACGTGCTGCGCGCGGCGGCCGCCGGCCTGGATCGCTCCTTCTTCGAGGTGGTGTTGATCCGGCTCACGCCGTTCATCGACATCGACCCAAACATCACGCTCATCGCGGACAGCGTCGTTGACGTGTCTGCTGACAAGTTGGAGGGGGCGCTCCGGGCCGTGAAGCTGCTGGGACTGGATGCCGTCATCTTCTCCGACCAGCTCGCCACAGCCGCAGGCTTCATGCTTGGGTCGCAGCGCTTCGCCCCCGTGCAGGCTGTGTTCGGCGGCGACCCCATGACCTCTGGGCACTCGAACAGCCTGGACTACTTCATGGGCGGGGACCGGACCGAGGGGGACGGCAGCGACGTGCGCGCGCCGGAGGACCTGTCCCAGCAGCCGGTGGAGGAGCGTTTCGGCGCCGCGCTCTACGCCGAGCAGCTGGTGCGGCTCGAGGGCCAGGGCTACTCGTACGACCCTGCGCCGTCTGCCGTGCCCCCGCTGAGCCTTGCAGAGAGGCTCAAGCTGGCACTGCCCCAAGGCGGAGGAGATGGCGTGTCCAGTCCAGTCCTCATCGGCTGCATCCAAAGCTCCTTCAAGCTCAGCCCGTCGCTCGACGACGTCTTCGCGGCGGTGCTGCGGTCCTTGCCCAAGGCTCAAATTTTGCTCATCGCAGCGCGGCACCCCAGCTGGCAGGCCAAGCTCGAGGCCCGCTGGGTCCGCGTGATGCCGGACGTGGTCAACCGCATGTTCGTCTCGCCGCGCACAGCCCCCGGCGAGCCGTTCATGAAGCTGATGGCCTCGGTGGACATGGTGATCCATCCCTTGCCGTTTGGGGGGTCGCGAACGGCCGCCGACTCCCTGGCAGCCGGAGTTCCCTTTGTCTCAATGCCCTCGCGGCTTGTCACCGGGCGCATGGCTCGCAGCCTGCTCGCCTCTATTGGCGCTGACGCCCTGATGGCGACGTCGCCATCGCACATGGTGCGCATTCTGCTGCGTTTGGCTGCGAGCCCCGAGACGCGCAGGGCCCTGGGCGAATCCATGATGCATCGCTCACACCTCGCCTGGAATCGGCCAGAGGTTGCGATGCAGTGGCAAGCCTTTCTCATGACGGCACTCAGGCTGCCAGTGCGCGACCGCAGGTGGACCCAGCGCCTGATTGCTGCCCAGCAGGCGGCCGATGCAGCCGCCCTGCGAGAAGCGGTTGCCTCCGACCCGCATGGCGATCTCCTGGGGCGGCCGCTCCAAGGCTGCTCAGACCAGCCTCCGTCGCCGGAAGAAGCCCTGCGCTGGGGAGAGGGCGTCGCGGCTCGCCTGGCAGGCGAACACACGCTGTTCGCAGCTGGGGCACCCGCTGTTGCAGATTGGGAGCGATGAGTGGCTGCTTTACATGTCCAGCCGGCGCCCGACCTAGCAAGTGGAGGCAAAGCGTCGATTGTCGCGGCGAAAACCAAGACCGCACTCCCGGAACCACGCGCTCAAACGAAGAGGGGACGACATCGCGGGAGCAAACACACTCTCGCGGCGAGCAGAGCAAACGAACACAAAGGGAGCGGAACGGACGGGAGGGGTGCTTGGCCGCGCGCGGCCGAAAGCCCAAGACTCCCCGGGGGCAGGGAGACGGCGGGGGGGGACGTACACGGCAGTCACTGGGAGTGACCGCCACCCCCGGTGCTTGCGGAGGCAAGCGGGTTAGTGCAGCTCGTCACCGGCTGGCTTGGGCCGCGAGAAGGGGCTGCTTGGGGGGCTGACTGCAGCGCCGTTGGCCGCGCCGGCGGTGCAGGAATTGGGCCTGGCGCTGGCCGCATCGGTGACGCGAGCGGTGACCTCAAGGCCCGAGCGTGCCCAGCCGCGGCCAGCGGGTTCTGCGCGGCAAAGCGCGAGGAAGCCGACGGCGGGCGGACAGCGCTCGACGCCCCCGCTGCGCTCAGAAGCGCCGCTCGGGCGCCCGACGAGGTGACCTGGTGGTGGCGCTGGCCCGTCGCCGGCGCGCCAGGAGGGGGTGGGACGAAGAGCGGCGACGGCAGTTGGGCGGTCAACGGCCCGGCACTGCGCGGCGGGGGCGGCGGCGGAGGCATCCTCGGCGGCGTGCGCCTGGTTGCGGACAGCGGGTTGCGCAAGCCGTCGGACTGGCCGCCGCCTAGCAGGCCGGCGGACGACGCTGCTCGGTCCCGTTTTGCCGACGCTTGCGCTCCGGTGCTGCCGTCGGAGTCGGCGGAGTCTATGCTCGCGGGGTCGTCGTCGGTGCCAGCGCGCGAGTGCGCGGCGGCCGGGTCTCCGTCTTCGGAGTCAGACTCGGTGTCCGAGTACTCCAATGATTCCGCTGCGGCAGGCGGTGCGCGCCGCACAGCAGCGAGGCGCCCCCCCTCGACCATCTCAACGTCAGGGCCGACCTTCAAGGGGTCCGGCAGCCCCGACTCGACGGCGCTGAGCCTGGCCACGTGTCCATCCACCACGTCGGCCTTGCACAGCGGGCAGACTCTGTTGAGCTTGAGCCAGTTGTCCACGCCCTGCCGCGCAAAGGCGTGCTTGCAAGGCAGCAAGCGGATCACCGTGACGCCGTCTTCAAAGGGGTCGAGGGTGATGGGGCAGACGAGGTCGTCAGGAGCCGTGCCAACAAGGGGCGTCTGGTCCACCAGCGCGCTGCGGAACACGAAGGCAGGGAGCATGGCCACGACCACTGCCGGCGTCGCCGACCCTTCCTGCCTCGCCCGAGTGGCCGCCTCGTCGAAGGACTCGTTGTCCACCTCGACGTCGAAGCCAAACTCGATCTGCCGCCTGCGAATCATGCGGCGGCGGATCCGCCGGCCCACCAGGAAGCCCATGCAGCCGAGCCCGAACACCACAACGGTCAGGCCGACCACGAAGTACACGTCGAGCGGCCTGTTCTCGCGGGCCGTGAAGGACATGCGGAAGCCAAGCGGCAAGCCCTGCTCGCCCGCCCCGCCCCGCGTCGTCTCGATGCTCGTTGACAGCGCCCGGAGGCTGCCCGCTGTCGCCGCGCCCGCGCCGCGCAGGGTGACCGTGATCGCGCCAGTTGTGGCCGCAGCCACCAGCAGGCCGCCTGACGGAACGCCATCGCCGTCAGCTTGCGTCACTTCCACGTATCCTTGCGCCCACGCGACATTGAGCTCGTTGGCCCTGCCCTCCGCCCCCGCCAGGCTGCTTCCCGTGATGACCAGCATCGGCCGCCCCGCCGTCGCCGAGCTACCGTCGACGAGCTCGAGAGAGTCGCCGATGGCCAGGTCCACAGCCTCGATGACGGCGTACAGCGTGGGGAGAGTGGTGGTCTCGTACACCACCTCGCCGGTGGACGAGGACTGGCCGCTACCTCCGCCCGAGACCGACTTGATGGTCGACGTCAGGGGGCGGGGGTCGATCACCCACGAGCAGACCTGGCCTGAGCTGTAGCTGACGTCAATCCCTTGCGAGTCGGGCGAGGACGCGTTCGACGCCGAGGCCCTCGCCGCCGTGAGCACACGGGCGCGGCGCAGCGAGGCCACGGCAAGCGCGCGCGCCTCGGCAGCCGTGGCAGGGGACGCAGAGCCCTGCGACACGGTGCCGCTGAGCTGCACGATGCGCGTGGCGGAGCTGGCCGAGCAACGCGAAATGCACGTGTGCCTGGTCAGCTGCCCGAGCGTGGCAATGGCCGAGCAGGAGCTGCTGGCCACATCCATGGCGCCGCCCGTCGGCTTTGCGGCGTCGAGCAGGCACGTGCCTTGCCCGTTGTTGCCCAGGTCGCACCAGGAGCAGAAGGCCGAGGCCTGGCAGTCCCCGCACTGCGTGAGAGCCGCGCATTGCTCCTTCCGCGAGAGCGGCCGCGCGGGGCAAACCGGCTTGGACGTGCCGCTTCCGGGCCCGACCCAGCCAGAGGAGCAGCTTCCCAGCGCCGGAGCGGTGCCGTCGTCGCTGGCAGACACGCAGCTGCCGGTGGAGTTGCAGTAGCCGCAGCCGAGCTGCTGGCCGGTGCAGCCCGCGCAGATGGTCGCCGGGATGGCCGCAGGCGCCAGGGGATCCTCCCCGTCGTCCAGAACAAGCGCGGCCTCCCCGAGGTCGAGGCAGGAGAGCTCCCGGCGGAAGAACCAGGACTGGGTGCACTGCCCTGAAATGGGCCCGAAGCTGTTGCCCTCCATGCACGAGCCAGCGGCCACGACGTCGGACCTCGTCGGCCCGCACCAACCGCACATGGAGTCGTCCAGGCAGTGGCTGCGAACCGACCCCGAGCGGGTTGGGCAGCGCTGGGACGGGCAGATGCGCTTGTCGTCCGCGATGGAGGCTTGCGGGCAGGCGCCGTTGCCCACTCGCGGCGTGTCAACGAGGCCAAGAGCGTGGACGGACGAGCACTTCTGCGACGAGCGGCAGAAGCGGCAGTCCGCCCGGACGGTGCAGGAGTCGCAGCCACTGAGGGCCGAGCAGGAAGGCAGGCACTGGGACGACGACACGGGCAGCGCCGTCGCTGCGAGGGCGTTGAAGTACTGAGCCTTGGACTCGGGGAGGAGGTCGAGGGGGCCTGACCCAGTGGTGCCACCAGAGGGGGTCAGCACGGGACAGGTCACTGAGCCGAAGCCGAACTCCGTGGGTGTGCCTGGTGCGCAGGCGTCGCGCGTCGGGCAGTAGGAGCAGGCTTGGTCCGCGAGGCAGTCCGCGCACGACACGGGGGACTCGCCCTCTGCCCTGCAGCCGGGAGCCGCCACGCTGGTCACGCTGCCCGCAGCGGCAGTGCCGAGGCCTGCAGGGCGAGCGAGCTCCATGACGCCCATGCCACGGACCGCCGGCGCGTTGGCAGCCGCGGCGGCAGCCAGCGTGGCGACAATGTCGCTCTCGCTGGCCCGAGCTGCCGCCGAGAGCGAGGCCTGCTGCTCCACGGGCAGGGAGCTCAGCGGGGCAACCGCCACGAGAACGGTGAGCACCGCGGTGGCCACGCTTCCGGGGGAGGAGGGGGCCGCCTGAACGGCCTCCAGGTCGGTGAGGCGCGCGGAGCGCAGCGCTAGCCGCGGCTGGAGCGAGCTGTCGATTCCCGCGGCTGCGGCCAGCTGGCGGAAGAGAGAGCCGATTGCGTTGCCAGCCAGTGCCACCGGCGTCCCGGGGCCGAGGAGCGCAGAGATGGCAGCCTCCTTGGCAGCCGGAGACGCGCTCGAAGCCAGCCCGAGGTCGGAGCTCAGCGCCGCCGTGGCCAGCGGGACGTCAGGGTACGGTGAGGCCGGTGCCCCCGACGCTTGGGAGATCCCGAGCAGGGCAGTCGACCCGCGCGCCACGCGCAGACGCAGCACGAGCGGCTCCCCCTTGACGCCGGAGCAGTCCGCGCCCTCCCAGCCTGCGCTGCACCCGCAAATGCCGTTCCACGGGTGGCACGCGCCCAGCATGGGGACGCACTGCGGGACGCAGGGCTTTGGGTCGTCGGTGCGCGACGAAACGGCGTTGGAAAAGTTGCCCTGCAGCGTGGTCCCGGCGAAGAGGCGGATGGTGTAGTTCGTGGACCAGGTGAGCCCGGTCACGTTGGCGACGAACCACGTTTGCGGAGAGCCCGGCGGGGACCACGCCGCCGTTTGGTTGGCTGTCGCCTGGCGCGTGCTGACGGTGAAGTACGTGTTCTGCTGCACGCCGTTTATGAGCAGGGAGCGGAAGTAGTTGAACACGGGGGGGCCGCCGGTGTCCGCGGGAGGCCGGAAGCGGACCCCGAGCTGCACTGCAGTGCGCCACTCCGGCACCAGAGCGACGTCCCGTGGCGGCGTCGCCTTCTGCGCGCTAGTCTGCACCTGCACTGCCTCGCTGGGAGGGCCCCATCCCGCCAACGTGCGCGCCCGGGTGTACAGCCGGTACCGCGTGTAGCGCTGCAGCCCGGTGTTCCACTCCATCAGGGGCCAGCCGGCGGCTTTGCGCAGCGTGAAGGTGGAGGGAGCGGTCAGGTCGTCCAGAAACGGCGACGTTGACGCCGCAAGACCCGGCGGAAGCGGGAGCGCCACGGCGCCGGACGAGCGGTTTTGCAGCGACGCCTGCAGCCAATCGTCGCGCCACTGGGGCTCGTCCTCCCACCTTGTCGCGTTGACGGCAGTGGCGTATCCTTCCCAGCTGGACGGGTCGCTTGCGTCGAAGAAGATGCTACCGCCAGGCTCGCCGGGCTGGAGCACCTGCCGCTCCCGCTGCAGGACAAGCTCAGCCACGCTGCACCCCCCCGTCGAGACCGGAGGCCTGGCGAGCGGGAGCAGAGCTGTGCTGCGCGCAGTGCTGAGCTCTGGCGCCGCGGCCGCCCCTGGCGGCACCGCCGGGGTCACCAGCACCCCCACGTCGCTGGGCGCGGACACGAAGGACTGCTGCGCGACGACCCGCCACGGGCCTGCCGGCAGCGCCCCTGCCCGCCAAGTGCCGTTCACGCTGACGCACTGCGCCGACGTCGCCGCAGCAATCGCAGCGGCAGCGGGCACAGTGCAGGAGCCGTTGCCAGCCGGGGGCGTTGCCGGGCGCAGCGTCTGCCCGTGGCAGTCGCACCAGCTCGGCAGCCGAGCAGACTCGCTCGCTGTCGCCTGGTCCGCCGCCAGGTCCATCGTGATGGCGCGAAACCGCACCCGGTAGACGCTCGCCGCGTCCAGCAGCAGCGGCACTCGCACCTGCAAGCCGCGGGCTTCGGCGTCGGGCGGGGCGTCCGCCATCAATGCCGCCTGCTCCCGGCTGATGCCCCCACCGGCCAGGGTCCACGCCTCCAACGCGTCTTCAGCTGCTGCGGCTGCGGCGTAGGCGTCGTCAACTGCGGTTGCGCCGGGGCCGCCGCCGCGGCCCGCGGTGGGCGACGGTGCCACTGGGTCTGCCCTCAGCCATCTGGCCAGCGGCACCACGCCAGCGCCGGCGTCGGTCGCCCAGCCCGGGAGCATGGGGCGGATGGCCTCGGCAAACGCCGCAGCGGGCTCCGCCGCAGCAAGCATCGCCGTCGCAGCAGCCTCGTCGAGCGGCAGCCCGTCGGCGCCATCCGCCCCAGGCGCCGGCTGCGGCTGCAGCGTCGTCGCTGCCTCGGCGGCGAGCGCGGCCGTGGCGTTGCGGCCGAGCCCGGCGGACCACGAGAGCGTCCACTGCGAGCCGGTGGCGTTCGTAAACGTCCCCGATGCGGAGTGCGAGGCGGCGGCGAGGGCCCAGGGCCGGAAGCATGTCAGGCCCAGCCACGACCAGCGGACGCCACGGGTCCCGACTGCGATGTTCCCCGAGCCCGAGTCGACCGTGTTGGGCTTGCTGGGGATCTCGGTGGACTGTTTCAGCTGGAGGGCCTGCTCCAGCCCCGGGCTCATGTGCGCGCCGATGCCGGTTCGGTAGGCGCTGTTGGCCACGGACGGGGAAGTGGCGTTCTGGTCCGGGAGGCGGAGCCAGGGGCTCCGCACCTCCCGTCCGAAGGGCAGGTCCGGCACGCTCGGCACATCCGAGAGCGGAAGCGGGTCGCTGACCACGACGTCGATCTGCGCAGCCCATGAGTCGGCCTGGCTGTTGCCGTCGCCGAGGGCCAGGCCGTCTCCGCGAACGCCGGGAGCAGTCGGCATGCCTGCCGTGCCCTGCAGCGGGTCGTATCCGATGCGCCTGCAGGTGTCGAACACCCGACCGTCGAGCGCCACCTCTGGAATCAGACACGTCACACCCAGGCCGCCGAATCTCGCGGGCAGCGCCACAGGCACGCTCGCCCGCACCACGGAAGACCAGTGCCGCGAGGATTCGGCCTGGGGGGGCGCCATGCCGACCGCATCCGCCCCTGCCAGGCGGTACCCCGGGGCCACCTTTGAAAAGAGCACCTTGCCCGCTGATGTCGCGCTTGCGGCCGCGGCTGTTGTGCCGAGCGGGCCGACGGTGTCTACCCTCGCGGCCGACGTCACTGCCAGGGTTGGGGCCGAGGGCGGCGCGGCCGCGGCGAGCTCAACGTCGACCGCGTGAGGCAGAACGGCAATGCCAGTTCCCAAGGCCGTCCCCGTGCCGGTCGCCAGCGCTGCGCTGAGGCGAGCGGGCTTGCCCGCGCGCAGCAGCGGCAGCGGCAGCATGATGGCGATGCGCGAGTTGGCTCCGACGGGGCACGAGTCCTCAGCGAACGAGTACAAGCTGTCGGGGTCGCGTTGAAAGGTTGCGTTGCAAGAACGGAACGAGGGGTATGCCGCCTCCACGGCACTCAGCGCGCGCGAGATCGCTGACTCGGCGTCAAGCCAGCCCATTGCCCGCCCGCTGGCGGCGCCGGGGGAGTCGCCGAGGCGAAGCAGCGAGACTTGCAGGACTTGAGCGGAAGGAGCGTCTGCCGCCCCAGCCAGGGTCGTCCCCTCGAGGGACACCACGGCGCGGTGTGACACCACGGCGGGGTCGAAAGGCACAGTCCAGCTCGCCAGGCCGGGGGCCGTCCGCCTGTGTGGGAACTCGCTGCCGCCGCCGACGCCCGCGGGCGACCCCCTCATCCACACCCGGAACGGAGCCGCGGCCTCGGCCACCACGTCGCCCGTGGAGCAGACGATGGTCTCAACTGTGAACGGCTGGGCAGCGACGCTGTTGGCGCGAACTCCCGCGGGGAGCCCGGACAGCTGCGAGCGCGAGTCGCTGCAATTGACGGGAATAGCGAGTACGGCCTGCTCGGCTCCGGCGTCCACAATCGTCAGGCGGCGCGGCCACGCGCGCTGGGGCACCGCCTCGGGGCCGGGAGACGCCGCAGCCATCCGCGGCCCGCGGCTGCCCACGGGCCGGGCGCTGGAGCACGCGGCCAAGCCGAGCAACACGCCGAAAAGCAAGCTCATTCCTTCTGCAACCTCCCAGGAATCCTGCTGCCACGGGCCGGCCGGCCGGCCGGGTGCCGCGCGGCGCCGCTGGGGGCCTGGAGGCCGCGCCCGGGGCGCAGACGCGCGCCTGGAGGACCGGTGGCGGGGCCTCGGCGGCGGGGCCTGGACTGGCCCTGGAGCTGGCGTGCCGAGGGTCGCGGGTTGCTCACTGCCGAGTTCGCTCACAACTCAAACGCAGGGCGAGGGCCGCGAATATTTGCAATCGCCCGCGGGACGTCGATCGACCAAACGCCGCCCGGCCAGCCGCGAACCGCAGGCAGGCGGCCGCATCACTCACGCAGCCCGGCGAAGGGCTGGGGCCCGCTGGCCATGCTGCTAGCGGCGCTCGTCTTCGCGGCCGCGCTTTGCGGCGGCGCCGCGACCGCCTCGCAAGGAGGGGCGCGCGCGCTTCGCAGCGTGAGTGCTCCGGGCTGCAGAGCGGCACCGCGCCTGCGCCCGGGAGGCTCGGTGCGCCCGCCCAAGCCGACGCTGCGCGTCGGGGCGTGCCGAGGGGCTGTGCGCCGATGCCCACGCGGAGGCTGCAGTCGAGGGGGGGGGGGGCGCCCCGCGCTCGCGCCCTTGGCGCCGGTGCCGCGGCATGCCCCGCGCTGGTCAGTCGAGCCTGCCCGCGCTCCTGATCGCTCCGCTTCCCGCCGCCGCTGGCCTCCCCCGCACCGTCCCGCCCCGCCCGCAGAAGGCCGCGCGCGAGCCGCTGGCCGGGCAGGCGCACCTGACCTTCTCGCGCCTGGCTGTCGACAGTGCCGGGCTCTTTCACGACATGGCCAAGCGCGCCGTGCCGGACGGCGGCTTCACGCGGCCGCCCCGCGCGGGCGCGTACATGCCGGACGGCACCCCAGTCGTCCTCTTTTCGGATGCCTGCCTTGCGCCCCTGCTGGCGGGGCGTGGCACGGGGTCGACGGCGGCCCCGCTGGCCGCCGGCTGCCAGGCGGTCTCCTCCGGCGACTTCCAGGCCATGCTGGCGCAGGTGTCGAGGCAGCTGTCTCACGGAGCAGGGCCCGGGGCCTCGAACGCTACCTCCCCGGGCCAGACGTACCTGTGCGAGTGGCGCCACGAGTCGCACACGGTGGCGTGCGTGCTTGAGAAGCACCCGCGGCTTGTGACTGTGGAGGAGACCATTCCGCTGGGCCCCAAGCCCAGCTGCAGGCGCGAGCCTCCCGCGGACGCCAACGCAACTGCTCCGCACGCAGCGGCGTCCCGCTCGGCCTCCGAGGGCGACCTCGTGGTTCGAGAGGGCCCCCACCGCCGGGCCATGCTCCACTTCCTCTGCTCGGAGAAGCTGCCGGCCGAGGCGCGCACCGGCTCGGAGCTGCGCAACGACACGGCGCCTCGCGCTCCTGCCGGCTCCGACAACCCTGAGGCCCCCTTCCACGGCAGCGCCAAGCTCCGCCCCTACGTCACGGTGGAGGAGGAGGCCAAGCTCCGAACTGCGGCCCGCAAGATGCTGCGCGTGCTCGGCAACGCGGCCTGCCATTGCGCCGCCGACCTCTCGCGCGGCTCGCTGCACTGCACCTGCGCCCGCACGCGCCAGGGCCCAGCCGCCTCGGCGACGGCCGGCGAGGCCGGCAGCGCCGTGTCCACCGACGCGGAGCACTCGGCCCTCAACGGGCCCGTCTCGCACTCCGCAGCTGCCCTCGCGAGCTCCAACGTTTCGGCCGCCCTGGAAGCCGTCCACCGCGGCCGCCTGGGGCTCCGCTCCCGCATGTACGACTTCTGGTCGGTGATGCAGGAGTCGCGCTCCGTGTCGGAAGGCCGCCTCGCCCACGCTCGCTCCGTCCTCGTCGAGGCCAGCCGCTACACCCTGGCCGCCATCCCCATCGCCGGGGGGCCCTCGGGCATCGTGTCGGCGGGGCCCCTTGTTGACGGGGCCGCCATCGCCGCCGCCCAGGCGGAAAACGCGGCCGCCGGCGGACCCCTCGTCCACGGCGTCTACCCGGGCTCCCTGTCGGAGGCAGCCAAGGCCGCGGGGTCCCAGCCCGGCATGGCCACGGAGGACCTTCCGGCCGGAGTCCTGGCCATGCCGTACCGCGACCTGGGCCCGCAGCTCCCGATCCTCGTGGAGGAGAGCCCGGTGCTGCGCCCCGTCGTCGCCGCGGTGAAGCGCAGCCTCGCGGCAGTCACGCCCCCGCACACAGCGTCCGCGGCCGCCGAGGCCGTCACCATGACCCTGCTCGCGAGGCGCCTCCGGGCCACCGCCGCCGAGCTGTTTTCCGTCTACCCGCCGGCCCTCTCGTCGACAGCGGCTCTCCGTGAGTTCTCGCAGCCGGTGGAGGACGACTCCTCGCCCCTGCCGCACCACTTTGACCGCTCGGGCATCGACCGCTCCCCCGGCCCCATCGTGGCGGCCCGCACCCGCCAGCTGGCGAGGGACGTCACCCACCTCAGGCGCCTCGCGTCTCTCGCTGCGGCCCGTGCCGGGACGGTCAGCAACACCGACCCCAGGGCCGTCTGGCGGGCTGTGGAGGCCGTCATTCGCCGCCGCCTTGCCCTCGGCGAGACGCCTGCCGCCGCGGCCACGTCTGCCCTCGGCGCCGACGCGGCGGCCTCCCTCGAGCGGCGCGAGGAGGACGCGCAGGAGGAGGACTGGCTGGCCAGCGTGGCCGAGGCCGGAGGCCAGGAGACGGCCGCCACGGTCAGGGCCGGGGAGGCGGCTCGGGCAAGCGGCGAGGCCGCCCCCGGAGCGTCCGGCCCGGACCCGGAGCTTGACGCCCGCGACGAGGCGCTGCTGCAGGTGCTTGCTGACGAGGCCGGCCCTGCTGCCGCCCGCTCTGCCAGTTCCCCCCAGCACCTGGCGGCTGTGAGCCGCATCGCGTCCGAGGCGCACTCCACTTCTGCCTCCGGCGCGGTGGCCGAGGCCGCCGTTCGCGGTGCCTTTCTGGAAGGCAAGGGCGCCGGCCTGTGCGTGATGTGGCCGCGCTGCACGTCGCTGCTGGGCGGCACGCCGCTCCAAGCGTGGCTCATCAAGCGAGTCGCCGCCCAGGCCCCGGCCGCGGTGCCCTCAAGCGGCAGGTGCGCGGACGGCGGCAAGGTTCTCGGAATCGGCTCCGCAGCCGCGGGCCACGGCGCGGCGCTCCCCCTCGGACCGGGCAAGGCCTCTGTCACCGGCGCCCCGCCGTCGGACGCGGCCCTCCTCCAGTCCTCCGCCGGCAGGGCGGCCTCCGGCCACGCCCCGCTCCCGCTGCCGGCGTTTGTGCCCTCCCCCACCGAGCTCGGCTGGAGCACGGACGGCCTGCTCACGCTGCGCCGCTGGTGCGACGGCGGCGGCCCGATGGAGATCTCCCGAGAGGCCATCACCGCCCTCTCGGGCATCCCCACTGCCGTGGCTGCGGCCTTCGCCCCCAACTTCAAGGCGGGCGCGGCGACGGAGCAGGACGCGGGCCCCGGTACCCCGGAAGAAGCAGCAGCCGAAGCAGCTGCTGAGGCTGCCAAGGAGGCGGCAGCGCCGCCCTCGCCGTCGGCCTCGCCGCTGCCCATGCCCATCCGTGCAGACTTTGACGTTCTGCACGGCGAGCGCGCTCTCGATGCGGCCGCGGCCCTCGGCGAGTGGCGCCGCGCCGGCCGCGCCGTGCACAACCTCGGGAACCTCGGCTGGTCTCGGTCCGTGGGCAAGGGAGCAGCGCCCGTCAAGCTCTCCCTCCCGGGCCCGCCAAAGGCGCCCCAGGAGGAGGCCGCGCCCAAGCCGCCCGCAGCCTCTGCTGCCGTGCCCACGCCCAAGCCCAAGCCCGTCGTCGCCGAGGGCGCGTCCCCGCTCGACGCCGACGGGAGCGTGGTTCCCGACGCCGCCCCCGAGGACTCCCCCTTCGCCGCAGACTCTCTCCTTCAGACTGCCGTGGCGGAGGCCGAGGGCGCCCTGCGCCACGCGCTGGCGTCAGGCGCCCTCGATCAGTCGGCCGCCGACGCTGCGCCTGAGGGCACCGCCTCGCTGCTCCAGGCCTGGGCCTCGGCGATTCGCCGTTCGGGCCACGAGGCGCTCGCCGCCGCCGTGGAGGCCGACGCGGACGCCGCGGCCTCCGATGAGGCCCTGCTGGCCGCCACGGTGGCGAAGCGCGCGGCCGGACCCGGCTCGGCCCACCCCAATACCGTCAACGAGGAGGACGACGCGGACATGGACCCCCGCGAGCGCCTGCTCGCCAACGCCGCCTCGTTCCGCTTCCAGCGTCACGGCGCGCGCGACGCTCCCGGGCTGGCGGCCGAGGCCCTAGGCGGCGCTGCTGCGGCGCACCAGGCGCAGCCGCAGGACTCCATGACGGCGGTGGACGCAGTGATGGCAGCGGTGACCGCTGCAGAGGCCTCGGAGCGTGCCCCAGGCCCGGCGAACGTGGCGGACGAGGAAGCAGGCGGCCCTCTGGTGCGCCGGATGCCCGCCGACATCGCTGCCGCGGCTCGCTCTGCCGGCCGTCGCGTTGCCAGTCTGCTGGTTCGCCTCAACGGCACGCTCGCATGCCTGTGCCTGCACGCCGGAACCCCGGTTGCCGGGCTGGCCTTGCCGCCGCAGCCGCCCGCGTCCCTCACCGACGCGTCCGCTGCAAGCGGCCTGGTGGCCTCGCTGGGGCTCTCTGCCGACCCTGGGGCCGGCGAGGCCGAGGACGACGCCGAGGTTGCCCGAATCGAGGACGAGGAGGCGGCCGGCCGCGCCGTGGCCGCCGTGGACGAGGCGCTCAACAGCAAGGCGGCCGCCGACGCCGCCCAGGGCGTGGCGCCCAAGTCCATCCTCCCTGCGCTGCTGCAGGCCTCCGGCGCCTCCAGGCGGCTTCGCGGGGGCTTCGCCCCTCCCCCCCCTGCCTTTGGCGAGCACGCCCGCCCCCTCTACGCCAGGTCGCACGACGGCCCGCCCTCCCACTACCTCGCGGAGGCCCACGGCGAAGGCGACGGCGTCGTTCTGCCGTCGGACCGTCGCGGCCGCATGATGGACGACCTCTCGGCCTTCTTCACCGCCCTCGAGCGCTTCACTCCCCGCGTCTCCCGCGAGGCCGGAGCCGCGTTCGCAGGCCCCGACCTGCTTCGCGCCGGCACCACTGGCCGCTCGGACCCTCGCGCCGCGATGCCCCACTCCAAGGAGTCGCAGCGCCCCCTCGGCTCGCTGCCGCTGGGGCTGGCCCGATCCCTCCTCGTGTACGTGGCCCGCGAGCGCGAACGCCAGGCCCGCTGGCCCGCGGCCCCCCTGGACATGCACCAGGCTCGCGTCCTGGCCGACGTTGCCCAGCAGCGCCTCGGCCACGCCTTGGGCAAGGCCGCCATGGCGGGCGGGGCAGGCGACCAGGCCAGGCCCGGCCAAGCTCCCGCCCACCCGGCGCCCAAGGCGGCAGCAGCGTCCGCCCACCCTGCCGGCAAGGCAGCCCCGTCGCACGCAGCTCCGGCAGTCGCGGGCGCCGCACCTGCTGCCTCCCTCTTGGAGCTGGAGGCTTCGGCCGCCCGGGCCATCTCGTCCGTCGGGCGCGCCGCTGCGTCGCGCCGCCGCGTGGAGTCGCAGGCGGCCGCCCAGGCCGCAGCCCGCCGCCGCGCCCTTGCCACCGTGGTCCGCACGCTTCGCGCCCCCGGCGCCGGGGCTCCCATGAAGGCCATGCCCACGGCCGAGCAGCTCCCCAGCGAGGCCGCCCTCGACGAGCTTCTGCCCGCCGACCTCATCGGCGACACCGTCATGTTCTCGGGGGGCCTGGCGCAGCTGACGCCCACGCGCCTCGGCCTGCCCCCCTCCAACCCGGTCGACGCCGGCCGCTGGGTGGCCGCTCGCATGCAGGAGTGGCAGCGGGCGTTCGACGCCGAGAAGGAGGACGTGACCGGCGCGCTCGCGGCCCTCAACGGCGAGGCACCGTGGAAGCGGTCCTCTCAGGAGCGCTCCAAGGCGGACGCGGCCGCAGGGCTGCACCGCCACCCCAAGAACTCGTGGCCGGTGCTCGGCATCAACGCGTCGGTCGTCTCGGGCCAGCTCCGCAAGCTGGGCGCCCAGCACGGCATGCTGCACTCGGAGCTCGACCGCATGAGCGGCCTGCTCAGCGACCGCATGCAGACGCTCAAGGACTTGCTGCGCAAGGGCATCGCTCGCGCCGAGGCGGCTGCCTCCGCCCTCGGCTCCGCCCTGGACACGGCCGCCCAGCAGCGCCAGGCAGCGCTCGACTCGGCGAAGACCAGCGCCCAGGGCGTCTCGGGGATGCTCGGGGAGCTCAAGGGAGCGATCGACAGCGTTGCTGCGGGAACCCTCGCCACGGGCGCTCGGCCCGAGGACATTGCGGCATGCCTGGCAGAAGTTTCCAGCGACGAGGCCGCGCGCGGCGAGGGCAACTCGATGGCCGAGTCCGCCTCGGAGGCGCTTCAGGTGCTTGCCGCGGCTCGCCGCGAACTTGCCGCCGCGCTCGAGGCCCACCCCTCGAAGAAGAAGAAGCACTCCCATGATCACAAGCCGCCGCAGGAGGACTCGGCCCTTCCCAAGTCCCCTGCCGAGCAGAAGCTCGCCAAGACTGCGGAGTTGCTCTCGGGGCGCGGGGTCATCAGCGAGGACGAGCACCCAGTCGTGGTGCGGGCGCGGGACGGGATGATCAACGCCGAGGCGCGCGCAATCGCCGCGGCCCTGCGCGAGCACACACTGCTGCTCGCGTGCCTGCGCAAGCGGGGCAGCCGTCTGCGTGGCGCGGGTGCCGCTGCCGCCGCGCGCAACGTCTCGGGGGCGCCGCTGGCGCTGGCGGCGGTCAACTCCACGGCCGCCGCCGAGGCTCAGCGCTCCGCTGCTGCGGACCTGGCCGCCGCCCACAAGCGCCTGGCCGAGGAGCGCCGCCTCTGGGAGGAGGCCGTCGTGCGCCTCGCCCGGCCCAAGACGTGCCTGCAGCTGCAGGGGCTTGCAACTGGCGGCACGGACGGCATGTACACCATCTTCCCGCCCGACGACGTCCAGTTCCGTGGCGTCAAGGTCTACTGCGACATGACCACGGACGGAGGGGGCTGGACACTGGTGGCCTACGGCCAAGAGGGCCAGGTTGGCGGTCCCATGGGGGTCTCGCACGGCATGTACGACCCGGTCAACCGCTCGGCGTCAGCCGGACTCAACGCCCTCTGGGTCGCGCAGGCAAGCAAGGAGGTTGCCCTTTCCTGGATGCCCAAGGGGGCAGACGCAAAGGCGCCGCCCTCGGGCCCCATGCACACCTACGGCGCGGCCGCTGCCTACGCCGTGCCCATTCCTGCAACCACGGACCTTGCGCTCACTCCGGCGCCCCCTCCCCAGACCTGCGTCTCGGACCGCGGCGACTACACGGTGACCACTGTCAGGTGCCTCGCCATGCCCAAGAAGGCGGATGCCGCTGAACAGGCCAGGCGCGAGAACCAGCGCCAGGCAGAGGCGGCGCAGGCCGCGGAGTCGGGCGCAGCCCCCGCAGAGGCCAACGATGCTCTTGGATTCGGCGGGGACGCTGGAAACGGCGTCGACTCCTCGGACCGCAAGGCCGTGGACGGCTCTGGCGCCACACTGCCCCCGCCCCAGGGAACCCAGACCGAGCACTGCAAGCTTCCGGCACGGATGTACACCGGGACGCAGAGCCTCGGTGTGTGCCACGGCCATGCTTACGGTGTGGTGCTGCGGGGAGCCCCCGACCAGGACTGCGACGGACCGCTTGCGCTCGGAGAGGGCGGCTCCAAGTCGCAGCCCCTCGTTCCAGGCGCTCCGGCCGATGCTCCCAGGCAAGGGCCCGCGCAGCTCGGCCTCATGGTTGGCGTCGACGGCACTCCCGGGTGCGCCGGGGTGATGGACCAGGGCCGCGACGGGTTCGTGCCCCGGTACGTAGCTGTCTGGATGCGCTAGATGCGCGGCGCATGGAGGGCCCGGGGGAAGCTGGGGGGGGCGGGGGGAGGGGGGCGTGTTGGCCTGAGCCTGCAACACTAGGAGGTGGGGTGGAAGGCACTGGGGCAGTATGCTGCTGGCTGGGCGCACTTGGCGGCTGCTGGGCGGCTGCGTGGGGCGGCTCGAAGCGTGCGCCGTGCGTGTGCGACGTTGAACTGCGTGTGTGCGTGGGGCGATTGTGACTCACAAATCTGGCCTCGTTGCCAACGCCGCCGCCTGAGCCTGAACATCGGCCGCATCACTAGCGCGCTGAGTGTGTGCTCTTGTTACTTATTGCGGTGGGACATGGGAGCAAAGCCGCGCGAGCGCTCCATGCGTGACGGGAACCCTACTTTGCTTGGCCTTTTTGCTCTATTGATTTCGTTCTCAGCCGTCCTGGTTGAGCCACTCAACTGTGTAGTGCCGAGCGCGGGTCATTTGGTTCCCAAGCGCAGGGCGTGGCGCAGCTGCTGCCCGTCGCTCAGAGCTCAACCCGCTTGCGAGCAGGCTTGGGCGTGGCCTTGGCCTTTCCCGCGTTCAGCTTGACCTTGCGCTTCGCCTTGCGGGCAGCCTTCCTGTTGGCCTTGCGCTTCGCCAGGTGGTGCTCTTCAGGCGTCCAGTCCTTGTCCTTCCAGCGCACCTTCTCGACCTCGGGCTGGCTTAGGAGGAACTCCTTCACCTCGAGAGTGCGCCCATCCTCTTGCGACAGCAGCAGCTGGTTCGCATTCATCGGGTACACCGAGAGATGGATTCCGCCGGTCTTGAGCATACCTGTGCGACAGGGTTGAGGGGGGGGGGCGGCGCGGGCAACGCCGGGCAGGCGAAGGAAGTTGGAATCGCGGAGGGAGCCGTGTCAACAAGCGGCCCAACAAACCCCCGCGACCAGCTTGCCCCACTGCGAGAGATAAGGAGACGCTGGGGCCGCTTGCGAGGAAACTCACTGGCCCAAGTAGTTCCAAGCGCCTCAGTCTGCTTCTTGTCAACGTGCGTGTCCGGGAAGAGCGTGACGAAGATCATCTGCATGCCCGACCCGGCAAGCGCCTGCGAAAGGAACTCCTCAGGGTCGTTCGGGTCGAACACCTTGGTGTGCTTCTTGCGGTCCTTCTCCCTCCATGAATATGTGTCCTCGTGCCAATCGTCGTCCTCCAAGTCCTCCTCGGCCCACTCCTGCGGTCGCGAGACACGTGGAAACTCGGTCACGACCGTGGCTCGCTACGACTGCACCCAGGCACCGCCCCGCGGCCGCTCGCTGCCCCAGTGCCCCAGAGGCGCGAAGAGCTCGCAAGTTCTGGCTGCAGTGAGTTGTCCCTGGCCTGCATGGGGCCCACAGCGCCCGGAACAGCTGCGGCGAGACGCAATTCGCGACCCTGCACGCGAGCCCACCTTGTCCAGCTGGTGGGTGTTCAGCGGCTTGTTGAACCGGGACACTGGCAGCGCGGACACGGCCGCGCATGCCGCTGCGGCGAGCAGCACGGCAGACGCTGCTCTCATGGCCAGCAGTGGACTGGCGGCCTGCGCCGAGCTCTCGGCAGAGCCCCTGCGGCCAATTGAATGCTGTCAGAGTTGCCGTCGATTCGGCGAGGGGCACTTGCCCGCCGGATGCCGGCATGGCAGCAGCCGAGGCCTCCACCGGGGGCGGGCTCGCGGCGTTCGTCTCCGGAAAGAACATGAAAGTGTTCGCAGCGGCAGTGTCGGCCATTGCCAAGATCGGCAAGGACTTGTACCTCGACGCCTCCGAGGACGGCGTGAGTTGCGGTGTGCGGTGTGCTGCTGCGGCGCAGGCCGCTCGGGATGGCGAGCAGCCGACGGAGAGGCGCCCGCCCGCGAGCCGTGCGTCCACTGCCCGCAGGCCACCATTGCTGCAACGGGTGGCTGCGTGCTCGTTGCCGGCGCAGATGATGCTGCGCGCTTTGAACGGGAGCAACAGCGTCTACCTTGCCGTCTTGTTCACTCGTGGTGAGTGCTCACGCACGCGCGATTACGTGGTCGTTTTGCTCGTGCGGATAAAACGGGTGAGCTGGAGATGCTCCGCGATGGAAGGCTGCGGCTTGTGCCCCTGGGTCGCGAACGCAGGTTTCTTCACGCATTTTGAGGCGCCGTCCGTCCGCGACGGAAGCCCCAGCGTGCGATGCAAGGTACAGGTCAAGGCAATGCAGCCTGTACTGACTGGCATTCGGTCCGTGGAGTCCACGCGCATCGCCCTCGCCAAGAGCGGGGTGACGTCGTACATCATTTTCCAACACCAATGCAGCAGCGGGGCAGTGAAGACGCACGCTCTCATGTACGAGGACACGGAGGTGTTTGCGGCAGTCTATGATCGCGCCCAGGCGTCCCACAAGTGAGGCTCCCTTCGCGCTCCAGCGCGCGGGCCCGCTCTTGAGGCACAGCGCTCTCGCTCCCATCGGCACCGGTCGCTCCCCTCCGCCATGGCCGCTGCTTCCCGCTCGCTCGCAGTTTCGTGGTTTCGTGTCGGACCCTGGACACGGCGCTAGAGCACCTTGGCGTGCCCCAAGAGGTGTTCGTGCAAGCTTCAGACGCCGGAATCGAATTTCGGGCGCACCACTTCGGACCGGCGCTCGGCGGCAAGGCCGCCTTCAGGGAGGACCTAGCGCGTGAGCTGCTTGCTCGTGGCCCGACGGAAAGGCAGTGGCTCGGCGCTTGAGCCCGGCGCTCATGCGGCTCGCTTCCCGGCTCCCTCCCACCCTCTGCCCGTCTGCCTGCGCAGACAAGGCGCATGTTGAGGCCTCCGTGTCGATCCGGGCGGACGACCTGGAGCGGGTCTGTGTGTCTGACACTGCGCCCGGCGTTGGCTCAGACGAAGACGGTCGCCCAACTGCCAGCTTCGTCACCACGCTGAGCGAGATGCGAGCGATGCTCGAGTTTTGCCGTGCGCCGGCAGTCGACATTGGCCACTTGTCCTTCTACTTCGACTCGGAGGACGGCGCGCCGATCCTGGTGACGTCTGAGCGTGAGTCAGGACCCAGGGGGGACGAGAGAGGGGCGGGCCAGGTCCGGCAAACCTTCCACCTCCTGCCGCAATGTGCGCTGCCGCCCAAACCCATCGGGGCTGCCTCTCGCAACCCCCCCCCCCCACCACCACCACCACGGTGTTGCTTGCGCACCGCAGGAAACGAGGATTTGGGTATCGTTGTGGACCAGGTGATGGCCACAATTGCAGATGAGGACGCGGCTGGGGGAGCTCCTCCTCGCGATGGCACGTCAGCCGCCCCGGCTGAGCGAACCGCCCTGGCCGCGGCTGCCGAACATGACGATGGCACCCCGGCCCGGGGGCCGGAATCAAAGCGACCACGCCCCGCCGGCCACTGACTTTGGGACGTCAAGGCGTGTGCTGTAGTGTGAGCTGGGCTGCTTGTGTGCACCGCTGCGCTGCCACCGTGGGAAAGGTTTGCACGGCAAGGCACTGTCACTCACCATCCCAACCTACAGGAACGACGTGGCCTCGACCAGCGCACCGGATGGCTCGCTGACGCCGTTGTGGAGACGCCTGGATCCCGTCGCGCGAATAATTTTGGAGTACCACAGCAGCAAGGCCTGCCGCGCGCAAGGCGGCCTGAACGCCATGAGGGACTTGACCATGCCAGCCTCGTCCTCAAAGCCGGACGGCTTCGTATGCGGCGGGGACATGCACGAAAAGTGCAGGCTGATGAGGCCAGCGTTGTAGCCCGTCCGGGTCGTCAAGGGCTTCCAGGCCGCGCGTGCCTCCGCACTCAGCCTCACGACGGGCAGGCCGACGGCCGCCAACGGGGCGGTCCCGTTCCCCCATGGCCGGCCTGGCTCCGCATCCGCCAGGCCGATTTCGGCTGCCGCGTCCCTCGGCAGCCCCAAGAACCGATCGGGCACGTCCCCACACTCCTGCACCAAATAGTCGTATCGCACGTCCAGCGGGAGCCAGGCGACCTTGCCCTGGGCCCGCGCCTCGGCGAGCTCGCTTGGGAGCGGGCCTGCTGGAACGTCCGCACGCGCCCCGCCTTTCGCGTAGTCGGAGTTGAATAGCTCAAGGCCGGGCACTCGCCCTTGGCGGATATCGTAGCTTTTGGGCCAAAGGCCCCCTTCGCGACTTGCACGAGTGAACTTGGCAAAGAGGTACAGCACAATCTCCATGTCCCCGAGGCGCCACTCCTGCCCCTCGCCTAGCTTCCCAGTTCGCGTCAGCTCCAAGATCTCGTCCATCCTCGCCTTGGACGGCTCGACCACCCACATCCCCCCGCTGATCTTTGCCGGGGCGGCACGGTTGTTGCAGTCGTTCGTGAATGCGGCCGTGAAGGACGGCTGCACGAGGAGGTGGTCCACGTTTCGAAGCATGAGGGTGTCGCTGTCAAGCCAAAGAAGCTTGCGAAACTCCGTCATGCCAAAAATGGTGAGCTTGTTGAATGCCATGCCCCAGAACGCCTGCGCGCCGCCGGATATTTGGTTGGTGAACTCCGTGATCGGGAGAGGCGACATGAATCGCAACTCAACGCCCAGGCCAACGAGGGCATCAGTGATGTCCTTGGCCAGCACGTGGCCCGGGTCTGTATAGTTGCACCCCCCGGGGGCTTTGTGACAGCTGGCCCGCCCACCTTTCATCAGCATCACGATGAGCCGAGGCACCCGGGTTTCAACGTCCCGCAGGCTTTGCATGAGCGCGAGGGCCATCAGGCCAGCGTCGTCATCGGATGCCATGGTGATAATTGCCGTGCCCTCCAGCTCCTCAGGCGTTGGTTGGTAGGAGCTGTCCACCGTCGTCCCGTTCACAGCCAGGCGCGGCGCAATGACTGCGCCATTCGGAAGTTTCGTCGCCGCGGCCGAGTCTGCAGTGCATGTTTGGGGGGGCTCACAGCGCTCGCTGCATCGGGAGTTCGAGCTCATGCGTGGCGCCGAGCACGTCCAGTAGCGTCGCCAAGCGAGACACGGCAGCAGGAATCGTCCCCAGGAGTTTGGCAGGCTGGGGACAGAAACCAGTGCGCCCGCTCCTCACCTGGCTGCTCTCGTCCCGCAGGGGTCGCTTTGCGTGAATCCCCAAACTTTGCCACCTGCAGCTTGAAGCGCGTGGCAAGAGCAGCCCCGCTGACAGCGGGGGACAACAGCGCGCCGCCCAGAACGGCGACTGCGCAAATGGAAATCAGCAGCCACGGGCCAGCCCCCCGCTTCGCGTTGCTGTTGCTTGGAGCGGCAGCAGCAGCAGGTCTGCTTCTTGCAGCGGATCGGGCCGCCATGCGGACCCTTCCCCCGCTTTGCCACCAGGCGCGGCGGTGTGTCAAAGAGTGAGCTGCGAGTCATATTGTCTGCCACCAAACATCGGCGCAGCTCGAACGGCGAATCTCGGCACCGGCTCCGGCACAAACGCGAGTGCGAGCGGCACTGCGCACCACACAAGCCACGGACACGAAAGAGGGTGCATCAGTCAAGCGGGACATACGCAAGGTAGCGGCTAAATCGCGGCGGGCAGCCCCGCTTGTCTGCGAGACCGTTGGGAAGTCGGCTGCTCGTCGCTGTCCGACCGAGGCCGGGATCGCCTCTGGGCTGGACTGCGGGGTGCATCGCTCCCAGCGCCCGGGTGCGTGCCATCGGCAGGATCCGTGGCCGGCCCGCCCTCGCCGGCGCCACCGTTTGCGGGCTGGCTGTCAGACTCGCTTGAGCTCGGACTTGAAGACCCACTCTCGCTGTCCTCTGCGTACTGCGGGTCAAACTCCTCTTCGTCTTCGTCGTCCTCATCGTCATCGTCTTCATCATCCTCGCTGCCCCCGCCGCCGTGATCGTAGTGCCTGTCGGGAGTGATAGGGAGCTCTTTCCCTGCGCCTGCTACGCCCCGTCGCTGCGACCGAACTGTGTCAAACACGCGCACACTGCCGTCCCACGAGGCAGTCACAAGCATTGGCTTGTCTGGGTGCCACGACACGTCTCGGATCACGTGTGTGGCCCCTTCGAAGCGAGAGACAATCTCGCCTGTGAGCGCGTCCCAGATTGAGACCCTGCCGTCCTGCGGGCAAGGTCTCAGCGGAACAGGATGGCGCGGCAGCGACGCTGCAGATGAGAGGCACGGGTGGCACGCGTTTAACAACGCACGCGGTCGCCAAATGAATCAACGGGCTCACGGCTGAGCCCGCATACGCGTACCGGCCGCCAGTCGAGCTCCACGGAGAGAACTTCGCGCGAATCAGTGTTGCTCGGACCGAGTGGCCGCGGTAGGTCATGGCCGACAGGTCACTTGGGTGCTTCCATTTGGTCCCCCAGCTGCGCGGGGAATGGGCCAGCGAACAGCAAGAAGACGGAGCGGGGTCCGTTCGGGTGTGCGCGTTCTCAAGGACGCTGGTTTCACGCCGATGAGCAAACAAATGCTGCGAGCTCACAAGGGGTAGTCCATTCCGCGGTAGTCCCATTCCGACCCGTCGCGGTCGGGCGCTGGCATCGCTGCTGCCTCGGCGTGAGTGGCCATCTTTCGCAAGTCCCACAGTTTCACGGTCTGGTCCTTGGAGTTGGACAGGACGTAGCGGCCGTCGCCCCTGGCATCGAGGCTGGTGATGCCAGCATGGTGGCCAGTGAGGTAGCCAGCCGCCTTGAGCAGCTGTCGCTGGGAGCGGTCGTACGTCGCCGGCATGGTGCGCCGGTCCCACACCTTGATCATGCAGTCGTCCGACCCGGACACAAGCACATGGGGGGTGTAGGCGGGGTCGGCGAAGCACACCGCGTTGATGTCGTCTGCGAGACGTGCGGGGTGGCTCAAACGTTGGCAGCTGTGAGCAACAGCGTCGTGCGGGCGCAGCAGGCAGCCTGCGCGCAACGAGAACGCAGTCTCACCGTGATGGGCAGCCGCTCTGTGAGCGACGCGCTTCCTTTCAATGTCATACACAACGAGCTCCCCCACACCATTGGACCGGTTGCCGCACCCGGCCAGCACCTCCTGGCCGCCGGCGCTGAAGCGCGCGCACCACGTGCCCAGGCCACAGGGGTCGTCTTCGTCGTCCAGACACAGCTGCTCGTGCAGCTCGCCCGCGCCGTCTTTCAGGTTGCACAAGTGCATTGTGTCGTGGATGGATGTGTACAGCACAAATTCGTCGTTGGGCGTCACGTCGGTGCTCGTGATCGTCCAGCGAACCTCCCTTGCATCGATGCGCTTTCGCAGCGTCCACGACGCCACGTCCATCACGAACAAGCTCTCGTCCTGGGACGCTACGATGAGGAGCTTGCCTGCAAGGAGAGAGAGAGAGAGAGAGTGGGTCGCGGGGCAGGGCACTCGCTGGGGATGAATCCCCGCTCCCGGCAAAGGACGCGCGATCGCGGCGCGGCCCTCTCCGGCGAGCGAAGCTCCCAGATTGCAAGGGCCCGTGCCTCTTGCTGCCAGCCAGTGCACGCGCGATGCTAGGAGCGCATGCGACACGGACCAAGCCTCACCCGACGGACTGAAGGTGCTGGAGTAGATGCGGGTGCGTCCGAATCCGAGCGCCACGGACGGCATGCCGTGCGGAACCAGCCGGGAGGCAAAGCGCTGCACTCCGCGGCTGCCAAAGCCACCCATGGCCTCCCGCTCACGAAGGAGCCGGGCCGTGTGGGGCGGTCGCAGGCGTCGCGGGGCTGCCTCCGGGCCGGCCGAGGCCGCAAGCGCTGGGCCGGGCGCGGCTCCGGCAGCTGCGCCCGTCGGCGCGCCCCCAGGGAGCAAGAACCCTTCCTCGTCAAAAGCCCGTGGCAGGTGCCTTGGCTCCGTCGGTCGCAGCGGCGCAAAGCCTCTGCCAAAGCGCCGCGGCATCCCGTCGCGACTGACGGAACCGCGAATCTCGCGAGACAGCGGCGAATGCTGCAGCGCAGCGGCTTGCTCTTCCTCAAATGCGTGGCGATTTGCGGCTGCGGGGACAGAGTCCTCAAGCAAACACGGGCGTCATCGGGAGCCGAGAGGCTTCCGCGACAAGAAGCAATTGCACATGCAAGCTCGGAACGACGCGGCGAGGCGCGCACCGAGCTGCTTCGGCGGCACGGCCGGCGCGGCACAACCGCGTCCGGAGAAGCTTCATTTTGCCAGTCGCGGGGTAGCGAGGGGGCAAGCGAGCAGGAGGGGCGCAGCCGCCCGACGCGCGCGATTCCACTCACCCGGAGTTTTGTCCACTCGCGTTTGCTGCGCGCCGACGCCCATTCCCATGCCGCCACGTGCTCGAGTCAACAAGGCCAGGAGCATCCGCAGCTGGGCGGCCTCATCGTGCTCTCCGTCGTCCGCCATGGTGGGGTGTGGCGGGAGTGTTCGCCCTCGCGAGCCGCGCTCCTTGCAGAGCATGACGTACCCGAGCTGGCATGCCCTTGTGGGCGAATTGCGGGCCAAGGAGGCCGGCCTTGCGCGCTAGGGTCTCCCTCACCAGCGACCAGGTGGTTCTGCCTGGCCTCCCTCGCGGTCATTGTGGTTGAGGCCAGGCTCTGGGCGGCTGTTCGGTTCGGGGCCGGAGCGGGAAATTCGCGCTGGCCGTGGCAGGAGCACACGAGCGTTTGGACCTGAAGCTTGCCCCAGTTCCGAAGGCCTTCGCCATTGCTGTGAAACGCGGAGCCCGCGCTGAGTGGTTATTGGCAGCCCCGCGCCTGCGCGAGCGTGGAGCTGCTCTCTCAGCTCACGAGTCATACGCAGGCACGCCAAGCTGGTGCGCAGCGACGCAAAGGCACCGAGAGCATCACCTGGAGCTCATGAAGTGGCGCACTGCCAGCATGCCTGCAAGCATGCCACCGACGACAGCAAGGCCGCCCACCAGATACCATGCCGACACATCATCGGCCTCGGGCGCAGCAAGCTCTGCCTCCTCGGCTCCAGGCTTCGCCGAGAGCGCCCCGTCCTGCGAGGGCACGCTCCTCTCCTGCGCAGTTGCTTCCCGCGCTGCGGGTGCAAGCGCCTTGGCCCCTGAGGACGTCTGCATGGAGCGGCGCGCGCCCAGGACCTGCTCCAGCGCGTCGCCGGCCACGCTGTCCGGGACAGTCCCGCGCCCCTGCGACATGGTACCGTCCTTTCCCATGTTCTTGAAGGCCTTGCTCCAGGCCTTGGAGTCCTTCGCATCGCGAGTCTTCTTGAGGGAGCGGGCGGACTTGAGCAGCTCCGTCGCCTTTGCATCGCCCTGCAGCGTGCGGTCGGTCAGCACCGCCTCAGCAGCCTCGTAGTCCTTCAGGGCGATGTGGGCCTGCGCGAGGAGCTTGAGGGCGGCGGGGGCCAGCTTCCTGCTCTCAGGGGCGTCAGCGTCCACCATCTCCTCGACAGCCTTCACCACCTGCTCCCACTGAGAGGTGTGGGCCGAGGCCACGGCCAACTGCCATCCCGTCTTGCTGCGCAGGCTGCGGTGCCGGGCCTTGCCCGCGGCATCCAGGGCGTCCACGCGGGCTGCGGAGAGGTGGGTGAAGCCGGTGCGGAACAGCTTGCACGCCTCTCGGAGAACCGACGGCTGCGATTCGCGCGGGTGGGGGGGAGGGGGGGGGGGCAAGGGCTCAAGGGCCTCTGTCCAATGGGCAGCACGAGCGCGCAGCACGAGGGGGGGGGGGGGGGAGGCCTCAGGTGTGAATCGCGGCCGGCACCGTCGAGCCCATGGGCAGGGCAGCGCAGTGCGCAATGCAGGGCGGCAGACTCACCCGCTGCGCGGGGGGTGCCTTCCTTGCGGATGCAACCATCGCACCGCCGCTGGAGAGCGACGCGGCAGCCGCGTCGAGGTGCTCTGCCGGCAGCAGATGCATGCGGTCATGCACCTTCTGAGGGGGGTAAGGCGGGAGGAGGGGGGGGGGGCGCGGGGGGAGGGGGAGGGTCGATTAAGGGAGCAGGCGCGAATCGTCGAGCGTCGCCCGAGCATGGGCGTTCTCGCGGGCGCATCGCCGGCGGGAGCGCGATTGTGGCCCTGTCTGCAGGGGGGGGAGGGGGGGGAAGCAGGTCCGCCCCGAGGGGCGATCTCGCGGGCTCACGTTGTGGGTGTGAGTGACGCGCTTGCCTGCGTTGGACCCGGTGAGGACGTCGACGTCATAGGCCCACTCCTCGTCCGAAAGGCGCTCCGCCACGACCTTGCCCGCGCCCTCGACAGTGAGGACGCGCGAGCCGATAGCGCGACGCGACGAATGGGCGGGGAGCCAGTGGAGCTCCGAGAGGTCGGTGATGGTCCGGGTGGCCTCGCCAGCAGGTGCACCGCGGACGTGAACGACCAGCTGAGGGCTAGAGCTCGCGGCGGCGGGCTCCTCGGTCGCGGCGGCGGCGGGCTCCTCGGTCGCGGCGGCGGCGGCGGCGGGCTCCTCGGTCGCGGCGGCGGCGGGCTCCTCGGTCGCGGCGGCGGCGGGCTCCTCGGTCGCGGCGGCGGCGGGGGGCGGGCTCCTCGGTCGCGGCGGCGGCGGGCTCCTCGGTCGCGGCGGCGGCGGGCTCCTCGGTCGCGGCGGGCGGCGGCGGGCTCCTCGGTCGCGGCGGCGGCGGCGGGCTCCTCGGTCGCGGCGGCGGCGGGCTCCTCGGTCGCGGCGGCGGCGGGCTCCGCGACAACCGCAGCGGCCTCCAGCTTGGCAGCCGGCTTGGGTCGAATTACCTCAACCACTTCCGCAAACTCGCCGCTTGCCATGCGCACGATGGAACCGGTGCGCAGAGCAAAAACCTCCGGCCAGTACCACTTGGGCTCGCCCTTCGTGGGCGCCTCGGGCTCCGCAGTGGCGGCGGCAGCGGCGGGGGAAGCGGCGGGGGAAGCGGCATCGGGAGCCGCTTGCGGCGTCTCTTCGGTCGCAGCGATGGAAGGCTGGGAGGATGACGGAGCTGCCACGGCCGACGCCATTGCTGCAAGGCGCGCACGGAAAGCGGACGGTCAAGGAGAGGTGGTGGTTGCGCTCCATTTCCGTGGCTGGCGCGTGTGTCGAGCAGGTGGAACACCCGAAGCACGCGCAGTCGACGCGAGCGGCTCTTCGACACGCGCCGCCCGCACCCGCTCGCTTCCCAAGCAGCCGACCAGACAGCGCGACTCCAGCTCACCGATTGCGCGCTGCTGCCCAGGCACTGCTTCGCGGTGCCGGGGGGCTTTGCAGCTGCCCGCGACGCCTTCGGTCTGCGCTCTGCCAGCTCGGGAACTTGCCGCCGCCCAAAGCTGACTCGTCACCCTCTCCAGCCAGAAGGGCAGCCGTCTGCTCGCCATGGCGGCTGCTAGTGCGGGCCCGGCCGCCAGGGGCGAGGCTCGGGCCCTTCACTGGGTGTTCAAGGTGAGCGCCGCCGAGGTGTTGCCGTCGCGGTCAGCTCGCGGCGGCCGCCGCGCATGCGACCACAGTGCGCCGGCTCAACGTGCAATCGACGCCTCTCGTCGCAGGTTGGAAGTTTGAGCGGCACGCTTCGCTTCCTGGGCTCTGTGTTCGGGATGAGGGCGCTGCGCCACGAGGAGTTCGCAAGCGGCTGCGAGGCAACGTGCAATGGGCCGTGAGCCGAGCGCCAGCGGGCGGCCCTTGCCACAAGCGCAAGTCCTCGTCGCAACCGCAGCGTTGCAGGACGAATGGCGGGCCAGGCAAGACATCCTGTCCCCACAGCCGATGTGCCTTGCCGTCGCGGGCTGCCTGCTCGGCTTGCCGTGTTGGATCGCGTCTCGCAGGTACGGCGGGCGCTGGTCCAAGACGATGTGTGGGTATGGTTCCGAGGACTCCCTGTTTGCGTTTGAGCTGACGTACAACTACGGCGTGGGCTCCTACAAGCGCGGCACGGACCTCAGACACATCGCCATTCGCTCCATCGAAGGCAGCGTTGGCTCGCCGTCGGCCGGCGTGGAGCCGCAGTTTGCTCCCTTCCAGAGGGCGAACCAGCTTGACGCGGCCGCCCGGCTCGGCGTTCCGGCCTCTCGCCACGCGGACGGGAGCGTCACGCTCTCGAGCCCGGACGGCTACCAGTTCTTGCTTGTGGACGACACTTGCTCGAGCGCTGCCACGGGCCCTGCGGCCAAGTCGGCCGTCGGCAGTGACCCCGTGCTTCTGGTAAGCCTGTGGGTTCAGAATCTTGCAGCGGCCCTGCGATTCTGGGAGGAGTCGCTCGGGATGGCGCGGGAGCCATCCGGTGAGGCAGTTCCAGGGGCAACGTCGCTTCCAAACGCCGCCTGGCTGCGGTTTCGCGGCGATTCTGGCCCCGCCCTGGAGCTTGTGGAGCTGCCATCAGGGGCCGCGGTCGACCGCGGAGAATCATTTGGCCGGCTGGCATTTGCCACACTACACAGCCCTGCGCTCATTCACGACCGACTGCTAGAAGAGGGGAGGATCCTTCCGGAAGGATCGGACCTCCCCCCAGTCGTCAGTGGAGCTTTTGCAGCAGGGGGGGAGGTGGGGAGGGCCTCCGGCCGAGCCCTTCACTCCCCTGTGGCGCTAAGCACCCCGGGCAAGCCCGATGTTGAGGTGGCGATTCTTCAGGACGCCAACGGCCACGAAGTGTGCCTCGTGGGAGCAGCGGGCTTCTCCGCACTGGCAGCGCACTCGCCTGGCGCGGACTTGATCAACTGGACCGCGCGGGCGTTGCTGGGCGGGGACGGCCACTCCCCGCCCTCGCCAGACCCGGACCTGGCAGCTGCCCACGCGGCAAGCAGTGGCGGCGTCGTGGAGGACATCTGCTCCGAGCGGGAGCTCGCAGCTGCCTCGAGGGGCCCCCCTCCCTCGCTGTCGCCGCCCCGCCCGCACCAGGACGGCGGCGCGGCCTCTGCAGACCCAGTGAATGTCATCAAGGCGTACGGCGTGTGGTGCAAGCACTGCGCCAAGGTGGCGCTCAAGTACTCCCTCATGGCCTCCGGCCTGCGGGCGCGCGGCGTCCAGGCCCGCTTTTACCAGGCCGATGTGGACATGGTTCCGCAGCTGCTGGCCATGGTGGACGGGGGGCTGTCGCGCGTGCCTGCGTTCCTGGCTGTGAGGGACGGGAGGGTGGTGGCCAGCTACACCGGCTCTTCCGAGCGGCGGCTGGCGCGGTTCCTGTGCACTGTGGCGCCGCCCGGCGACGGTGCTGGAATCACGCTGAGCGACGGGAGGGTGATTGGGGCAGTCGGAGCAGAGAGCGAAGGGTCGAGCGGCGCTGCAGGCTCCTCGGTGGCCAAGGCCAAGTGCGGGCTTTCGGAGGAGGGTGTGGGCCACGACGCGGGAGAGGGGTGGACGACAGTGGGCGCTGCTGGAGCGCGCGCGGAGAGCCCCGAGGACAGCTGAGTCCTGGTGGGGTGAGGTGTGCAGAGGCGTGCTGGGGCGGGGCCGGGTGGCGGGTGCCAGGCAGCTGCAATCGCTCCCAACCCATCGGCACGCAGGCCAGCGCGTGCTTTGCGCTTGAGGGGGCAGGCAGCGACAGCGCTGCGTTCCCGTGCGTGATTGGATAGTGGGCAGAAGGAGGAAAAAACGTGGAGGTTCGAGCGAGAGGAGCGAGGCACACACACACGGCCGGGAGCCTGCGGCAGGCGCAAGCGATCGGGTCGAGTGCACGGCGCCAGCTCAGATGCTCAGGGCCTCGATCGCGTCCTCGATGGTGTGCGCAAAGTGGGACCTTGGCTTGGCAGCGCCGCGCATGGCAACCAGCTTGGCGTCGGCGTCCAGGCGGGAGCAGGCCGACCTGGCCTCCGGGCTGACCAGCAGCGCCGTTGCCAGGCCCGAGAGGGCCGTCGCGCGGGAGGACTCGGGCGTGTCCTCGGGCATTGCCACAGCCAGTGAGGCGGTGGCAATCTTGACAGCCGCTGCCTCCAGCGCGGCGTTGCCTGCCAGCAAGTGGCCAGTCCTGGTGACGTGCATTGCAAGAGCAGCGGCCGCGTTGTGAACCGCGAGTGCGGCCCGCGCCCGCAGCACGGGCTTGACGTCGGTTGCTGCCGTGGCTGCAGCCTCAGCAATGTCCCCCGTCATTTCAAGGAGCGCTTCGCGCGATGAGGCCTTGACCAGAAGATTCACGAGGAGGCCGATGGAAGTGGCCCGCGTGCCAAAAGCAGCCGACGGGTCGGCAGCGCGAGCGACGGCCTGCGAGGCAACGGCCGCGGCCTTGGGAGCCAAGTAGGTGGCGCACCCGTCCTCATGCAGGCACAGCTTGCGGAGGAGATCGTAGGCTGCGGCGCACTCGGCAGCGGGCCAGCCGGGGCACTTGGCAACGATGGCAGACACGGCCCGTGGGGGCAACTTCGAGCTGTGGTAGAGGCCCTCGTTGGAGAGCACTTCGAAGAGAGGGTCGAGGGCAGCGCGCTCGTCCATCGTGAGGGCGAGGCGACGCACGTCTGCGTCAGGGCTGGCCGAAACAGCGTCGCTCTTGACGAGGAGCGAGGCCTTCACCTTGTCAAAGTTCATGGGTCCGATGGACACCGGCGCAAGCACGGGCGCAGTGCGCAGCGTGCGGAGCGAGCCGGCACTTGCCCCAGCTGCCGCAGCCGAGCTGCTGCTGCTGCTGCTGCTGCTGCTGCTGCTGCTGCTGCTGCTGCTGCCGCCGCCTGCTGGAGCTGCGGAGAAGGCTGCCTTTGCGCTCTCCTCCTCGTGCACCTTCAGCACGAAGTCGCGAACCTGCTCCAGGTACCCTGTGGGGATGTCGTTGTCCACGATGAATCGCTGGGTGATGGCGTACGACTCCTCTGCGGACGGGGCCAACGGCAGTTCGGGTTTGGCAGGGAAAACGAGCGGGGGGGGCGCTGGGGGGGGGGGGGGGGGGCGCGGGGGACAGGGGAGGCAGCAGCATTGCTTCAGGCGAGGTGCGCGGGGAGGCAGGCGGCGGGCAGAGCGGCAGGGGCCAGGCAAGTGCATGCCTTCACAGTCGGTTGCTGCCGGCCCGCTGGCATGGCGCGCCAGCCAGCCGCCCGCTCACCGTCCAGGTTGAACTTGAGGTCCATGGTCTTGAGCCCTCCGCCTTCCAAGTCCAGGGTCACCGTGCGGACGACGTCCCAAGGCCCGTCGTCGCCGGCACCCTGCACGGCGCCGATGTCGGTCCATGCGCCGGCCGCGTTGGACCACGAACACATCATGATGGAGCCGTCCTTGCGCTTGAAAAAGGCCTGTTCTCCCTCGTGGGTGCCTGCCACGGCGGCGCGGCCGTCGTAGTTGCCCTTGATGGGCAGCCCGCCCAAGCCCCCGCTGCTGCTGCTGCTGCTGCTGCCGCCGCCGCTGCCGCCCGATTCGGCGGCCTTGGACTTGGGCACGATGGCGTCCTGCACAAACTGGGCCAGGACCGGCTCGTCGGCCTTCCTGGCTGGGTCGCGGGTCCAGTGGTAGACGTGACCCTTGCGCGACGTGGCGGGGTGCTGGCACACCGTGATGACGTCGCCCCCGGTGCCCGGAATCTCCGTGGCGCCCCAGCAGACGGACGGGTGCTGGATGGACTGGACCACGGCACCGGCGGCAGTGTCGATGACGCGCACCACAGCGTCCTCAGACGACGCGAACAAGAGGCCGTCAGAAGTGGAGTCCACTCGGTAGGCGAAGGGGACCTCCCCTCTCGCGCTCACGGGGTTGCTGAAGGTCGCGACGAGGTCGTACGCGGCGCTCCAGACCCGCACGGTTCTGCAGCGGGCGCACCGAGGCGAGACACGAGGCAAAGGGACGCGACGAGAAGGCGTGGCATCGCGCAGCAGCAGAGGCGCCGCCGCTGCCGCCACCGCCGCCGCCGCCGCCGCCGATGCCGACGCTGACGCCGACGCCGCCGGCGCCGACGCCGACGCTGCTGCCGACGACGACAACTCAAGCAGCGCTGCGACTGAGCCGGGGCAAGCGCTGCCCACGAGTCGGGGCAACACCGCCCGTCCAGACGCGACATATCCGAGCCGCGCGCAGCATTGCCCGGCACGCTTGCAGGCGCGCTGCTCGTCTCACCCGTCGTTGGCGGCCGACGCGAAGCCGCCCCCAGGCAGGGGTGCCAGGTCCCGCACCGCCTGCTCGTGCTGCGTGAGGGTCTTGAACACGCTGCCCGCGCGCCACACGCGGATTTTGAAGTCCACGTGCCGGTCGTCGGCAGTCTTGACTCCAGTGGAGCCTGCAGGGCGAGGTCGCACAGCAGGGGCACGGCGAGAAAGCGATGACGGGCGTGCGACTGCCCACAGCGCGCTGAGCGACGCGCCGTCCAGCCGCGCCTCGGTGTCCTCTCACCTGCTACCACGTCGCCGTTGGGGAGGCAGAGCACTGAGATTGCGTTCTCCATGCCCCCGAGCGTGGATTTGCACGCGCCGGAGTCCACGTTCCACACCTTGGCCGAGCCGTCCCAAGACCCCGAGACCAGGGAGCCATCGGGCGCAACCGACAGGCTGAGGACTCCGCCGGTGTGGCCCTCAAGCGTGCGGACCAGGTCGCCTGCGCGCGAGTACACGCGGATTGCCTTGTCCGACGAGCCTGCGGCGAATCCACCGTCAGGCAGCGTCGCGGAGGGCGGAAGCACAGCCAGAGCGCGAACGTAGTTCGCGGCCTCCGGGCAGACGTGGGCGGCCGCAAAAGCCTGCGGTCAAGGAGAAGTAGGCGGCGCCACAGGCCGTGCGTAAGGTTGCGGGGCGAGCGCTGCCAGCGCACGGACGCTCCGGAACCGGAATCATCTCACACCGGCCGCCTCCGAGTCACTCGATGTCCGCTTCCAGATGGTCACGAGACGGTCGTCACCGCCTGTAACGATCGTGTCGGAATCCAGAGCAATGACGCATTGGACCTGCGAGTGGACGGGGAGAATTTCGAGCACATGCGTTCTGGGTTTGCCGCCCGCGCCACGGCACAGCGGCGCCCAGGCGGCACCTGGTGGGCCGCCCCGCGACGGTTTCCGTGGAAACTGGTCCGCCCTGCAACGCCCTGCGCGCCTTCTGGCTCACAGGCGCCTCCGGAGTTGGCAAGAATTCGCCAGAGAGCACAAACTCCTTTCCCATCGGGCGCTTGGCATCCGAGCCTGCTCCCGACGAGGAGGACGAGGAGGACGAAGAAGAGCCGTCGCCTGCTGCTGCCATGGGTGCCTCCCGCGCGATGGGCGGCGCAAGTGTGCGAGCCGCCGAGTCCGACGGCTGCGAGCCATTGTGCAGAGCGCCAATCCTGACTCCAATGTTCGTTCGTGGCCGCGCCCTGGATCCTTCTGCCTGGGCCCTTGCCAAGACGCAGATTCTTCCTGCTGCTTGTGACTTCGGCACTGCTTGCACTCGCCAAGCAGAAAACGGGGCGAGATGCATCACCGTTTGCGAGCGGCAAGCTCTGCCATTGTACGTTGTGAACACTGTGTTGCAAGCACGTGCAAGCTTTTGGCAGCCCCACCTTCGCGTCCTGAGGCCTCGCTGCTTCGCACGTCATCTCTGTTGGCCACCACACGCGGGCTCCGCTGCTCGCGAGTGAAATTGGGCTCGAGGGGTGTGCCGCCTGCCGCAAGCGGGGTGCGTTGCCGGCCCCAGCGCGCATTATCAACGCGTTGCCAGCGTGTACACGCCCCGTGGCACACATTCCCACGTCGGTGGTGCGAGTCGTTCGGCCGCCGGAGGGCAGCCTCAGGCGACTCGACGAGCGCTGCTCGCCACCGGCAGAGCCGGTTGCTGGCTGCTTTGGCCGAGGCCGCACCCACCTGCCCAGGGCCCCCTGGGGCGGCAACGATGGACGATGCCGTGGCATGGCAGCAGCAAGCCGTGCCCTTCATTGGCAGGGCCGTTTTTGGGGCGTCAGCGCTCGGGTTTCTTCACCCAGAAGGGCCGGAGCTGTACGTCGCCGAGGGGGGCGGCTGCTCGCTCGTGACCTCGCCCAACGAGCTGTGGCAGGCGCCGCAGAAGCACCAGCAGCTTGCCAACAGCCTGCTCGCAGGCCTGGACGCAGGCTTCCGCGACGGGGCAGCCACGGTCGCGGCACTGGCCCGGCCCGCCAGCGACCCTCGCTCTCTCAAAGCGCTGCCCGAGCTCCCCGAGCCCGACAACGCACGGAAGCGCTTCGAGCGCTGGGCGCTGGCCGCCAGCGATGGCTCCCGGCTCGCGCATGTCATGACGGATGCAGTGGACAGCGTGAGCCCCCGCGGCGCCGCTGGCATGCGGTTGCAGCTGCTGAGATCGCTCAGTTGGCGCCCGACCTGCGAGTCAACAGCGCCGGCAGCCTGGTTGATCCCCGCGCCGGTGGCCGCCCGCGCCCCCCCCGCCTTCGTCTTCCGCTCCGCGCAGTTTGGAAACAACCTGTGCCACATCATGGCCCTGACCGGGGCCGTCGAGCCGCTGCTGCTCGCGCTGCAGTCGCTGCGAGAGTGGCGCGTGCAGGCCCGCTTGATGGAGCGCGCCGCACCGCTCCTCATTGCCAACGGCCTCTTGGACCCGCGCTTCCAAGAGGCGCAGAACCCGATCCTTGGGGTCCTGGACCTCGTGAAGGAGCAGGCGGCGGCCGCGAGCACAGCGGCCAAGCAGGCAAAGGTGCGCGAGGAAGCCGACTCCATTCGGGCCAAGACCGTGGAGGTCCTGGAGGCTGCCAAGCGCTCCGCCGACTCGCGAATCGAAGACATGCTTCGCAAGGCGCCCCTGGAGAACGAGGAGCGCGCAGCTCGGGAGGCCGCCAGCGGACCCGTTGTCGGTTTCGGCGCAGCGCTCGGCGCGGTCAAGGAGCTCTCGACGGAAGACAGCCTGGACAGCCAGGGCCTGTCTGCCATGGTCACAGAGGCCGGGCCGGTGGTGGACGTCCGGTCCCACTTCGCTCAGATGTCGGTGGCAGTGCGCAGCGCCGGCGGGGGCAGTTTCAAGGTGCCCGTCGCGATGGTCGAGGCGCCCTCTGAGGACGAGAGCGAGGGCAGGGGCTCCATGGGCGTCTTGAAGCCACCCCCCTCCAGTGGCCCTGCTGCCAGCGGCAGCGCGCCTGGCGAGGCCGACCTCACCGGCGAACCGGCGGCCAAGCTTGCGTGGGGGGACGTTGTCGGCGCGCTGGAGATTGACAAGTATGTGACAGACCCCTCGGGCAGCGACTCGGATTCGGACTCGAACTCTCTCAGCAGCGAGGACGCGTCTCGCAGGGCCCCGCGGCCGCCCCGCTTCTGGGTGCAGGGCGGGCCCGATGACCCTGCCAGGCCGGCTCTGCAGGCCGCCGCGTCGGTGAGTGCCTTCTTCGCCGCGAGTTCTGCGGCCCGCACGGAGGCAAAGTCGTCCCAGGGCGTGACGGCGCCGGACGGCGTCATCAGCCCTCGGGAGGCCCCCAGCGAAACGGGGTCGATGCTGGCCGCGGCTGCGGATGACGCCGTCAGCGTTGTGTCCTCAATCGCAGACGGCAGAGCGGCACCGCTGGCCGGGGCGGCGACTGCAGGGGAGATGGACCGTGAGGACCTCATGACCCGGATCCTGGACTGGGTTGAGGCAACGCAAGACCAAGACGACGTCGCCAGGGAGGTGAGCAACGGCGTCAGCCAGCCGGCGTATCCAGACGACTTCCTGCCCGAGCTGTTCCAGGCCGCGTTTCGCCGGGAGGGCGCTGCGCCCGGTGCCGTCGATGGGGCGCCGCCCCCGCCGGCGGCCCCCTCGCGCCCCGGCCACGCCGAAGCCGTCTCCGAGGCGTTGGCTGTGCTGTTTGCCAGGCCCGACCCGCCGTCTGCTAGCGAGGTTGCGGCTGCCAGCGCCGCGCTTGGCCAGGCCGAGTTCGCCATGTGGGTCCTGAACCGCCACACCGATTACTGCCGCGCGGGGTCGGCGTGGTCGCAAGGGGGCGGCGCCGCTGCGGCCAGTGCCGCTGGCGCGGCCAGCCCTGTCACTGCAGCAGCCGCAGAGGCTGGGGGCGACGCTGGGCCCGCGGCCGACGCCGCCGAGGAGGCCAGCGCGCCTCAGCTGGGCATGGATCGGTGGTGGGCCGTGGGGCAGGACCCGGCCGAGGAGGTTCTCGGCCTGGCCTCGGAGCGCGGCGTGACGCCCCTGATGATGGCGGCGGTGGGGGGCAGCGGGAGCAGCACCGCTCTGGTGGCCGACATGGGGCCCGCCTTCATGACGCCCGCCAGAGCGGCCGGCCAGCTCGTCGCCACCTCTCTGGAGGACATCGTCGCTGCGGCCAAGCGGGCGGCCACCGAGCAGCACGTTAAGGCTGTGGTGCAGGCCATGGCCGCCGCTGGGCAGGGCGGCCAGTCCGCAGCGGAGCCGTCGGTGGCCGAGGCATTCGCGGCTGAGCCGTCCCTGGCCGACGCGCCGGTCGCAGACTTTGGGCAAGCTGACTCGCCTTCCAAGGTGGCCTTCAGCGAGGCGGAGGAGACGAAGGACGACCGTGGGGGCGACGGCGGCGCCGCCACTGCCGCCGGCGCCGGAGCCGGGACAGGCCTGGCCCCCGAGGACTCCCAGCCGTGGCTCCGCGACACAGACACGGCGCGCCAGAAGGTGCTGCTGGCGGCGGCCCCCACCTCGCTCGGTCCCGTGCCCAGCACCGTGTTCGGACGCAAGGCAAAGGTTCTCGCTGAGCTCGAGGGCACGGACGTGACTGTCAACTTTGCCCCGCCGTCCACGTCCCTCGCGGAGGGCCGCGGCCTCAGCCCCTGCCACGTGGCGGCGCTGCTCGGGAACGCGGATGCGCTGGCGGCGCTGGCCGCAAGGGGGGCTGCCGTCGACGCCGAGCTGCCACGCAGCCACGCCACTCCCCTCTCGCTGGCTGCGAGCGGCCTGTCCGGCTGGAGCCTCCGCCGGCTCCTCTTCTCGCGGCTCAACGCCCGGCTCCTGCTGCTGGCAGAGCGGGCACGAGAGGATGGCGACATGGCCCTCACGGAGGCCTTCAAGCTCAAGCTGGCATTGCTCGACGCGGGTGCTGCTCCCGCAAAAGACCCCGCCGCTGGCTCCGGCGGCCGGCGCGCCCCGCTTCCCAGCGGAGCGCGCGAAGTGTGGGACATGCCGGCCCTTCCCGACCAGGACGCGGTGGCTGAGCTGCTCTCCGCCAGGCACGAGCGCCTGGAGGGCATGGAGCGCCGGCAAGCTGGCGTCGCGCTGGCCGCGAGCGCGGACATGCGGTTCCTGGCGGACGTCGACTCCGATGTGCAGAAGGCGCTAGACGCGACGTGGCTCGCTTCGGGGCCATCGAAGGAGCACAAGGGCCGCCGGGAGCGGCTTGAGGCCGAGCGGGCGGCGCTGGAGGCTGCGCGTGCGCAGTCCCGGAGGTTGCTCGAGCAGAGGCTTGCGAGGGCGGAGCTGCGGCGGGGGGAGATGCTGCTGACCAAGGAGGACGGAGCCAGGCTGCTGGCGGCGCAGTGGGTGCCGGCGCGGGCCGAGGACGAGGCCGTGTTCGTCGCTGGGCTGATGGGCATCGGGGCAGACCTGGCCGCGATGCCCCTGCGGGAGGCAGCGGCGCAGGCGGCCATGGAGGCCGTGAAGCTGGAGGCGGACGGCGCGGTTCTGCCCGAGACGGAGGGCGGCGAGTGGGCGGTGCTCCGCGGCGCGCTAGAGGCTGTGGCTTGCGAGCTGAGCGCGGAGGGGCGGCGGGAGGCAGCGGCTGGATGGCCCCTGCCCGAGGACCCGGAGGATGACGAGGAGGATGACGAGGAGGGTGACGAGGAGGCCGACGAGGAGGCAGCAGGTGACAGGGCCGGCGGCGACACGGACCCTGCTGACGTGGGCCCTGCGGCTGTTCCTGGCTCCCGGGCCCCCAGCGACCGCGGAGCGGTGGCGGACGGCGCTGCCACAGCACTCAGGGGCACGAAGCGCTTCGCTTGGATGTCCAAGCAAATGCTCCGCACAGCGGTTTCGCGCCTGCCTGAAATGCTGCAGTTCTGCCGCGAGCGCGCGTGGCGCGAGCTGTCGCGGAGCCGGGCGGTGGCGGTGCTGCTGAGACACGGAGCCCGCGTGGGGGGCGCCCCTCGGGCCGTTGCGACGCCGCTGCTGCTGGCCACGCTGTCCGGGAGCGTTGCGGTGGTGGCCACGCTGGCAGCCAACGGGGCCAGCCTGGCCCCCGGTGACGTGTCGACGCCGGGCTCGTTCGCCTGGGCGGCGGCGCACGCAGCGTCGCCGGCGCTGCTGCTGCTGGCGCTGCGGACGGCGGACGGGGGCGACATCTGCGGCAGCGAGTCCCTGGTGGCGGCGGCGCCAGCGGCGGCGCCAGGCCGTGCAGCTTGCGGGGCGTCCGCGCCGGAGGCAGGCACGGCGGCAGAGGGTCTTCCCCGCTTCGACGACGCCGTGTCCCGCCTTCGGCCGCGCAGCTCGACGACGCTTGTGGGCCTGCTCCCACTTCTTGCCGCCGGCGTGCCTGCCCGGCGCTGCCCGGAGAGCACCGACGCTGTCGTTCTCAAGGCGGTGGACGGCCGCGAGACGCTGGGCGAGCAGGCCGGCTTCGCGGACGGAGCGGGCCCTGAGGACGAGGAGTTCCGGGACCAGGCGGCCGGCGACGCGACGCCGGACCCCGAAGCACCGCTGCTGCGGCAGACGGCGTCGGCTCTGCTGCTCTGCGCCAGCCTCCCGGCCGGGTGGCCCGAAAACTCGAGCGCGGTCCCCGACCCGCCTGTGGCGGAAGCAGCGCCCGCTGTGTGGGCGGGGGGCGTCCGCACCGACCCGCAGAGCCTGGCGCTGCTGCCGCTCAGCGTGGAGGAGGCAGAGCAGCGGATGAAGGAGGCGGAGGGCGGCGACGACGACGATGACGACGTGGAGCCCGTGCCGCCCACGCAGCCCGACCCAGGAGCAGCGACGCGGGCGCAGCCAGACGGCGCTGCTGCAGTCGCCGGCGACCCTACAGACCCCGACGAGGACCCTACGGGTGCGGGGCAGGATCCGCGGCGAGCGGCCCCAGTGGCCGGGCAGGCAGCCACTTCTGGCAAGCTGCGGCCTGTCGCGGCGGCTTCAGCCGAGGCCGCCGCCCTGGCTGCCGCCGCCGCAGCGAGCGACGCGGTGCTGCTGGCCGCGGCCAACCGCCTGGACGGCGCGCTGGCGCTGGCGGCGCAGGTGTGCCGCGCTGACGTCCAGCCCACCGTGCTCGGCGCGGCAGGGCTCACGCTCACGGCCGCTCGGGCCGCCGTCGACTGGTGCTCTGAGGGCCTCGCTGGGAGGGTCTGCTTCCCTGCCGCGGATGACGTGGAGGCTCTGCCAGGGGAGGCGGCGCCCGTTCCCGTGCAGAGCCAGAAGTGGCTTGACGACACCTCGGCGCCAGGCACGCGCTTCTGGCTCGTGGACCCCTCCTTCGGGTTCACTCCGGAGGGGCTGCGGGAGGCTGTGAAGCAGCAGGCGGAGCAGGCTGGCTCTGCCGAGGCGCGGGGAACGGAGCGGCCGGAGGCGATTCTCAAGTGGGTCCGGTCGGCGTGGAGCGTGTGCGCGGGGGAGGATATGGCCGAAGCTCTGCACATTGCCGCCAGACGCGGGAGCTCCGGCTGGCTGCTGGCGCTCGCGCCCGTGGCGGAGACGATGGAGACTCGCGTGGTGGCCGCTCGGCCGTTCCTTCCCAGCGACGTGCTGGAACGCAAGGCTGAGGACGTCCCCGCGTGGTACACCGACCCGCAAGCCCTGCCGGAAACGCAAGCTCTGCCGGAAATGCAGGCGGTTTCGCTGTCAGAGGCGGCTGCGCTTTCGGATGCGGCAGCGCTTGCGCCGGGAGTGAAGGGACAGGCCCTCATGGTTGCCAGGCTGGTTGCCATGGCACCGGGGCTGGTCGCCGCACTGGGCGATGCGTGGCGCGCTGCTCTCTGGAGGGACCTGGTCGCCGCCGCTGTGTCCAGCGAGGCTGAGGCGCAGTCGCCCGACGAGGACGACCTCGCGCCGCCCAAGGGCAGGTCCCTTTGCGGCGGCCCCTCCGCCTCGCGTGCCCCGTACGCGAGGGCGGAGGGCGAGTTGCTCGCCGAGCACCGGCAGCAACGCGGCTGCGACGTGGAAGCCTGCAGCGTTCAGTGACGGGCGCGCGCCCATTCAACTTGTGTGGCTTGTGTGTGTTCGCATGGCGACGACGACAGCGCGCTCCTTTGCATTTTTGTTGCGCTACGCCAGCACCAGCTTCCCCCCCTGACAGCGTTGCGTGGGGCTCGCAGCACGGGTGCCGGCGCATGACCTACACCGTGCACTCGCGATCTTTGCGCCAGCAAGCATTGAGCCCCCCCGCCGTGGCGGAGCAGCGTTGTGACTCCGTGGATTGTCCACCCACCGCACTCGCCGAGGTCCCCTTCCAGGGCCTCGCTCCAGGTGCCGACATGGCCCACGTGGCAAGCGCCTCGGGTGCTGGCAGCGCCTCAGCTGCGGGCGAAGGGGCCGCTGCAAGCGGCGCAAGCAGGCCGGAAAGCTCGGCGCCGGTGGTGGACCGCTCCTCCGTGGAAGGCATCAAGGCCAGGTACCGCGGCAACGCTCTGATTGAGCGGCTGAGCTATCTTGGGGAAGTGGCCCCCGCCTCGCGGTCGTCGGCCATGGCTCTGGCTGCTGCCGAGAGCAAGGCTGTCGGATCAAACACTGGACTCTACGCGTCGCTGTGCGAAGCAGCGGGCACCGACCCCGATGCCGAATGGGTGTCCGCCACCAAGGCGCGCGTTCACACGCGGCAGGAAGCCCTGGAGCGGGAGCTGAACATGAAGCTCGCGGCGCAGGACCGCGACGCGATTTTCGTGAGTCGGCAAGTTCGGCACGGATCGGCCATCTGCTGTCCGCCCTGTTCTCGGTGCGGCTCGGGCCGCTGCGGTCGCGCTGGACCTCATTTAATATGCGACTGCGCTATTGACTTGTTGGTGTTTGGGGTGTGGGGGGGGTGCTGTTGTTGCTCCTGTTGTTCTGCCGCAGGAGGCGCACACGGCTGTCGCCAAGCATTTCGCCGACATCGGCAGCCCCAAGAGCTCCATCGCCTCGTTCATGCGCGCCCGCGAGTACTGCACGCCTAGCCAGCTGGTTAGCAACACAACGGATGCGGCCAAGGTCGCGCTGGGGGCGCAACAGGTCTCCAGCGTGGAAGGCATCATTCGCTCCACGCTGAGCGGCGCCACGCACGCCACCCCGCAGTGAGTCACCGCCACGCGCCCCTGTTCGCACGACGAGGAGCACGCTCTGTGGCGCCTTTTGTCGCTGAGAAGCTCCCTCCTCCCCGCAGGCGCGCTGCTCGCTTCGCGGCCGCACCGCCCGGCTCGCAGGGGCTTCCATACATGTGCCGCCCCTTTCCCCGCGCCGCGCCCGAACGTGCGACCGCAGGGACCATGCCCTGCTTCACGCCGTGATGGGCGCTGCTCGCCTTCAGCGCGGCAACTTCGCCGGCGCGGCGCAGTCGTTTCTGGCCGCCGGCCCGGCGCTAGACAGCTCCGTTTCCGACAGCATCCACCGCGATGATGTGGCGGTGGCCGCCACGCTGTGCTCGCTCGCGGCCATGGATCGGTCTCGGTGCATTCGCATGGTGAGGTCACCCCTGTCGCCCCGCCCAGCAACCGCGGGACTCGTGCCTCCCAGGCTCAAGCGCTCGCTTTGCAAGTCGCTCCGCGGTGCCCCAGCACTTGGTCGCTGCCTCCCTGACAGCGCGTCACGAACCATCCCATATGGCGCCGCGGCTGCCTTGGCTCGAGCAGCGAGCCTGCTTCGCCCAGTCCGGCGTGCCCCCACCACCACCACCGCCGTGCCCACCACCGTGCCCACCGCCTCTTCCTTTCACCTGCCTGCTTCCCCCCCCCCCGCATTCCCCGGTGCGTGTCTGGTTGCCGGGCTGCAGACTCAAGAGTCCATCGACTTCCGCCGCACGGTTGCCGCTGTGCCGGACGCCGAGGCGCTGGCGGCTGACTACGCCCGCGGCCAGTTCGGCGCGGTGATCCGCGGTCTGGATGCCATCGAGGTGAGCGACGACCAGCGCTGTGGCTGCTGCAACTTCTCCCTGCAACAGCTCCCCCCCCCGCTCCGACCCACACTGCCTGCGCCCTCGATCGCCCAGTCTCCACCCCGCTCCGCTCCACCCCGCTCCGCCCACCCCGTCCCCTCCGCGCCCCTGTCCTCCTGCTGCAGCCGTCCTTGACCCACGACGCCCTGATCGGCCCGCAGTGGTCTGCCCTCAAGCACAGCATCATCTCCCGGGTGGTGTCCGACGCCGTTGCGCCTTACGCGCGAGCCTCCATCGCGGCAATGAGCAAGCGCCTGAGCCTCCCCGAGGCGCAGCTGAGCGACGTCGTCGTCTCCCTCATCGCCCGTGGGTTGCTGCCCGCGAGGCTGGACGCTGCCGGCGGTGTTATTGTCGCCAGGTACTCAGAGCAGCGGCCTGCCGTCTTTGCCGAGGCCACCGCGCTCGCTGAGCGGATGGCTCGCGAAACCAAGCAGACGCTGCTGCGGGCGAGCATGGAGCAGCACCACCTCGCGGTCAAGCCCCCCAAGAACCGCAGGACGGGCCTTCCGGTCGGCATGGCCGAGGGGTTGGAGGTCTGATGCCGGGCGCCGACTTGCGCCCTGCTTGCCGGCGGCAGGCCTGGAGGGCCCCCGGCGCGCTCGCGCGTGCGTTCGCGTGGTTGAGAAAGTGCATGTGACCGCTTGAAGCGACATCCCTAGCGGGGGCAGGCCGCGGCGCGGCGGTGGCGCGGCGGCAAAGCACGTGCACCCGACCTTGAGCAGCCATGGACGCACGGCCAACACGCACAATACCAAACGCGCACGCCATATCGCCGCCCGCCCGCCCCAAGGCCACGGAAACAGTGAGAGGGGGGACTTCGGGAGCAGGGGCGACTGGGCGGGGCGTCGGTCAGGCCTTGAAGAGCAGCACGGCCTTATCGCCGTAGTAAAAGAAGCACATCCGCCTCGACTCGTGGGTCACGAGGGAGCCGAAATGCTTCCCCATCACGCAGTGCCAGTGCCTCCCAAACGTCTCGTTGAACTTGTCCCGCACAGCCGCAACCGCGGCGTCGCCGTCCGCCTGCCAGTCGGTGATCTTGTCGATTTCCAGCTTGGACTGCTCCACGGCCATCCGCAGCATGTCGTCGGGCATGTCCGCGGGCCACAGCACCTTGGCCCCCCACATGGTGCGCCACGCCTCGCTCGCCGACTCCTCGTCGCCTGCCATGGCCGCCTGCGCAGTGCCGGCGATGGGCGCAGGCCGCCCCAACGGCACCGCACCAGGCTCTGCCGCCGGGCGGCAACTGCGCGCGCCGCCTGCACCGCTGCTCGCCGGCGCTCGCCACTCCGGCACCGCCCTGTGCCGCGTGGCGCATGAGCGGGCAAGGGCGCAGCACGTGCGTTTCGCCATTGCCGCTTGGTCTGAGGTGCGTCGTTGAGTCGCGGGCGGCGCACATACCTGATACAGCTCAAAGCCACGCACGCAATGCACTTCTTGCCAATGGAAGCATTCCCGCCCCCTCGGGGTCAAGACACCTAGCAAAGCGCTGCGCTCCGCACGTCCTCCCTGAAGGGGTCTTCGAAACTCGCGCCTGGCCTGGGCTCCCCTGGCGTGAACTCGAACCAGTCGCCGTCGCAGGGCTCATCGTCGCGCTCGCCGCGCAGCACCCGCGCCTCGAAGTAGCTGTGGTTCTCGTCCAGGGCTGTCCTCCACTCGTCGCTGTAGTCGTCGACCAGCTCGCTGAGCGCCGCGAAGAGCGGCCTCACGATGAACGAAATGAAGCCAATTTGGCACTTGGGCATGCTCCGGTTGGTCCGGTCGAAAAAGGTCGACACAGGCAGCCCCTCGTGGCGCTCGCAGTCGCCCACGTGGTAGAACTCGCTCATGCACCGGGCCGCCCACTTGCGGTACACCGCCAGCGGCTTCACGGGGTTGCTGACGTCCGCGGCATGCAGCGTGAGCTTAGCGATGACCATGGAGTGCTGCTGCAGCTCCGCCACGGGGGCCGACACCACCGAGAGGCGCGCCTTGCGGGCCCCGCCGCGCTTGTTGGCGTCGCCAGGCGCGGAGGCGGCGGACTTGCCGCCGAAGCGGTACCGGGCGGCGAGACTTGCGCCGATGGTTGCAGCAACCGCGCTGCCCACGGCAGAGCTGCGCCGAGGGGACCCCATCGCGGAGGTCGCGTCGTCTTCCACGCTTGCCTCCGAGGGCACTGCCAGTGCGAGCTTGGCAGCTTGCGGCGTCTGGGTCCTTGACCTCCCCGCGGTGGCGGCAGCAGGGCCCGACACGCCGAACCCGAGCGAGATGGCCCCAGACTGCTGGTTCCTCCGCAGGGTCCGCGCCTCTGAAATCACGCTCGTCCGCTCGGCGTGGTACCGCCGCACGATGGGCAGCACGTTGACCTCGAACTCCTCGAGCGCCTTGAAGTGGAACCGCATGTCGGTGGCAAGCACAGTCTCCACCATCGCCTCGCGAAGCCGCCGCTGCTGGTCTGGCGAGAGCGCGTCCAGCAGGTCCAGCTCCCCGTTGCCCGACCGCATCAGCGCGTACGCCTCCGACACGTGCATGCTCTCAAGCACGGATATGTCGTTGTAGCGCAGAGCCAGGGGGGAGTGCAGCTTCGCGTGGAGCGCGTTGTTCAGCCCGTCGTGGCGGAAGTCGTGCAGAGCCGCCCCGAGCAGGATGGCGAGCCGGTGCTCGCGCCTCATCACCCCGTGCAGGTGGGGCGAGAGCAGGACGCAGTGCGCCGTGTACATCACGTCGATGGCGTGGGTGGCGCTGTGGTACGGGTTGGACAGGTAGCCGTCCGCCAGCCGTCGCAGGAACGGGATCGATCGCGACTCGGGCAGCAGCAGCGAGTCCAGCGCCTCGCCGTCGGGCAGCGCGGCGGGGCTGGCGGAGGCTCGCCTTGCTCCGCTGCTGGCTCCGCCAGCCGCGTCGCCGCCCTCGTGGGTCACGTCGACGCTCCGCCGCAGCGAGACTGCCGTCATGGCGATGCGAGCGGCGGCAGTGGCATCCTCAGGGAGCTCGCCTGTGGCCAGGAGGAACCCGTGTCGGCGCAAGAGAACCGATCCCAGGAACGGCAGAGCCAGCCGGTGCATCCCCTCCAGGCCGTCTCCACCGCCGCTTCCAATAGGGCTGGGCATTCCCGGGACGGAGACGGCTGCAGGCGGGGGACGAAGCAGCCGCGCGGTGCCGGGGGCATCGTCGGTGGCTCCCGTGTGGGGAGGGCTCGTTGTGGACCCCGACCCCGCGCCAGTCTCGTGCCGCCCCCCGCCGCCCCCGGCTGCGGCTGAGCCGGCCGCAGCGGCCCCGCCCCTCATCCATGCCCCGCCGGTCGCACCGGAGGCTGCGGCCATTCGATGCCGTGCTGCCTGCAGGCCCGCCGGGAACGTCACCGCTGCCTCCAGGCTCAGCACGTCCAGGTCCCACTCCCCCACCTCCCCCACCATGTCGAGGGCCACCGTCCGCTGCGCCTCTGAGAGCGAGGGCGCCACGTCGGCCAGGTACCGGCTGGCATGCTCCACCTGCTTGCCCACGGCCTCGCTGGCGATGCGGCCGGTGGCGCTCAGGAGCCGGTCCACGGCGCTGATGCCCATGCGAAACCGCGACTGCGGCAAGGAGCGCGGGGACCCGTGGCTCGCAGCCGAGCTGGCTTCCGCGAGGAGAGACGACGCCAAGGCGCCTCCTCGCGGGCTGGTGCGCGCAGTCTCCATGTCCGCGACGGCCTTGGCGGCGGCGGCGACTTCCTTTTGCAACGCTTGCCGCTTCGCCGAGGCGGCTGCTGCGGCGAGGGCGCGTGCAGCGCCCGGCGAGCCTGGGGGCGCCGTCCCGCCCTCGCCGCCACTGGCGGCCCCGGAGGCGGGGGCGCCCTCCGCGGGACACTGGCCTCCCGTAGCGGGGCCAACCGCCCGCGGCGAGCTGGTCTTTGCACCGGACTCCAGGCCCCGCGACGTGTCCCTGGCACGAAGCAGCGACCGGGCCGGGCTGTCCCCCTTGGGCGAGAGGGCCCCGGCGCCACCAGCAACACGAGAGCTAGCGCGGGCGCGGTGCGAGGGTGTTGCGGCTTCGTCCGCAGCGGCAACGTCTGCGGCGCTCAGCTGCTTGGTTGACGCGAACTCGTCCAACACGTAGTTTGCAATGTCGGCGTCCACTGCATGCCCCTTGGTCATGCTGGTGGCCGACCCGCGGCGAGCGCGGCCGGCCATGTCACCTAGCTGGCGCAGCGTGTCGCGGTTGGCAGCGGCGGCGGAGGCCTGGTTCGCCGCGCGCTTGAAGGACGAGAGCTCCAGCAGGCTCGACACCGACTGCAGCAGCCCCTGCAGGTCCGTGGCGCGCACCATCACCATCGCGTGCGACCGCTCGCTGGTGAAGTCCGCATCGCTCCGGGCACTCTGCGGCGTGGGCGGGGAATGGGCGCGAACGCGAGCAGCAGTCGCCGCACCCGTCAGGGCCGAGCAACTCGAGGGGTCCCTGCGCCGCCCACGGCACCCGTTCGACGCGTGGCACGGCGAGGTACAGAGGTGCTGCATGCCGTGCTGATTCGCGACTGCCCTGGCTCGCGCTGTCGATGCGCCGCGCAGCCGCGAGCGCGTGTCCTCACCGTCGGCACGTGAGCGTCAATGCGCTTCTGCAGTTTCGTGTCCAGCCTATCCAGCCCCGCTCGGAGCACCGGAATAACTGCGGCACATCGAAGACGCAAGCCGGCCGAGAGGGGACGGACGTGGCGGAGCCTCCGGGCCCGGCGCGGCCTCGGGGAGTTGCGACGCTCAGCGAAAGAGAAACGGACCTGGCCGCCGGGACGTCAGTCAGAGAGACGCCCCCGCGCTGACGCTCGCGGGTCCGCGCGCGAAAGGGGGGCTCACGGGAGGATATGGCCTCGTCCTTGATGCGCCCCGGCGCGCGGAGGATGGCAGGCACGCGAATGGGCGGGGAAGGCGCAAGCCGGCGCTCGGGCTCTCGCGCTGGCCGAACCGCTTGCGCGCCCGGCGCCGACGAGCACAGCCCCATGCTGCCAAGCGAGCGATGAGCACGCGCGCTGCGCCGTTTACCCGGGCCCCGGCTGGCGTCCCTGCGCGTCGGCGCCGCTGGCCAGCCGCGAGCGCGAGCACGGTGTGAGTCGCTGACAGCCGCTCGGAGCCTGGAGTTGCTCTACTCAGCGCGGCTCAGCGCCGGGCTCCCCCACAGCGTGGCTGGCGGGCACGCGCCTGCCACCCTGGGCAGCGCGGAGCAGCGCTTGGGGCTGCCCGGCCTGGCATCGCGCGGCGCTTCGGGGTGGCCTGCTTTGGAAGCGGCGCCTCAGGAGCGGGCACTCGGCAGCGGGAGCGCCACGACAGCTCCACACCAGCCGAAAAAAACGAGGTTGCAGCCATCGATTCGTCAGCGGAGCACGCACCGGGAGCACACGAAGCGCACCGCGTCGTCTCCCGAAGTATCGCCCGGTATCCAGGAATTGTTCGCAGCGCGCATGTGGTTCATCACGGCGGCTCCCCACTCGCCGAAAGTGAGGTCGACTGTCGTCCAACCCCCGATGCATCGAAGCCCGGCAGCCATCACAGCTTCAGGCGACGGGCCGCGAGTGTCAGGCGACAGCCGGTCCAACCACGCGAAGAACGCCTCCAGTGCTGCGTCGTAGTCCCAGCCGGTCTGTCGCCCAGACACCCCCTCCTCGGCCGGCTGCAAAAAAACGCCGCTCACGTGCGGGAACGCCTCCTCCTTCGCATCGCTGTCACCGTTCTCAGCGTGAGCAACAGCAACCGTGCCTGGTCGCACTGTGCGCCTCAAGGAGCCCAGCACGCCGCGAGCGGCGCCAGCCGCCACCGCAAACGAGTCCTTGTTCTCAACCTTGACCAGCACAGCGCAGGCGGCGCTGTCGTCGGCGCCATGGCCGCCTTCCAACGCCGCCACGAGCTCGTGTAGCGACGTTGGCCCCGGGGGCGCAAGCGCGGCCCCTTCGTGCGGCACCTTGTCGTCGAACTCAGTGACCCCAGCAATGACCCGGTTTCGAAACCGCGCGAGCATTCGCCAGAACACGGAGCCCGGCCGCGCCATCGCAAACAGCAGAGGCACCGGCTCGGCGCCTGTCGGCAACGGTCCGTCTGGCGCCGTCGCGCCGCCTCCTCCCGCCCCACCGCCGGCACTGTCTGTTGTTGCCGCTGCTGCTCGGCTCGAATCCCGCGGTGCCGGCTCAGTGGCGGCAGCTGCAGCAACGGCAGCATCGCCCTCCACATCGGGCCCCTTCGCGGCGCGGCACGCCGCCCTCCGAAGCCACGCGGACCGCGCGGCCATTCCCACGACGGGCTCGACCACCGCGCCAAGCGACGGGACGTGAATGGACCCGTTCGAGTTCGCCTCCGCACCAGCTGCCCAGCCCGCGCGACTGAGGGTCAAGTCGGGCCCCGTGAACCCAATGACCCCTGCAGTGTCCACAGCGAAGCGAATGGCCGGGTGGAGGTGCAGCCGGACGCCAGTGGCCGGGGAGACCACCGTGACGAAGTTCCACAGCTGGACGTGGCGTCGAGGGGCGGGGCCGTGCGCGCCTGGAGACGAGCGAGCATCACCGCTCGGGGCCGCGCCCCCCTTACCACCTGCTGCCACACCGGCTGCTGGTGCTGGTGCTGCCGTGCGAGCGGCTTCCGGCGCTGGCCGGCGCGGCTCGTCGTCCTCCACAGCGAACAGAGGGTGCGAGGCCAACACGCCTAGCGCGTAGCGGACGTACAGGCCGCCTAGGCTCACGCCGAGCACCGAGAGCTTGTGGACATGGGGGCGGGCCTCCAGGAGGCTGACAATCTCAGCAGCCAGGCGGACCCCGCCGCTGCGAGTTCCACAGCACAGGGTGCACAACGAACGCGGCGGACGCTCGCCGCGAAGCACGAGAACACGTTGCCACCAGCCCCACTAACCCCAGCTCCAACTTGGATCTCCAGGGCGCGAGACGGGCCGGGCGACGGGCCTTGCGATCGCGCCGGGCCACCGAGCGCTGCTCACGCAGCCACGCCGTCGGCAGTCGTCACCATTGAGGACAATTTGCCAAGAACCCCCGTGTTGCTGCTCGCAATGACGGTCTCGATCGCCTCTGCGATGCCTCGGGGCGAGGTGGCGTGAGGCTTGGCGCTCGTTCGCGCCGCGACCGTGCGGGAAGATGTCTGACTGGCTGCCGTGCTCGAGCCCCCTCACCTCCGTGGGACGCCTCAACAGCCTCAGCCAGAGGGTGCATGGACGACACGGACCCGTGAAGCCCGTGCTGCATAACCATGAGGTGGTCTCGCGCTGCCATTCTCGACGCAGGTCGGCGCGAGTGCGGGCGGGCTGGAGGCGGCTGACGTGCTTGTTTGTTCCAGCGACGCCCGTGTTTGCTCTGCCACGACACGCCGGCCAGAATCGGGCTCGCGGGGCGCCGGCACACAGCCGCGAGCGCGCGGAGTGGGTGCCTGCGGCGACCTGCTCGACCCTGATGGATGCTTCAGGCGGCAACAGGCTCCTGGATGCGCGAGCCTCGCGAGAAAGCAGGTTCCCGATGCTCGAGCCGGACGCGGCGCTCAACCTGGTCCTGGAGGCAGCTCAGGCCGCCAGGCGCGCCGACAACACGGAGACGGTGGCTGTCGACCACAGCTTGGCTGGGCGCGTCCTTGCGGACGACGTGTGCGCGTTGAGCGAGTTTCCGCCCTCGCCCGTGTCCATGATGGACGGGTATGCCGTCCGCGCGCCGCCTGAGGGGGCCCGCATGGCCTCCAGCGACGAGGGTGTGATATTTCGCGTCGTTTCGTCCAGCCGCGCTGGGGCGGCGGCTGCAGGGGCACGAACGGTCGAAGCTGGCGAAGCCGCCTACATCACCACCGGCGCGCCTCTTCCGCCCGGCTGCGACGCCGTGGTCCGGATCGAGGACACCCTCGGACACAAGACCGACGCGGCGGGACTTGAGACTTGCTTTTCTGTGCCCGCGGCGGTTGCGGGCCTCGGTCCGGCCCGGCCTCGCCGTTCGGCCGGCCGGCTGCGACATTCAGGTGGGCGACTTGCTCGCGGCGGCAGGCACGCCCCTGCGGCCCGAGGACGTCGGCAGCCTGGCCATGGCAGAAATTCCGTCGGTTGCAGTCACCCGGCGGCCCGTGGTGGGCGTCCTGTCCACTGGAGACGAGGTCGCGGCGCGCGGTGCTGGCGGCCGGGAGGCGGGTGGTGGCAGCGCGACTGCCATCGGCGACGCCAACCGACCCATGCTCCTGGCCGCGGCCCGGGCAGCAGGAGCGGTGGCCCTCGACCTCGGCGTGGTTGCTGACAGCAGGCCTGAGGTCAAGGCAGCGCTCGCTGCCGCTGCTCGCCGGTGCGATGTGCTGGTGTCCACGGGCGGCGTGTCCATGGGGGACCACGACTTCGTGAAGCCCGTGCTTGCTGAGCTGGGCTCGGTAAAGTTCGGGCGGGTTCGAATGAAGCCCGGCAAGCCAACGACGTTTGCGGTCGTGCCGCCAGGCGACGCGAAAGACCCGCTGAGCGCCGCCCAATCGGCGCCTTGCCTTTGCTTTGGCCTGCCCGGCAACCCGGTGTCTGCCCGCGTCACGTTTGCGCTGTTTGTTGAGCCGTGCATTCGCGTGTTGGGCGGCCCTCCCGGTGGCCTGGGCTCCCACGCGCTGCACGGCCGAGTGGTGGCTCACCTTGGCCACCCCGTGCGGCTGGACAGCCACCGCTGCGAGTTCCGCCGCGCAGTCGTCTGGCAGCGCCGAGCAGGCTCTGTGGCCCCAGCAGGGATCAGCTGCCTGCTGCCGGCCCCTTCGAGCAGTGACGCTGGCGGGCTGGTGGCAATGGATACCGGCAGCCAGCGCTCGAGCCGCATGCTCTCACGAGGGGCGCCAATGCCCTTCTTTGCCTTCCTAGCGCTTCGGGCGGGCAGCCGCGGGAGTTGGCCAGTGGCTCGGCCTGCTTGGCCATCCTCACCGGGCCGCTCCTAGTTGACCCGCAGGGCATCGACCTGGCAGAGGCGGAGCTGGCGCGGCGCACCAGGTCCAGCGAGGTGGCAAGCCATGCATGTGGGTGCGGCGCTGCCCCTGCAGCCAGCCACGCGGCTTCCGCCGTGGGGCATGGCCCCGCGACGCTGCCGTCGGCAGCTGGGTTAGGGGAGGCTGCGCACAGGCACCGGACCTCGGATCCGGGCGCTTCGTGCCTCGAGGTGGACGCGATGGTGCTGACAGTCTCAGACACCTGCGCTGCAGGGACCGCCGAAGACAAGTCAGGCCCGGCGATTGTCTCGGCGCTGCAGGGGCGGGGCGTAGCTGGGGGGCCAGCAGCCATTGCAGGACTTGCTGTCGCAGGCGGTGTGTGCGACGCGCAAGTCGTCCCCGACGACAAGGCGGCCATTGCCGCGGCAATCCGAGCATTCTGCGACTCGCCTCAGCCTGCGGAAGGGCCTGGAGGCAGGCCCCGACCCCGCCTGGTCCTTACGACCGGCGGCACGGGATTCACCGGACGAGACATCACCCCCGAGGCCACCCGACCTCTGTTGGAAAAAGCCCTGCCCGGGGCTGGTCCACGCCATGCTGGCAGCAGGCCTCGAGAACACGCCAATGGCTGCGCTCTCGAGGTACGAAGCCGGCATTCGCGGCCATGCCCTGGTGATCAACCTGCCTGGCAGCGTGAAGGCGGTGCGTGAATGCATGGGCGCCATTGCGCCGGTTCTTCGGCACGCCCTGGCCCTGCTTGTGCGGGATGCATAGGCCGCGAGAGGGCCGTGCCTGGCGCTTGGGCAAGGTGGGCCGGCAGCGTCTCCCGAGCCGGGCTGCTTGAAGTTGGCCACACCAGGCTTCGCCCGCTCGAATGGCACGCAAAGTGCAGAAACTGCCATGCTGACCTGAGTGGGCGTTGAGAGGCCGCTTGTTGGTGGAGGACTGGTGTTGACACAAATGGCTTAAGTTTGGCGCGGCGGGGACCGCACGGGGTCGCCCGAGGGACGGGAGGGAGGGTCAAACGATCGAATCGAGCACACGCACACCACTCGGGGCGCGCGCGTACGGCGGGTACGGGTGCGGGTGCGGCCGGTGAGCCCACGCGGGCTCGAACCGGTGTGCCCGCCCAAAGGGCGGGCTTGCGAGCGGGTCGGATGGCCCGCGCTTGCCGTGAGGCAGAGCCGGGGTCATGTGATCGAGGACCGCTCACGCGCTAGTCGGAACGCATGCGCGCGGCGGGAGCGGGATACGGCCGGCGAGCCCCCACGCGGGCTCGGGTCGGAGTGCTCGCCCAGAGGGCGGGCTTGCGAGCGGGTCGGGATGGCCCGCGCCTGCCGTGGGGCAGAGCGGGCCCGGTGTTGTTGTCGCGTCTGAAGGCGGCCTCTCAACTCGAGGGGACAGCAGCACAAGATTTACATCACAAACATGCTGACCTGAGTGGGCGTTGAGAGGCTGCTTGTTGGTGGAGGACTGGTGTTGACTCAAATGGCTAAAGTTTGGCGCGGCGGGGACCGCACGGGGTCGCCCTCCGTGCCATCCCATGCCATAGATCAGGGCATCGCAGAGCGATCGGTAGAGGAGAGGAAGTGGGCGCTGGCGCTTTCGCGAAAGTAGGATTCGACGGACTGGGCGTTGCGCCAGCGGCCCAGCAAGACGATGCGGTCCTTTGTGACACTGGAGTGGCGGAGGAGCCAAGTAGCCGCGGAGATGCGGAACGAGTGCGGGGAGATGCGGTGCTGGCGGAGGTAGGGGTTAGCGGCGAGTAGGGCCGCGACGAGGTCGGAAGCGGAGACAGGCTGGCGGTTCCGCTTGAGCCACAGCGGGGAGGAGCGGTCGGCCGGTCTGGCGAGGGTGGCCGCGGCGGCCGCGGCGCCCCCCCACGTGGGCCGGGTTGTAATGAGGGGAGTCGGGGTCGGTTGTCAGGTGTAGGCGTTCCCAGGTGCGGGACATCTTCTCGAACACGTCGATCTGAACATGAATGTGGCGGTTGACCAGGCTCACCCGCGCGTTGGCCCGGGGAATGGGCGTTGCGGTGGAGGCGGGAGCTGGGCGCGTCAGAAGGGAGCCGGCGCGGCTGAGGGTGTCCCAGCAGACGGCGATGGCGGCCGCCACAGCCGGGTCCGTTGCCGGGGAGCGAATGGCCCGGAGGACGTCGTCGCGGGAGAAGACGCCGCGCGAGTCTCGTGTGGGGTTGCCCCACCGATGGATGCGCTTCGTGGCCAGGCTCACGAGGCGGCTAGTCGCGTGTGAGTCGATCGGGGAGAGCATGAGGTCGGCCAGGCGTAGGACGTTGTGATAGTAGGAGGCGAGGGTGGAGGTTGCGAGAGGCTGGGGCCTGGTCGCGGACGCTCTGAGGAAGGTGGACGTGACGGAGGCTCCGGCCGTGCGGCCGAACGGGAGACCTGCTCCGTGCCGTCGGGCCACAGAGGCGAAGAAGCGGAAGGCGGCCGTGATCTGGATGGAGCTGCCGCTCCAGAAGCAGAGGAGGGGCGCGACGGCCCAGTCATCGTGGCCCAAGGGGAGCGGGTAGCCGGCGATGCGGACGCCTGGTTGAGCCATGCGATGGGGTCCAGGACCCCCAAGTCGAGAAGCCTCGGCGAGGATGGCGCGGACAATCTTTGGGGCCGCCTCGAGAAATGCGAGAGTCGCGTCCAGAGTAGGCTCAACTCCCCACCTAGAGAGAGGGCGCATCTTTGCCACTCGCGCTCAAGCGGCTCAGGGTGTCGGTGACGGTGTTCTGCATGCCAGGCAAGTGTTCAGCGTGCACGACCAGGTGGGAGCGCAGGAGCGTTAGCGCGAGCGGGATTGCGAGAGAGTCGGAGTACGTGGAGCGGGAAGACGGGCTCATGCGGGCGACGGCCGAGACGACGGTGGTCGAGTCGGAGAACAGGCGGATATTGGACCGCGGAGCCCGGCGGGCGGCTATGGCGACGGCGACGGCGGCGCATGCGAATTCGGAACGGACCGAGTGGGGGATCACGTCGTGCCAGCGGCCGCAATAGAGGCGGACGCTGACACAGCGCCGGGGGGCGCCATCGACGAGGGCGTTTGTGGTACGCCGCAGGTCGAACACGGCGATGCCGAAGCCGTGAGCGGAGGCGTCGGTGACGACCAGCATGGCCGGGAAGGGGTCAGGAGCCATTGTGGCACGGGCGGCGAAGGTGGCGGGCAAGGGCCTGGCGATGCCCGGCGCCCACGTGAGAAGGGCGCGCGCGGCGGCGGCTGCCGAAGGATCGAGCGCGGACGTGCGATCGGGGGAGTCGGCGAGGGCGCGTCGAATGTCCCGGAGAAGGGGGCGAATCGGCTTGCAGAGTGTCGAGAACCAGGTGATGCGGCCGACGACTTTTGCGAGCTGGTCGCGATCGGGGTCGCCGTTCGCGGCGGCGGTGAGGGCGGAGACGAGGTCGACCACGGCGCCGTCCTTCATGCGTACGTGGGCCGGACCCCTGTCGTTGCCAGTCGTGAGGCGCAGGCCCACCCATTCGACGGATCGTGCAGGCGGGGACGACTTCTCGGCCTGTGGGGGAAGGCCGAGCCGGACCATCGCCTCGCGGATTCGCGCGAGCTCGGACGTTGCGCGATGGAGAGGGAGGTCGGTGGAGACTAGTAGGTCGTCGCAGAAGCTGAGCAGCCTGACGCCGGGGGACTCGAGGGCCTGCGCGAGGGCCGCGGTGCAGCTGTTCATGTAGGTGCTGCTGTGGCGGCCGCCCATGGAGCAGGCGGAAGAGATGTAGGTGGTGCCTTTGAAGCGGACGGTGAACAGGGTGCCCGAGGCCGCTGCAAGGCGGATGCGCTTGAAGCCGCTGGATACGTCCAGCGTCGCAAGCATTGTAGGGGGGTGGGGTCCCAGGAGCATGGCCGCGACCGGCCAAGCGAGGGGGTGCCCGGGTACGCCAGCTCCGTGCTGGCGACCGAGGCGTTCACCCCCGCGGGACGCACCGAGTGACCGTCGAAGAAGGGCTGCCTTGCCTGGGTGTCGTCGGTGATCATCCGCCACCGGGGACGGCCGTGGGCGTCGGGCGCTTTGGGAACCACGTTGAGCGGGGCCGGCTTGCGGGCGACGGGGAGCGCGGAGTCCGGCAGCCGGACGAGCCAGCCCTGCCGCACCTCCGCGGCGATGAGGCCCTCGAGGGCACGGACCTCTGCTGGGTCGGTCGGGTAGTTGTGGGATGTGCCGAGGGGACGGCGGGTTTCGACTGCGCGGGCGTCGGCGCCGAGCAGCGCTGTGGCGAAGACGAGACGCCAGTGGGCGCAGCGGCCTCGCAAGAGCTCCAGAGCGGCTGCGGGGCACAGGGCCGCGACACCCGGCGTGGGGGGGGGGAGGATCGGTGTCGATTCGAGCGAGGTCGATGCCCAGCCGTCGGGCGCGAAGGCGGATGGGTCGTGAAGGGCGCGGAGCTGCGCCGCATCGAAGGCGATGTCGAGGGCGCCGGAGCGCTGTAGGGAGGAGTAGAGGCGGCGGAATGCGCCGGGAGAGTCGCGGTCGGGGTCGAAGCCCAGAGCGAGGAGAATCGACTGCGCTCTGAGCCAGAGAAAGGGCTGGTCGTCGGGGGTTGCGGCCCAGGACCGGCCGGAAGTGGAGATACGAAGTCGCGCCGTGGCGGGCGCGAGGAGTGCACGATGCAAACAATGGAGATACTTGATGCCGAGGGTCAAGTCGGGGTTCGGCGGGGCCAGCCATGGCGGGGCTGGTTTCGGGGGCTGTGCTGGGGAGGGGACGGCAGGGGGCTCGCCACGTGCAGGAACGGAGCGTTGTGCCGCGGTGGCGTTCACGCGCGCGCGTCTCCTCCCCGCCCTGCTTTTAAACCGGGAGTCTGGGGAAAGGGGCGGAAGCTGGTGGCCGAGACCATGGAGGCGATCGTGGTGCGCAGGTCGGGGCCAGCCAGCGCGGCTGGCAGGAGCTGGCGGAGACCGTCGTTGATGGCGGGCCAGCGGCGGGAGAGCGCAGCCCAGGGGCCCGCTTCCAGCGGTCGCCCGAGGACATCGGTCCAACGGAATGGCGGCAGTTGTGCCGTCGCCGCCAGCGCGGACGCCAGGGCGGAGGGACCGCGGCCGAATTGGGAGGCGAAGCGGCCGGCGAGGGTGTCGGCTGGCGGGAGGGCCGGTCTCGCAGGGCCGACGGGGGGGCTGCGGGCGGGTTGGTCGCCGGCCTCGGCACACTTGATGGCAACCGAGGCGCGGATGGAATCGTCGTACACCGGGGCAAAGCCGGCTGTGACGTGGATTCCCCGGCTTGCGAGCCAAGCGGCTAGGGTGGTGTCAGGCTCAACGCCGGCGGAGGCGGCTATCGACGCTGCAGCCGTGCCCAGGAGCGCGGGCAGGAGGGGGATGCCGGCGTATACAGCCGGGAGGACCCAGTGAGCCGTGGCGATCTGGACGTGCTCGAGAGCCGAGAACAGACAGGAGAGCTCCGCGCGTGCGAGGATGCGCTCGGCGATGGGCGGCAGCACGGCGCCCGGCCCGTCCGGAAGGGACTGCTCCAAGGAGGTGCGGTGGTCCCGCAGGGCGTGGCCGGCGGCGAGGAGGATGTCGAGCACGTTGGGGGGCTGGGCGGTGGGTGGAAGGCTGGCCGAGACCGACTTGGCCAGGCACGTGAGGCTGTAGAGGGCATCGTGTACGTCGACACGTTGGGAAGCCGAGTGGGCGAGCGCGAGCGCGCGGCTCGCGAACGGGGTCAGGAGCCAGAGAGCCGCGTCAGGCCTGGCGGCGGCGGGGGTGGCAGCGATGTCTGCCGGAGTGGGCGGGCGCAAGGTCGGGGCGCAGATGGCGCGGTGCGCCAGGCGTTGCGCGAGGAGGTGCGAGCCCTGGTCTGGGAGACCGATGATGTCGACGAGCATCATAGGGTCGTCCACATGGAGGAGACGAAGGGCGGCCATGCGCAGGCTGGGCGGGAGCGGTGGTGGTGCAAGAGTCTCACCAGTTTCGAAGAACTCGTGTGCGGCCGCAGCCGCGTCACCGAGGGCCGTCCAATCCTGGGTGGGGCGGGGCGTTGCGGTGGCGGCGGCGGCTGCTTGGGGGAACTCGGTTCGGACGCCTGGGGCCGGGTCGCGGCGCGCGTCATCGCGCTGGCCGGCGGAGGGGAAGGGGCAGCGAGGGAGTTGGCGCACGTTCGAGGCTGTAGCGCCAGCCGGACGGACTTGTTGCGTGGTATACCGAGGCGTCGAGGAGCCGAGAGAGCTTGTCGCGGGCGTCTGGCGAGATGGACGCGCCGGAAAGTTCCGTCCCGAAGGCGTTCAAACGGGTGGTGGCGGCGGAAAAGAGCCTGACCGTGCCGAAAACGTCAGAGGCGGCGGCCACAACGGGGAAACCGAGCGGGCCGTCGTGGTCGGCGAAAGCGTACGCGGCGAGCAGAACGGACCAGCATGCGCGGGTGTGGACGGGGGAAGGTGGTTGATGCAGGCGGCGGGCGGCGTTGGAAAGGCACGAGAGGACGGAGCCTGAAGCGTCAGCCACCGTTTCCGCGTCCGAGGCCCAGTCGGGAACGACAGAGCCTGAGTACAGATGCGCAATCAGCAGGTCTGAAGGGCCAGGGGGCGGCCCAGCGGCAGAGGCCGCGGGGTTGGGTCGGGCGGACGAAGGCGCAGAGGTGGCGTCCTCCGAGATGCCGGGTGGATCGGCGGGGACGGAAGAGCGCCTGCGGGATGGCCGGGCGGCCATCGGGTCAAACGATCGAATCGAGCACACGCACACCACTCGGGGCGCGCGCGTACGGCGGGTACGGGTGCGGGTGCGGCCGGTGAGCCCACGCGGGCTCGAACCCGGTGTGCCCGCCAAAGGGCGGCTTGCGAGCGGGTCGGATGGCCCGCGCTTGCCGTGAGGCAGAGCCGGGGTCATGTGGTCGGGACCGCTCGGCGCCTAGTCGGAACGCATGCGCGCGGCGGGAACGGGATACGACCGGCGAGCCCCCACGCGGGCTCGGGTCGGAGTGCTCGCCAGAGGGCGGGGCTTGCGAGCGGGTCGGGATGGCCCGCGCCTGCCGTGGGGCAGAGCGGGCCCGGTGTTGTTGCCGCATCTGAAGGCGGCCTCTCAACTCGAGGGGACAGCAGCACAAGATTTACATC